>NW_017547915.1:1345182-1417843 GCF_001854935.1 Bemisia tabaci
GGGAGTTCGTCTTGATGTAGACGTGGACTCTCAGGATAGCGTGGGATATCTTCTCCATTTTAGCCTCAACTTGAGAGCTTTTTTTGTGCTCGTGAGTTGATTTCAGAGAAAACCAGTGGCACCATCGTGTTTCTCGTAAAATTTTACATAAGAATCAACAAACAAATCGAAGAAGCGCTAAAATTGACTTTTCGCGGTGCCCATGATTTTTAGTTTCCAAATGGGCTAATAATAAGTTGTGAAACATTTTGGATCCCCAAACCACCCCTAGAGTGCGCATGCGATGGAAACTAAACGAATTTCATTACAACGCCTGGATGCAACTATTCGGGCATCATGGATATCCGTGTTGCATACGCCCGGAAGTGAAGGCGCTTTGACTTTAGACAACAACCGCCTTACCTTACCAGCGGTGCCCAGTGGAGCGAGTCAATGAGAGGAGTCGGACAAATTGGGGAGACGTTAAAGTTTCTTGCCGATGTTAAAACAGAGTGTAGACGTTTTAGAAGTAGTTTCGTTATGATTTTCTTGTAAAATTCACTTCAAAAAGTACCCTAAACAATTTATAATGTGAAGAAATTATGATAAAAATTTGCAGTTTTAGTCGAAAGTTTCCAGTCCCACCTCGGTGAAAGGTTTGTTTCATTGTGTGGTGAAGGATCTAAATTGACAGAGTGCTGTAAATTCTTCATTCATTCTTCGGAGACTTCCCCCAGAAATGAATTTTTGCTCGACAAATCATGCTCGGTACATCAAAATTTCAAAGCTGAACCACAAACACAAAAGACACTCGAATACCTCACAATACGGAATCCAGTGCATTTTTTTGTTCAAGAACTTCAAGCGAGAAAAGTTAGTAAATATAATTCAATATTAAAGAAAATTAGTAGGAGTTTACAGAAGAAAACACCAACATGTAACATTTCTGGAGGGATATCAGTGGCGCGACGGGTTTTGCGACATATCGATTGAAATGCCGTTTAAACTTATGGAAAAGGATCGATTATCAGGGTGTTCGCAACGAACACCTTAATAATCGATTCTTTTCCTTAGATTCAAATGGAGAAAAAATCGATAGTCGATCGTTTACGCCCTACCACTGAGGGATACGGCCCACATTTGAGAACCTATTCCATGGTCATCTTGTAACTTCCGGAGCTCTTGTGTCGTGGCTCATTTGTACGTATTTCTGCCAAATAGAACTATGTGCATTATGACGTGAGCTCTGTTATGCATGTATTCTTATGGGTCTCAGGGCTCATGCCTTACTGCACATAGTTCCGTCTGACAGAAATACGTCCATTTAGTGAGCAGCCAAGATCCGTATCGAACACGAGCATATTAAACGAAAATCGGAAGTGGCTCAGGTATAAAAAAAAACGAAAGTTCAACAGCCGCATTAGAAGGTCACTATCTAAAAGTTTCCACTTGCAGGGCGGTCATGGGTCGCTGACCGATGCATGCTCGCAGCATGTAACTTATCGGTAAAATCTTTGGGCTCGTAAAATTGGGCAAAAACTTTGAACGCCGAGGTTCTCAATCCAGTTTCTACGCTATTAAAGCCAAGCTGGCTATTCAGTTATTTGGTTTGGTCGAATGGTCAGCATTCATTAGCTGTAGTCTCATTCATGTAATGCATTCTAAGTGCCGGTGTCACGGTGTCGTGATTGAACAGTACTAAGAAGCTTTGCCCCGGCAACCTCTAGAAGACGCTTTGCGCTCTTCAATATCTCTCGTCTAGTCCAATTTTCTGCCAAATTCGAGATTTCCGCCATTTTTTATTGGTGGGAATCTAAAAAATCGCTTAGTGCCCTTCACATTGCTTAGTTTTTTGTACGAAAATAAGATTTTCTATGAAATATATATGCGGCCTTATATGTAACAATGGCGGATGTGAAAAATTACCTTTTCGAAACACGCTTAAAAAACTGTTTTGTTCACACAAAAATTTAATAAGTTTGGCTTTGGCATATCTCAGATTACAGATCTCGAAGATCACATCTCAAGTATTTTCTCAAAATTTTCTCGATGCCAAAACAGTTTTTTGAATGTGTTTCGAAAACGTAATTTTTCACATCCGCCATCGTTACATATAAGTCCTCATATACGAAACTAAGATAGGATTTCTCTTCAAAAGACTGATTTTTGTTTGCATACGACCAGAAGAGACATTTTTGGTAGAATTAATCGCATAAGGCTCCTAGCAAAAGTAAAATTTGCAAGGGGAAATTCTGGCACGTAGAAACGCAGTCACCTTCACCTTCTTCAGCCTCAGATACGACGAATGACGATCATGAATGTTTTGACGCTTGCGGAGGGGGGGGGGGGGGGGGGGTCGTCATTTTTCTGGGCAATTACCGGACCCATTTTTCCACCGTTCCGGAGACGGTGGAGTCACGAAACGCCTCGCATCCGCTGGATCCGTGAGGTGCCGTGGGAAATACTCCGGAGTCAAAATTGGCCGGCGGTTTCCCAACGAGGCGCCGGCTTACAGTGGATCGAGTCAATAGGAGAGGTCGGACCAAAATTTAGAAACTTTAAACACTTATAACTCTGTCTATACAAAACTTTGAGATTCCAAAAGTGGCTCCATTGGTTTCCTCGTGAAATTTAGAATGTGACGAAATAAACAGCAAAATTCGCAGTTTTAGTAAAAAGCAGGGTGTTTAGCATCAAGTTTTTCCAGATTTTCCCGATTTCATCAGGATTTGAGGGAAAATCGGTGGTAAAATCAGGATTGGAGGAAAGTCGGCCGTCCGATCGGATTTTTTTGTATTGAGCTATTTTTGCGATTTTTTGCATTGGCGGATTCAGCAAATTGGCAACATTGCCTTTTCTCCATTTGAAAGTATGGAAATGTTTCGATTCTTGGAGGGGGCAGGTGCTCCGACGAAGATCGATTACTTAGCATAGGTTTAAATGGAGGCAATCCGATGTTGCCAAATTGATGGATCCGCCTCTGATTTTTTGTGATTTGTGTGTGATTAATTTTTCTCCGCAAAAAATCAGGATTTGGAAAAATCATAAAATCAGGATTTAGCAATCATAAGTCTGGAAATATCAAGATTTCATCAAGAATGTCCCAAAATGAAAAAAAAAAAACTAGACACCCTGAAAAACTGTCATGTGCGACCTTTCTAATTGACTCGATCCACTGTGCGACGGTTGACTTCCGATGCGGGAGCCCTGCGGGAAGCGTCATCGATCAATGGATCTTTTCTGGCGCCCCGCCCATCCGTGAAGATCCCCTTAAAAACGGCTGATTGTTCCTTCGCCAGCCACGCGACTGCATTCGATCAGTCCGATCGGTGCCATCAAAGCTCTAGTCTCGCCAAGCGCGTCCTCGCGCTGCTCCGATTTCGGCGTCCGCATTTTTGTTTACAAAATACCCGCAAAGTTTCGACCGTGTCCGACAACTTAATCTCCAGCTATCACTAATTTTTCAGGCTTATTAGTTGTTCAGTGTCGTCGCAAACCCATCGGTTCCGTGTTTATTCCGGTCGCTGCGAAGAGATTCGACCGATTTTCAGGATTCAGTTTGTAACGTCACGCGTTAACGAGTGCTTGTAACGCTGTGTTGGAGGGAGTTCAGAATTTTGATTTCAGAAATGTCAGATGTAGAAAGTGTTCAAAATTGAAAAGTCTTTCGATAATGGCTTGAATTGGCGACTTTCAGACCAACGAGTGCTTTGATTAACATGCGGTGCAGTGCTGGAAAAAGTAAAATAATTTGAGTGTTCAGGATTTTCTACGCTTGAGCAAATTTTATCTGGGCACCGCGATTTTAGGTGAAAAAGACATCGTAGCAGTTAATTTCACCGTTCGATGGATACCTGAAGTTTAATCTCGGAATTGAGCTTAAAGCAATTTGGATTGCCCTCATGATGACTTCGAATACTTCAAGAGCTACTGATAAGTCGGAAAAGAAGCCGAAGTGTCCATCAGAGCATTTTGGCGAGGAGGAAGACAAGCGGGAATGTATTTCACCCAATATTTGGAATTTATTTGTGATATGTGCTGCGGCACTTGCCCTACAACCTAGTCTAGTCAGCGGTGCTTCACTGGAAGAAACCGCGAAAATGGATTCGGTAAGCATAAGATACACATTTGATTTTTTCTCTTTTAACGAATTCTTAAAACAGATATTTTGAGCACACTGATACCTTGATTCGTTGATATATGGTATCTTTTGCTGATCCTGTTTACCGATGCATATTTTCTCCCCTGTACGTTTCATCGCTCCTCTGGCGTTAGGCTATGACGCATTTTGTAGAGAGGCCCTAAAGTCCCGCGGGTGACAGGGCTTAGCCCAAGAGTAGTACTTTTTACGTCTAAAGAACAACGATTTGCTGTTCTTTCGTAGTTAACTAGGAGTCGGAATGTTGAATACTTTTTTCCCGCAGTATGTGTTGTACTATAATTATTTTACGTTTCAATTATAGATTATAGATTCAGTACAGTATTAAAATGGTTAAAAAACTGCAGGACATGTCATGAGAACGTAAAAAAATGTTACAAAAAAACTCATACTAAAATTAAAGTACCTATTAAGGTTGCATCTTTTTAAAACTACCGCTCAAAAAATTCGCCGAGGTGAGAAAACATGAAAACTGGGTCAATCATTTTCAAAATCTTGAAATTCGTGCGAAAAACTGTAGTCATATAGCTCAGTTTTCCGAATATTATAGAAAAGTCACTTGAAGTCACCATTATATGATAGAAATAAAACACAGATTGGTAATCAAAAACACACATAAGTGTTTTTTCCCCCATCTCATTCGAACTTTTGAACTGGACAACAAAATCTGGTAGTCTTACCGGCATATTTAGGAAAGACCACTAGACGTATGATCAACACTACTAAACATCTGGCACCGGCTACTAGATTCCCTTGTATTTACACGAAGGCAAGAATCTGGCAACCGTCTAAACCCCATTTTTTCTAGTGTGTTTATCAAAACCTCAGTTTTCTGAGTCTGAGAGATCAGCTTCTTGAATTGCATCACACTCTTTAAAAACACAAACTAAGCTCTGAAGAAACAAATTGATCACTATAGACCGATAGTAAATCCAGACCTATACTTTCGGGTGCCTCAATCATTGCATCACATCTCAAAGTGTCGCTCCTCTGACGTAAGGGGGTATTTCAATTTCCAGCGGGCTGATTATTGAAATTGATAGACAAAGCAATAGACAAAGAAGACAAAAAGGATTTGGAGGGATCCTATTGGTAGAAGCGGGTGGTTGCAAATGGACAAAGGAGGTCAGTAATAGACTAACTAACGGCAACCCACGAGAGACCCGACAGTTAGTCTATCATTTTCCCCCTTAGTCTATGAGAACCACCCATTTCAACCTATAAGATTGCTTTATACCCCCTATGTCTTCTTTGTCTATAGCTTTGTCTATCAATTTCAATAATCGGCCCGCAGGTGAGCCCCGGAAAGCGTGGAGTTATATGGACAAAAGAGCTCACTCGGAAATTTAGATACCCTTTCACGTCAGAAGGACGACAAAACAAGAGCACGGGCACGATTATCGGTGTGAGAACCAGTGGCGAGGCGTCGATGATCGATTGTCGATATTTCTCCATTTGAAGCTATAGTGAAGAATCGATTGTTAAGGTGTTCGTTGCGAACACCCTATATATCGATCTTTTCCATAGGTTTAAATGGCCGACGAATCGGTATATCGCAAAGCACGCCACGCCACTGGCGAGAACAACCAATCGCGAATTTTCGTTGATGGGCTGTCTGAAGATAATTGATTATCAAGTGTCCCAGATCGATCTTTTAACAAATTGCCTTGTCACGCAGACCCAAAATTGGACGTATTTCTATCAAACGGAACTATATGCATTAAGACATGAGCCCTAAGACCCATAAGCATATGTGCATAACACGGCTCACGTCATAATGCACATAGCTCCGTTTGACAGAAATACGTCCAATTATCGAGTGGTCTCAAGCATCATGGAGCCTTCGCGAGGGATTGATTATATTTGGATATGGAGGAAATTTGACGGTTCCTGAGAAGCTGGTTCTTCTTCTTCTTCTACTAAATTTTGACTAGGACCTTGGCCCTGTTTGTCTAGCCTCTAAATTAGTAAAATATGATGATGACGAGAGAGACCGTTTAATGGTCCTCCGGGGATGAAAGGCAGCTCTGTGCCCGTCTCTTGAGCGGTCGTCCGGGTTGCCTTTGGCTATGAGAATCTGGTTCCTCGTAGTAAAAAAAAAAAAACTCTCGTAAGTTTTTTCAGTCGTCTACATTATTAAGACCCAAGGTTGGAGGAGCAAAGGCATATGCTCTTCCTTCATTCAAACGCCCAAAATCAAAGAAACGCCCAGTCGCGTTGATTCCGTTTCAGTTCTGCCGGTAAAGCCCATGAAAAAAAGAAGCCTTTGCAAATAATTAGACAAATGGGAATCGAATATTGGATACATGCTCATATTTTTTCTAAATTAGATTGTGAGTGCGGTTGCAAACTACAAACTGACTTATCGAGAGGGTTCCTCTTTAATTTTTCTCCTCTTCAATAAAGAGTTACTATTATGCTTGAGATAGGGTGCGATTATTTTTTCTGAGTATCACTGAAAAAGTTTGGAATAAAAAACACTCCCTCATCATATTTTCTAAAAGTATAACATACAGGAATTTGATTCCTTGTATTGGTCCAAATTAATTGTCGGTCAAAGTTAGTGGATGTGTGACGTTAAAGCATGCAAGCATAAGTTACAAAAGACGACTAGGGTTTCACTATCGTTTTTGCCCCTGGAAAGGCATTTTCTCTAAAAAAAAAGTGGACGAGACTCTATTTAAGCAAATAGCTCTCGGCTATGAGCTGTTTAAGTCTCCAGTTCTTTACACTATCGCTTTATGGTCACTTTATCACACAACTTAATAGTCCAACTAGTTCACGTCCATAGTTAGTGTTACGTCTGTATTCCTACAGTAATAAAGTATTTCTTTACAAAGTTGCTCACTTAAATGACGGATAATCGCTTACATCTAATGATGTTGCTCTTCAGATCTAGTGATTTTCCTGGTCTCCCCCTCTCTTTCCCCATTTTTACGATTGAAGTGAAAATTTATCTAAAGCCGTCATTTGTTTGATAGTTAGAATATAATGCTATTTTGACTGAAATTTTTGTTTAGACAGGCGTGATGGGAAACTTTTAGTTCTCCGTCAAAATAAAAAGAATTCAAGTTTGGAATGAACGCTTCGACTCAAGCAAAAGTAAAATTTGATTACAGAATGAAAACAGTGAAAATTTTGGGTTATCAATTTGTAATCTATTTTTTGGGGGGCTTGAAATAATTGATGTCCAGTCTCCAGTATTTGATTCGCAGTGATTTGAGGGGGGATGTCCAATTGTCTTCACAATGGAAAACCCAGTAAAGGGTACCTTATTGCCAAAATGTTATCAGAAGCTTCCAGTAATGACTTAGGTCTTAGTTTTACGCCCGTAATAACAATCTCTATAATGAATTGTGATGACATATTGCAGAATCTCTTCTCATTCACGCACGCATGACAAATGATGGGTATTTTCAGTTTCAAAGCTTTTTTTGTGTTAATGCTTTTTTAAAATTTAAAGAATGTGTTACATGCTGGTTTTTGTCAATTATTTAATTTCATGTACCACAGTAAAATTTCCACCTGCGTGTGTAATATTTGGAAAAATATATTTGAAAGGAGGAGCATGTAATAGGATTGGTCAACGCGTGGATCGTAGTAGACCATGAACCACAAATGGTTCCGGTGAATTCTAGTTTTATGTTGCGCAAACGAATTCGATAGTTTTCGTTTCGATAATTAATTAGTTGACAAGATCGATAAATTTGCAAGTCAAATGATGGATGAGCCATTCCCAATACCTTGAAATGTGGATCATGATCCTTGATGCGCTGCTCGGTTTTAAATGATCACCAAAAACCTTCCTTTGAATTCATTATTACACCATTAACGGAACTAAATAATTTATACGACTTTTTTCAATCAATGTAAGAGTTATTGCAATAAAATTAGGATTTAGACTCTGAGAAATTGTGAATACATATAATTAAATATTGGTTTTTTAGGTCTCTTGCTATGTGATCGGTCACATATCGATTGTGAAACTATACCGCGTATCTCGTTTGCGGTGTTTTAAAATCTACCTCTTATTTTACTAATTTAAAGGAGAGCAAGTCAACATCATTCCTTGAAGCTTTTTCCAGAAGTTCCTCCGCTTGGAAAAAAAAATCACGGAAGCTTCAAAGAATTGATGTTGAGTATTTTTATATTTAAAAAATGAAGTCTGACAATACTTAGGTCGGCAACGTCGCAAACTGAGATACGAGGTTTTGAGAGTTTTGCCGTTGATATTCTCATAAAAAAGAGAAAAAAAAACACAGCCAGAAGAAAATGACCGGCATGCACAGAGTTCTGAAGACAACATTGAAAAAAAAATTTCTTAAGATATTATTTTGACTTAAAGCGTCGTTTCTTGTCGACATAATTTGGTCTTTTTGAGATAAATCCTTGTAAATTTAACTTATCATTAGTTGTTTCATTTTTTTTGTTTTGATTTGTTCTTTATCGTTAAGCTAAAAAAAGCGATAGCGGAACAACGGTTCTGTAACTCAAAGAAATCAAATTTTGTCGACAAGAAACGGCGGTTCAATTCAAAATAATATCTCAAGAAAAATATTTTTTCCAGTGACATTTCTGGAGCCTTCACACCAGCAATCCAATCGAAGTAAAAGTGGATTTAACATTTCAGTTAATCCAAAACGTTTATCTATGAGGTAATCTAAAAGTCTCCGCAGCACCTTTACAACTCTTAGGGTTTAGCCCCTTTTCAGAGTAGGTCCCTTTGAAATCTCGAGGCTTCCCAAAAGTCGATCCCTTTGATCTAGCAGCACTGAAAAATCTTCAAGTCTCTATCTCAATTTATCAAAAGTCAAGGCAAAACAATTTTTCAAAGTATTACATAATTATCAATCATCGCAATATTTCTCGATTGATCAAAATTCAAGCCTGGTGCTGGTGGTACAGGACTTCAAGATCACCACATCATCGCTTGGCTGACACAAGAGCGTGACTACACATTGAGATGAACCCGGAAAAGCATTGATTTGTATGGATGACAGGGTTCATTGCAGAGTGTAGTTACGCCTTTATATCAGGTAGGCGACGATATACCCAAATAATGACTGATGAAAGCTATTTGGAATATTTTGCCCAGTTACTTCGAACCTAGTCTTGTTTATAGAGAACTCCGCAGTAATTTTCGCCCATTAAATGTACCGCTTTTAGCAGAAAGAAACTAAGATACATCAGCTATCGCCAAAAACTGACCAATTTTATTTCTTACAAGAGAAGGATTTTGTTTTGAAATTTTTAAGGAATTTGTTTCGTACTATGAAGACAATTCACTGATATTCGTACCAAAATCCGCACAACCGTTTTCATGTAAAAAATTGAATTCCCCAATTAAATTTGACAATAGCTGATGTGGTGTGGTTCCTTTCTGCTTTGCGTGGTCCAACCATTGCATAGGTACACGTGATCTCCACATCCTTAAACAAACCTTTTGTGCCACATTGTAGAAGGTTCGGAGGCTATTTATGCGGTGTCTCTGAAATATTTTTCTCTCACTGGGGGAAAAAAAAAACACATTGGATCTAGAGTCCAGACTCTTGAAAACATTGACAAGAAAAAATATTCTTGATTCAACCAGATTTAAGCTTAAATCAAAAGGAAATCCGCTCAAATTAAGAGGCTTGGATCTTGATTTAAGCTTCAATCTGATTGAATCAAGAGTATTTTTTCTTCTTGATGTTTTTAAGAGTCTAGATACAATGTGTTTTTTTTCCAGTGCTTCTCGTCACTCCTCTGATATAGGGGCGCATCTGTATTTCCACATGAACCACGGATAGCGTAGATTTATATGAAGAGCAGGGCTCACGTAGGAATTAAGATACACCTTTGCGTCAGAGTGGCGACGTTTTGGGAAGTGACCTTGAGGATTATACCAACCCAATGCCTTCAAATGTGTTTTTACCTGTATCAGCATGTGTGTGTAGTACTTGCACGACCGTCTTCTGCTTCTAGATGTCTTATTTGATTTAAAATCGCTTTTAAAGGCTGAAGTTCTAAAATATTACGGCTATCCCGCAGAAACTCATCGTGTACAGACCATAGATGGCTATATTTTGACTTTGCATAGGATACCCAACAAGAAGAGCAAGAGGCCGCCAGTCTTGATTATGCACGGTATTTTAGATAGTTCCTTCACTTGGCTTTTGACTGGACCCCAGACTGCTCTGGGTAAGTTGTTTCGGAACTATAAATTCAGTACTTTAAGCTTGATGAGTCCAGAAAAGAGAAATGTTGCTGTACCTTAAAATGAACTATTTTGAATGATAAATTCACTGCAGTGATAGTTTTAAACTCTTAGGGTATGTAGTTAAAATCGGGATCAAGGAAATGCTCTTCTTTAAAAGCTATTCATCATTTAACTCAAACTGTGAGAGCAGTGAATTGTCTACCAGTTTTCTGCATTCTCCTACATTTTTTGGTGAGGAATTACAAAAGAAAATTACAGGTTTCTCAAATCTTTTAGGACGTCTCCTTTAGTGATGCATTCTCCGCAAGCCAACCTCCCTATTTTTGAAATGGTGGCCTGCACATATTTGGAACAATTTTATGAAAACGACTTATGCCGGTATGCCCCTTGTATTCAGTTGTAGCGACCATCTGAAAAATAACAAATTCATCTGTTTTTTTCACAGGATTCAAGCTCTTTGATAGTGGCTACGATGTTTGGCTTGGTAATTTCAGGGGAAATGTTTATTCCCAATCACACAATTGGTTGAGCACAGATCAAGATGAATATTGGGATTTCAGGTATTGATATCTTGACTATAGTTACATGGATTGCTCTTAAACGGGCGGTGACTTCATCATCATAAGGCGATCTGCTCCAAATTTGAATTATATACAGAACTAAAAAAGAAGCGTTCTCTGTTTAATCTCTCAAAGGATGTCTTACCTGAATTTTCCATCTCGTTCAATTTTCGGTAATTGTTTACTGCACAGGAAAGACTCGATTAAAGTTGTTCAAAAACAGGAAAAAGAATATCATAGAATACTATATTGATTTGTCCCAGGAAAAAGCGATGTCAACGATAAGTGATTTATTATCTTTTGATGGTAAAAAGTCAAGATGACACGTTCAAAGATCCGTAACTTGCAATTTGGCCAAGTTGAGGCAATGTGAGTTATCGGGAAAATAGTAGTCATAGTTGAACGTTTTGTTTACACTGTTACGTCGCGATTAAAAACAAAACGCGAGCTTACTGCACGGATGAGAACGGTCAATAAAGATGTCGGTGACGACAAGAAGAGCATATGCGAAGATAAGAATGGAAACCAGACTTAGTCTAGGAAAAAATCAACAAACTCATGTATGAATTGTAACTTCCGGAATGTTATTGAGATTAAGTAACCTGACAAAGAAAGAAATGCAGGTGGTTGACAACAGGATAGTCGAATAGAGAGATTTCAACTTAACTGGTTTCTACTTGAACACACGGTCAATAAAAATTACATTCTTCTATACATTGCAACTGTGCGCTAATCGTTAGATTAATTTGCTTCGATAGAAAATAAAATAAAATATCTCAAAGTAAATACTTCGAGTGGTTACAGGTTGTTCAATAATAAAGATAGACAACTTCCGTACATGAACCTCAAATAGTAGTCAAACTAAATATGAAAAGATCGCTCAATGCGAGGGGTGAATGATCGATCATCGAGGGGCTTTAGTAGAAGAGCCCCACCATGGCAAAATTGTCAATCAACTTCCGAGACACCCAGTGGACGCTCCGGTCCGACCCCCTCCCCTCCACACTCCCTCGCGCGATTTACGTACCCTATTGCCGTGCTGCCAAAACCCCTAAAATTAACAATCAAGCCAACGAACCAAAATAAAGTAACCAAACCTAACCTAACCTAACCTAACCTAACCTAACCTAACCTAACCTAACCTAACCTACCCTAACAAGAAAAACACGAAAAATACAAAATGAAAATAAACAACAATAAGAAAACGGAAAAGAAAAAATGAAACTCACCTAGTCATTGCAATGGAAAAAAAAATGACAAACTCATCGAATGACCATTTTCACAAAACCGAGAATTATGTAATAGATTCCGCTTTTGTAAATAACGAACAGCCTCCTCCTCGGAATTCACCTCTTGACACAAACGAAACATGACGCACGCACAATGAAATCAGAACTAACGCAAGTGTGACGGGCAGTTACTGAATAGACTCCGCCGCTCTGAACTTTGACCGAACATCACACCACCGACCTCACACATTCTTCCTCCCTCCCCACCCATCATTTTCCGGCTGCAGTTTGTTTACCCGTTTTGCAACCGCACTCAACCAGCCGTCCACCTGAAGCGTCCACCGGGTGTCTCGAAAGTTGATCGACAATATTGCCGTGGTGGGGCGCTTCTACTAAAGACCCATTATGGGGATTTACCCATTTGAAGCTATGGCAAAGAATCGATTCTTAAGGTGTTCGTTACAAACATTCTGTTTATCGATCCTTTCCCATAGGTTTAAATGGCAGATAAATCGATATATCGTAAATTACATATATATCACGCCACTGGCGAGGAGCTATACCATATGTGCTAACTATAAGTCGTCGGTCGTATCAATAGCAGAGAATCCATCCATCGAGGAATGGATAAAAAGGATTCTCTAGATATCGTCTTGAAACAGTAGTACACGCAACAAGCAAAACATCAGAGTTTGCATTGCAGACTCGCTTCAATCACGGCGTTTGTTTTGTCTTGTGGTTTCAGCGAATAATACAGTGTATTTTATGCGCACAAACGAACGTTGATAAGGAGACTTAAAGTATAAATGTGACTCTAATTACATTCATAAATACAAATTAAGATTACAAACATTTTGCAATAAGGACCTATAATTTCCGGCTCAGTTTACAAACAACGTGTGAGCTACTAGTTTCCACATGCACATTAGAGTTTTTGCGGATGAGCCAGAAATTGTAGTTATTTATTGCAAACTTTAATGCGATTGATAATGACAGGAATCAAACAGAAGTTTTTGCAGCAATCGGCCAGTTTACATGTATAGTGTGACAATAATTTTTTCCCCCCAATTATATTTTTTGTTCGATTAAGAAAGACCGTGAGTAATTACAAAGTCCCAAAAACCATACATTCACTCACTGATATTTACTCTGCTATACATTTCCGCTAAATTTCATTTTAAGAGGGATTGCAGTCTTAAAATTTGAAACACTATTCTATAATTTGCTAATAAATCTTGCAAAACTTGCAATAACTCTGTCATCCTGCTTCTTCTCTTTAAAATTCGACTTTATTTTGATAACCTGGTTTTTCAGCTGGGATGAGATGGGAAAACGAGATTTACCGGCCATGGTGGACTATGTGTTACACCGAACAGGGCGACCGAAACTATTTCACATTGGTCATTCGATGGGTACCACCACTTTTTTCGTTCTTACTTCATCAATGCCCAGTTACAACAAAAAATTTGTCGCCCACTTCTCGCTGTCACCTGTTGGATACTGGGGTAACTCGGCCAGTTTCTTTTGGAAAATTCTGGCGCCTGTTGAGATGGCTTTATCCGTAAGTAAAATGTAAAATATCTACATTTATTTGGCTTGAGAGTGATGAAATAATTTTAATAATAAATCCCTAAATGATTTCAATTTTAAGGGAATATTTCTTCAGATATGATAAAAAAATCCGTAAGTCTACTAACTGCTGAGAGAGGTCTACAATGCAAATTTAAATAAAAAATTTAAAAATCTAATGAACTTTTAAGCAATCTAGTTCATGCTGGAATTCTGTCCAACTCCTACTATTTATCATGAACTGGGGGCACATATTTACTAAAATGTTAAGGGAAAATTGGTTTCGATTACATTGGTTTGAATCACTGCAGAATTTGTGCCGAATAAAAAGCATCACGACAAAACCAGAATTTTTTGAAAAATAAGAAGGGTGTGTAATGGAAGAATCCTGAGAAAAAGACGGTAAGGGGGAAGCGGAAGGCAATGACGGGGAAATTAAACAGTTTGAAGGAGGGGCAATTAAAAGTGGAGACGTCGACATTCCCTGCTTTATTTGCTGTTGAGTAGTTAGACCACACATTTTCTTCTTTTTAAATTTGTGCATCAAGTTTATGATATATTTTCAAAATATGATTACATATTCTTGTTCTGATTCAGGCATTTATTCACCTGGTTTAAACTTTTTAATTCTATTTTTTGAAACATTAATTCACTTATTTCTTTTCCAATTATTTATTTTTTATTTTATTTTTTCAAACAATATCGTGTTGAGGTGCTTGAAATTAAACTTCATGTGATATTTCTTCTTCTTTGCAGGAGTTTATGCACAAGACGAACCACGGAGGTTTTTTGGTGGATCAGGACGCGGAGTCCATCCGTGATTTCTGCACAATGAATCCTAGCACGGAAAGACTCTGTAAATTATTTCTTCATTGTTCCTTTGGATTTAGCAACGTTTTGAGAAACGAGGTAGGTTCTCGTCAATTCCAGAAGTTCGAACCCACTGGAAAAAAAAGACATTGGATCTAGAGTCCAGACTCTTGAAAACATTGATAAGAAAAAATACTCTTGATTCAATCGGATTTTTGTTTGAGTCAAAACAAAATCCGCTTATATTAAGAGGCTTGGTTCTTGATTTAAGCTAGATTCTGATTGAATCAAGAGTACTTTTTCTTGTCGATGTTTTTAAGTGTCTGGACTCTAGATCCAATGTGTTTTTTTTTCCAGTGCGCAAATCGTATTTTACTCTAAATCATAAGAGTAATACGTAACGTATAAACGTCTGAGGCGCGAAGCGATCCAGGGGCCTAAACTGCGAAGCGGTCAGGTGGCATACCCTCCCCCCCATATTTTTCCAAAATATCGATACGCACCGCAACAATAGTAGTAATCACGTGATTTTCCGAGAGAAATATCAAGGTATCTACAAGCCCTAATTGCTATATCAACTGTAAAGTTTGAAACTGTAAATATCTACGGATTTCTGTATGATATCATGTGTTTTAAGAGTAGGAAATAGTTTTTTTTATCCACATGCGGTACCTTTTTTGAAATTTTGTAAGTACTCACCAAAACTCGGGCTTCACTATTTAATTTTATAAACCAATTTTTGTTTTGTTTCTGACGTTACAGACTATTTATAATGTTGTAGCAGCACATATTCCTGCCGGCACTTCTGTGAAAGCTTTCAACCACTATACTCAGCTTATGAAATCAGGTTCGTTTAACATTGGTCACTTAACTGATGCGAATTAGATGTTTATCCGAATAATCATACCGTCCCGTCGTATTTGAGAATGCTTTACAAGGACCATATGAATCGAATGATAGATACTTGTTTAAATTTAATATAATTTGATAAAATCCTCCTTTATGTCCTGGTTACACGCTCAAATACCCATCAATTTCCGATCAAATGGTGACTGGTGCGCACCATCTACCATCAAATTTCTGCGGCCTGCAAAACTTTGATGGTAGATGATGGGACTGTGGGACTCATCCTTCATCTGATTTCCACACAACTGTGCTTATTTCATGTTTATTTCAATCAATTTGCTGTTTTAATTAATTTTACTCATCAATCTAGATAACTCTCGACCGCCATCTTGGTCATCATTTTGATCGGAATTTGGCGGAAATTTGAGCGTGTGACCAGGCCATTATACTCTTCCACGGCAAATATTGGCAAAGTATCTAAACATAAATTGATTTGTTTTGCTTTTCTTTTTTTGATCTTAAATACAAAGCCTAATATACTTCTATTGCCGTTGATAATTTAATACTCACAAAAATCATGTAACACAGTATAAGTTCATTCAAAGATTGTGTATTTTTTCTCAGGGAGATTTTGCAATTATGATTCGCATGACATGAAAAGGAATTATCTGCGATACGGAACGGCACGACCACCTGAGTACAACGTTTCAGCGATCACAGTTCCAGTGCAATTTTATTATGCTGCCAATGATGCTGTCTCAGTTCCTTTGGTAACTATGATATTTTTAAAGTCATAAAAATCACAAATGGGCGTACTGTATTGGCTAAAGTAGGACCTCGTGGTGAATGAAAGCTGTGAGAGCGTGAAGTTTTTGTAGATGTTGGACCTCTTGATCGTGGTGATCAGGGGGAACGCTTATACAAATATAGTTGTGTCCATTAAAATGAACACTTCCATGAGTCCAAATTATGAAGAGAATTGAGTCCTCAAGGAGAGAAGTTTTGTGACATCCCACGGTGAACTATAAAGAAGTAACAATGATGCTATGGTGAAAAACAAAATTCGAAGCTTCAATATTTTAAAAAAAAAACCCACGTCAAAAATTAGTAGAGAAAAATCTTATATTTTTTGCTATCACTCTGTTGTTTTTATTTATTTTATTTGTATTTATTTATTTTGTACTTGTGTTTTTGTTCCAGGATGTGATAAAGTTATATACACAGTTGCGGAATCCTATAGGACTTCACCTCGTTCAAGACACATTATTTAATCACATCGACTTTACAATCGATCCCAAAGCTTATAAATTAATTTATAGAAAAATGATTAAGATGATGAATTCTTTGAGCTTATAAAAGAAAAAAATAAACCAAAGCCTTGTTATTTTTCCATTCCGAGACTCAAACCTCAATAAGTTCACATAAAAATGAGAATCCGCAGAATAGTTCGTGAAATGCAAATTATCAAGGAGGCATCTTCCACGATACTTCCATAACGCTCCTCGGCAATGGAAATGAACTACTAGACAAGGTGCGAATTATAGCATTCTTCCAAATGTTTTCTCGTAAAAATTTCGTGTAGAACATTATTGATGAAACGAATATTATTGAAAATAACTCATAAACAGGATATTAACGTTTTTCCATGTATAAATTTCAACAGCCACCAACAAAAAAACTGGATGACTTTAATCGCATGTTAATGTCATTACTGTTACATTCTACGACAGTATGACAATATATCATATTCGGCGCTTTGGTTCCGCTGTTGTAAGTTGTTCACACTTTTAACAACACACGACAGGAAGGCACAATGTTTGATTGAGAATAGGTACGTGATTTGATTCACGTGGATTCTTGTTTTTTGTGACCGGGATATTAAATTTTTTGCAAGTGGTACCTACTATAAATAAAAATGTTAATATCTTGGGTAGGGATTGATCATGGTAAATTTATGTTGCAAAAATCGTGCCCTGACGTAAAATTTTGAAGGAAAAGTATATTTGTACATAAAAATGCTTAATTGCGTTCCTCGGCTAGTGGTCCACCAAACAGAAAAATAGGGTTTTAATACTAGGATTGTATTCTGCAAAAATCAACCAAGAAAATTCCGATGTTCCTAGGATTGTGCAACACACATTATCTTGCAAAAAATTACTGAAAACCATGCAAAAATTCAAATTTACCATTGTAATTTTCGTCTTGAATTCATAGATTATTGAGAGCAAAGATTAAACTTGTTTAAATGATCAGTTTATATTTGCAGTGTATAATAAGCTGTACAATCTTAGCGACATTGGAATGCCAAAGGAATTGGAATGCATTGATTCATTTTTGCAAAATACAACCCACTCGGTCGGGCGCTAGAATTGGTAATTTTACTGTACTCTTCTTCTATACAAAAAGCAAGAAATACGGCTGTCAATAGTAAAGTTAAAAGATTTTCAGTTTAGGGTTTAAGAATGACTTTTCTAGCTAAGACCGTTGAACTTTCCCATTGAAAACTAAAGGTCTTCGTTCAAGCCTCCGTGAAAGGAGGACAGTCATTTTTATGTATGCGTGGCTTGCAAGGAAAATGACGCACATCATATCACTGGAGTGTATATAAGCGCCTTCAAAACAGAGGAGATACAATTTTATGTGCTTCTACGCAATCTTTGAGAATACTCGCATTGAAGGCTGTCTATGAGCTTAGCCGTAAGTTTCAATATTTCGTTCGATTATGTAGAGGGACCTATCAGCATCAACACTGAAGTTTACAAGATTTTCATTATGGGGTCTAAGGATGCCTTTTTTAGCTGGGAATGTTAAACTTTCCTCATGGAAAACTAATTTTCCTCATTACCGCCTTCTAACAGAGGACGGCAGTCGTTGATTGGCTGATTCGTCGTTGCTTCGCCATCGAATAGAATCCTATTTTACGTATCATCTCTCGAGTGGACCAGAGAGCGGTTTCGACGAGCTCTTCATATGAATGAGAAATTTGCAGAGTTCTGGCAAGGATAAAATTTTAGCTTTTTTGCGATTTTTGAGCTTTTTTTTGAATGTAACAAGATTTTGTCGCTTTAAATCCACTAAAATTGAAAATCTCACACCCTGGCGAGAACTTCATGACAACAATGAGCCATTGACAGAAAGAGGCTCTAGTTTTAAATTCTTTGTGATATAAAAGTTTTTTCTTGACCAAAGAAAGTATTTATTCGATGCCAGCACCGAGTAAATCAAAAGATTTCAGGAGCAAGAAAAATTCCTAAAATTCATGAGAAAATGAAAGGGAGAAGCGTTTTATCACGAGAAAAAGAAACCTTTTATTAGGAACATGTTTTATACATACAACATTTAAACTGCCGAAGGTTAAGGGCCACAACCCCCATTCCGCCGTCTAAAAATTTGGTAGCTGCAATAATGTGTAGGAGTAATGGATGAAAAGGAGTAGACAATATAACTTCTTGCTACTGTCATTAATTTCACGCTAATAAATAGAGAGTTCTTGAGAAAGTACGCAGAGATTGGCTCACTGTTATTCAATATAATTAATAATTTAAATTAAAATAAATTCCAATTATTAGACAGCAGAATGGGATCGCAGCTTTTGCAACTCGGCGCTTCATCATATCATCATCTCTGATAATTCGAGTGAAAAACAAAATTGACGCGTAAAATTAACGTACATAACTAAAAATTCAGGTCAAATTGAGCAGGATCATTATTGAAATAAATTAAGCACAACTTTAAATGTTCTTAAGCTCGGAGGGTAGTTATATATAAATTATGTTACACATTTGTACAGTCTCGTATCACATTGGTTTTGTTAAGGTACGATGAGTCTTATCCTGAGAACAAAGTCGTCGTCCCAGATACTCTGGATTGCACCTTAACAGGCTACTTGGTAACATATGTACAGTTGTACACGCTAGTTGAGTATTTTTTTTTTTAAATTAAATATTTCCGTAAATTTCATCCTCTACGTGGAACAGGTAACTCTTCCAGACATATCAAAGGGGTCTCTTCTTCAAAAGATAAAGTGGTTTCCTCTGACATTAACACCGTCTTCCGCGATTATCTGAGGTTTTACTTTACGGCGTCATTCTTTTTTACTAATTTTTACAGTACTTAAAAATATTTACAACTTCAAAATGAAAAATATCAAACTTTAAAGCTCCACATGTTTTCCTAGAGGATGAGGTTTTTTTGTCTTCAGCTTGTTCATATAAGATATTTTGTTTAAAATTCCTGCATCCTTATGATAAAAAAATCTCAACAAATAAATTATCCACACATGAAAAATTCGACGCTTAAATCTATCTTGTATTGCAAGTATAACCATTCTGAAGGATTAGGATCCAGCAGAAGCATTACTATGAAAAAGTGGCAAGGAGCTGTTAGGACTCAATAATTTACAACTTCGTGGTATTAATTGACAAGCTTTGTTTGCCGTAGCTAATATCTGATCCAATGAATTTGGAAAGCAAGGAGAAGGAACAATTGTCACCAATTAGATTCGAGGTCCTGTATAACAGACTTTTCCTCCCTCCAATATACCTCAGATAAAACATAGAGCATCCGTTGAAATGTTAATTTCAATGCAAATCAAAGTTTAAAATATCAGATGAAACTTCTACATTTCTTTCAAAAAGAATTGGTAACAAAGACTTGGAATGAAAATGGTGAATGGGTGGTTCTTCAAAAATTCCATTCCAATCGAAATATTACTAACTTTTCATCTCATGCTTTTAATCAGTCTTAATAAATTGTTTTGTGTATGCGTGACTTGCAAAGAAAAGATACTAATCATTCCGCATAATCCGTACATCATATCACCGGAGTATATAAGCACCTTCAAAACTGGAAGATACAATTTCACGTGCCTCCATGCAATCTTTGAGAATGGTCCTATCGAAGGCTGTCTTAATTTAGCCGTTGATATCCAATCTTGCGTTCAGTTCAGTTGTTTTGTCGCCAGGGCGAAATGATTAACATTTTTACGAGCAATAGAACTTGACAGAAAGTCCTGACTACCCGTTCTATTTACAAATTGCGAATACGCATGTTAAACTAATCCAAGAGCCTCAATTTTGAAACAGAACGAATCGTCTCCTTTTCACTGCGACAGATCAATTCAATGTTTTGAGGCACATGCATCATCGTAATATGACGGTGACTATGGAAATGAATTCAATTCGACGATACATAGTATGAACATCGGAACACACACTCAATCTTCACACGGAGACACACTTCAGAACTCGTTTCTTAGCAAATAAAAAAAAAAATTAAAATATTTGGAAATGTCGGCTGTAAATTTTCCTTTTGTACAGCGTATCAAGACGTTTCATAAATATCAAATATTTTACAGTTATCACCGTGTTTGATCTCTGTTCCGCATCATTGGATTCGCGAAACTTGCACCTCACGACAACTTTATCGTTTTATTGCGAATCATTGCTCGCTACTCCCGCCAAAAGTTCAGTTTGGGGATGAGCTTATAGCTTCTCCGAGCTCAGGTTAATTTGAAGGAGAATTTTCTACCCCTCATTCTCCTAGAGTTGAGGCCACGGGTCATTTTCAGGGGAGTTTTTTTAGGTGCTTCCGGACTTGATTTTGTAGGCGAGGGAAGTTTGGGGGAACTTTCTAATTTTTCTACAATTTCTGGTGTCTTCCGCAAAACTCGATTTTGCCGCCAGAGTAATGCTTGCGACGAATTAGAATATTTATCCATAATTTTAATAGTTTTCTTATAGACGAGGTTGGCGGCGGTTGGACCCATGGTGAAATCAAGATGGTTAAAATCGGGGTCTTCAATTTTTTGGATCCCAATTGGATTTGGTAGCATTCGATACAGTTTGTATATGTCCTGCAACAAGAAAAAAAAATGCAAATAAAAAAAAGGTAATTACGGTCATTCTTGAGTAGAAGACTGAGAGATTCGTCATGAGGATAGTATGATGCGTTCAATTTCTCAGAAATCACTGCAGAGTCACCACACTTCATATGTATGTTTTGAAAAGTTACGCTAGTAAGTAAAGTCAAAAGTAACGTTTCTAGTAAAATAATCATCGGTGAAGAAAAGGTCAAAAAAGTATTTGAAAAATGTTGTGCTCATTCGGGTCTTTATTGGTGCGAAGCATAACACTACTCAAAAAGTTCATCGCAAAATTTTGTAGAGAGGTGGACCACCAAAGGAAAAAACTAAAAAGTTAGCACGAAGGCAAGTTTTCGTCATGTGGTTTCTTTTTTCCCTCCTTTTTTCAAGATAATTTAAAGTTAAAGTTGGGGAAGAACATCAGTAAATGACTTCTTACGGATATTTTTCCAAAAATTAGAATGCAAAAAAACAGAAATTCCGAAATCTTTTGATAGAAACAGAATATAAATTTTGAATTTTTGAGTTGACATTATCAAACTTGTCTCTGACTCACCTTCGATCTCTATTACTTTACGGATGGTTTCTGAACTATACTAGTAGCCCGGAGAAACGTAAAAATGTATACTTTGTTGATATTTTCAGTTAAACGTCATTATTTACGATGAGCCTACTTTTGAATCTCGTGATTGAAAGTTGCCTCATTCAGGGAATACTCACAATTGGTGAAGCTATAACATCATTGGCTCCGTAGAAGAAGAAAACAGGGGCTGAGATGTTGGTAATATTGTAATCTCGTGGCTTCGACACACCATAGTGAGCTTTATTCTTCTTGACGTTATAATAGTCGAATTCGCGAAAACGACCTATAAAAGACAAGAAATTAGACGAATTAATGATAGACGGGGGCTCGTCAAGAATGCGCAGAACTTACTGCTGATGGAAAGGATCTAAAAAATTTTTGTTTTCTTGAATTTTTTATTAAAATAAAAATAATTTTATATGATTTTAAATTTTATTCAGTCGCATGGATTTGAATGGAGAGAACTGACTGAGCGCAGTGACGATTCTGGAAAGATGGTAGCACCATTTTTCTTCCATTTAAATGTACGTAAAACAACAGATTCTTGGTGAGGCAAGCTGCCTCACCTTAAATCGATATTTTTAATGACTTCAAATGGAGGAAAAACTGTCTTGCCAACTTGCGAAATCGCCACTGACTCAGGGCCGGATTTACCTACTTGCCGCCCTTGGGCCGCCTGTATTTTGCCGCCCCTTCTCATTCGTTTTGAAACATCAATAAAAATCATCAAGTGAACGATCCGGAGGGGGAGGTGTGCATAAGTTGCGTTTACTTGTGTTGGAAACATTTTTTTGCGGAAGCCCTGTCAACACTACTAGCAAAAGTTCTCGGAACTTTGCGCAAAAGTTAAGTTCCGCAAACCTATCTCCATGTGGACAAGGCCTTCCATAAGAAATGAACCAAAAAATTATGAAAAAACAATCGTAAATGTGGTTTTATAAGTTTAACTTCTGCCGCCGCGCCGCGCCGCACTGACCGCACTGTGTTTGATGCAATGCATGAAGTATTCATGGAGTCTTGTAGGCGCTGTGCGTTTCACGTTGACCACTGCTGAGTGCTCACGTACTAAGTTTGACGCAATGAGTGAAGTATTCATGGAGTCTTGTAGGCGCTAATATATGCTACATGCCGACCGCTACGCCGAGGGTTTCTACTTTTCATCTCAAGTCCTCGTCATCATCGCTCTCTGCGCCCGCGCCGTTCCAGGCCAAATTGCGTGTTTGGTTTCCCTCTTAACTCGACTAATTAAAGGTGCTGTCTCTTGCATCACCGAAAGACGACAAAATTAGAACTTACTATACTCTCTGGAAATGAGAAATTTTGTCGCCTTTTCTCGTTTGTTATTTTTTTCTGAATCCAATTTTTTTCATACCTACATTTAAAAAATTGCAACATTTTCCACCATGGGCCGCAGCCCATGTGGCCACCCCCTAAATCCGGCCCTGCACTGACCAAGGGATTCAAAAGTCTGGCTGCCATAACTCGCTGCGGATCATGGTATTTAGAGCTGCTGTGCAAACGAATACCGACCCATCTTTGCGCAGAGAGTGTTGGGTCAATAAAGTCCCCTTCAAACTAGCAGATACGACAAGAGATACTGTGAATTCCTAGGAGTTCGTTCATAACGTGAATTTATAGGCACATGCCTCTACTGACCTGATTTGACAAGTTGCGTGTAATGGATCACTGTTTTTATTGACGACCCAGACCCAACATGATTCAGGTAAACGCTGAACACGGTCTGAAAGGAAAATTCATATTATTAATAGTGAAAAATTCAACATACAGAGAATAAGTCAAACCGTACATTCTAAAACACAAAATGCGGTTTGACGGAAATTTTAAAATCAGATTTCTGCTGAGACTAGGTTTTGAATCTTGGGAAATTTCATTTCTACGATAAAAATGAGAAAGGATAATATTTGAAACAGACCACCTCATTGGGATTCATTCATTACAAATTAATAAGAAATGATGAATTTATTTCGACAAAATAAATACGAGAGTCGTCACCAAATTAGACAATTTTTTGTGCCTTAAATACCACTGCATAAAATTAAAATTTATAAAAAAGTTTCCTTTTTTTGGGCTTACTCTTAATTTTATGACGCGATGAAGTGTGTCATATTCAGACCATTAGTGCGTCAAAGAAGTCGTTTTCTGTGCACTCACTCACATTTACACCAAACTAGTCCAAAATTTTACGCCACCAACTAGATCGAAAAAGAAGCGTTAAAAATCTGAAAATATAACGAATTTGAAAGAGATTTTATATTTTAAAATTTAATGCCATACGTTTGCAGTTATGACCGAAAGTTACTTTCTTTTGAGACAGTCCTCATAAAAAACAATAAAAATAAAGTAATCAAAAGTATGTATTGACGTATTTTCGATAACCGGTGTGGCAATTGTTTTTTAAGGCCAACGTGCACGCGCCTTTTAAAAAATGTGAGGAGTTTATCATGATGTAAGTAAAATGGCGACCCAGAAGAGACCCCCAATTGAATTAGTTTAGCAGAAAGGAACCAAGTCCAAGTTATTGCTAAACTTAACTGGGCAATTTAATTTTTTACAAGAAAGAATTTGTGCGGATCCCTGAAAATTTTATGGAATTTGATTCGTACTATGCTGTAAATTCACAGAAATTTGCAAAACATATCCGTTCGACCGTTTTCATGTAAATATTAAATTACCCGATTAAATATGGCAAAAGCTGGTGTTGCTTAGTTCCTTCCTTCTTGAAACGAAACTTTTACTTTCGGGGCCCGAACAATCAATTGTTCACCTTGCCTACTTGGTGGCTGTTGAACAATGTGTTGGGTATTTCGTTTCGCGAACATAAAGTTTGGCGAACTTGTTTGGCTCATTACCTGACCCGTAGCTCATCATCCACCAAGTAGGTAATTTCTCCCATAAAAAAGTTCATTATAGAAGTGGCGGATCTCCGGAAGTAAAAGCATCCCGTTGTCGCCAAAGAGGCCAAAGGAGGATCTTTTGTCTCTGGAGAAACCAAATTTAATCCTCAGAGAGAGTCGCCGTTTGATACGAAATTCACGACCACGCGGCCGGGAAAAACAGTTGGGTCTAGTTAGACCCGCTTTAAGAAAAATACAGTGAATTCTGATGATTTTTTTGAAAATCAGCTGGCGCGTGTCAAGGTTAATAGAGTAGACAAGTAAATAACCACCCTGCATGGGAAGGCAGTGGTACTGCGTTGGTTTGACCAAAAAACCAACTGTTCATATGACACGTGGACTCAATATCATCATAATTAGCTATTCCCTCAGCAAGAATGAAGTATTTTATACACTCACTGGGTCATCGAGATTGTCGTTGAAACCAGCCGCAAGATGGAGCAGCATTTTACATGTGCGCGCGGTGCCCGAATTCAAGAAACAGAATGTTTTCAGCGTGTTTGCTTCATCATTCATAAGTATCGCGCCGTTCTTTGATTTCAAGTAGAATTCCTGTAAAATGCAAATAAAATGAATTAGAATAACCTACAGCGGTGGTGCACACGTATACATTCCCATTATACAGGGTTATCCAGAAGTCTGGGACCCCCCTTATAACTTTTGAATAAAAAATGATAGAGATTTGAAATTTGGGGAATATTCCTAGGTCAAAGGGAACTACTGTTTGGCGTACCCAAAATTTTGGGGGGCGCCCCCCCTGAGGAGGGGCGGACCCTAACTTTTTTTTTCAAATGGGAACCCCTATCTTGTGATACATCATTCGAAAGGGCTTAAAAAAAGAAAACTTTTGGCGCAAAACGATTGTCGATACCTCCATTTTTAACAAAATGGCGGCCAAAAAATGGCGGCTCATTCAAAAGTCTGGGCCTCCGCTCATAACTCATGAACAAAAAATGCTAGGGATTCGAAATTTGGGGAATATTCCTAGGTGAAAGGGAACTACTTTTTGGCGTACCCAAAATTTCGGGGGGCGGCCCCCCTGAGGGGGGGGGGACAATAACCCTTTTTTTTCAAATAGGAACCCCTATCTTGTGATACATCATTCGAAAGGGCTTGAAAAAAAGAAAACTTTTGGCGCAAATCAATTGTCGATACCTCAATTTTTAACAAAATGGCGGCCAAAAAATGGCGGAAATGCGGATTTTGGTTATTTACCGTCGTTGGGAACTTATTTTCCCGCCATTTTTTGGCCGCCATCTTGGAAAAGCTCGGGTATTTTGCAAATCCAATATCGTATTTGTTTTTTTCGTGCCGGAAAACCTGTGGAAACCAAGTTTCAAGCGAATCCGACGGTAAATAACCAAAAAACGCATTTCCGCCATTTTTTGGCCGCCATTTTGTTAAAAATTGAGGTATCGACAATTGGTTTGCGCCAAAAGTTTTCTTTTTTCAAGCCCTTTCGAATGATGTATCACAAGATAGGGGTTTCTATTTGAAAAAAAAAGGGTTAGGGTCCGCCCCCCCCTCAGGGGGGCCGCCCCCCGAAATTTTGGGTACGCCAAAAAGTAGTTCCCTTTCTCCTAGGAATATTCCCCAAATTTCGAATCCCTAGCATTTTTTGTTCATGAGTTATGAGCGGAAGCCCAGACTTTTGAATGAGCCGCCATTTTTTGGCCGCCATTTTGTTAAAAATGGAGGTATCGACAATCGTTTTGCGCCAAAAGTTTTCTTTTTTTAAGCCCTTTCGAATGATGTATCACAAGATAGGGGTTCCCATTTGAAAAAAAAAGTTAGGGTCCGCCCCCCCTCAGGGGGGGCGCCCCCCAAAATTTTGGGTACGCCAAAAAGTAGTTCCCTTTGACCTAGGAATATTCCCCAAATTTCAAATCTCTATCATTTTTTATTCATAAGTTATAAGGCGGGTCCCAGACTTCTGGATAACCCTGTATAGTGAGGTGGACTGGTGATTGTATTACTGTCCCGTGGGTTACAGGACATTTTGTCAAGGATTTTTTGTCAGCGCACCTGCTTTTTCCAGTAGTTTACGTCCACGCGTTTTTTCGGCAGGGGAGTTTTGGTTCACGTACCAATTATTATTGAGACTCAAAATAAAATATTTTTGACGGCATACACTGGAATTTTTCTGACTAAATCGAGTCACTTTTTTCTCTATTGAATATTGAAAGTTATGCTAAACTTTATTAAATACGGATGCTAGGACTTGATGAGTTTTAGGACTACCGCTTTCTCTTTGTGCCGTAGCATCTTGATTAATTTTCCGGAGAACGCTGCGTATTCTTAAAGGATGCCCGTCATTCTTCATATGTTGGGGCGTCTTCAATTTCGAATGATACCAAGCAACACCTTTGTTGTGAAATAGTTGCTTGAGGAGCCATGCCGCGGCACGGCGAGCGGGCGGTCAGCGCGGAACACGCATTGGCGCCTACAAACCTAAGTAGATACTTCAAACATTGCGCAATGCGTGAAGTATCTCTTTAGGTTTGCAGGCGTCAGTGAGCCTCTCGCGCTGGCTGCACGCAGTGCACGCCGCTCCGCTCTGTTTGGCTCTAATATTTAAACTCGCAGAGTCAGCGTTTTTCAACTCGTGATTTTGAAATGCTTGCATACTCTGCATGGACTCTCAGAGATCTCATCTCACTACATTATTTTTATTTCTTCCAGGATTAATTGCAGTACGATTTGCCATAAGAAACTAATATTTCCGGCTCATGTTAGAAACACGGATGCACCATACGCTTTCCCTCGCAGATAAGTGCAACTATAAATGAGCAAGAAATGGTGGTTCCTAATAGCAAAATGAGATCAAATTTTTAAAATAATCGAGTTCTGGACAAATGCGGGGGCTGAGAAATGGAAATCTCGAAGGAAGATAGATAAGTTTCATGGCTGACCGTAATGCTAGCGTGACAAGCACTCCGAAAGTTTGTTCTCTAAAATGCTGTGCTAGGAAAAACGTCGTATAAACATCCGGGTGTTGCCAGATTTTCCCTCATAAAATATTCATTTTTGAGAAAAAAAATATCTCTCCTTTAAATTTTCAGATATTGTTGATTAAGTTGCGAACAAAATTCTCTGAAAAATTTGGAGAAAATTTTACACATTTTCCCTTGAAAATCCGTATTTCATCAGAGAAAATTTGTCAACGTCTGAAGGCTTATACGGCTTTTTTCCTTAGCACGGCAGTGTTGATTTCTGTTAAAAAACGAGTGTTCACTTACGTAGAAAGCCTTCTCAATGGGCACAGTGCTTCTCCAAAATGCACTGTTCGTGTGACTCCAGAAACCGATGGGTGAGTAGCTAATATGCGCGAGGACTTTTTCATTGTATTCGGGTAGCGTTGATGCCATCACGTAGAAAGTTGTCGTACCCATTGAATGGCCTATGTGTAGAAGCTGGTCTCTTCCTGTCACTTGCAGTATATGGTCTATGAAGGCAGGTACGTCGAACCGTCCCATTTCATCCCAACTGCTCAGAAAAAACACGTTAGGAATAAGAGTTAAATACATAGTTAAAATTGGCAGCTGGTCGTTATGTAAATACAGCAAATAAGATATGCTCACCTTAAACATGATAGTATTGAATGAAACCTCAATAGATTTAGGTTTTTTCCCCAAAAATGTGTCATTTTTGTTGTGCAAAGCAATCTGCAACTACCGTAATGATTCCGTCGATTTCTCATTAAATGTTCAGAAGAGCATCACAATATTTAGCTCAACTGCTTTTTAGAGATGATGTCTTTAAGTTTAAGATTCATTCTTCACACCAAAAGTAAAATTTCGAATCTAGGTCAAACTTTGATCTTTTTACAGAAATACGCAGCCCTCGTATTCTAGTTTTGAAGGAAGGTTGGCTAATCTCTGCATATCAAATATTTTTACAAATTGAAGGCCAAAGTGTGAAACCACATATCTCCGTTTGCGACGTTGCAGACTTCCTATCATGTGTCATGATTTCCCTGGAAAACTAGTCAACGCGTATCGCATAGTCGATATCTTTCTTAACTTATCGTCTCTGATAGCAGAATATTCTGTAAAAATGTCAAAAGTTAGCTTGTTTCTCCTCGAAAAAATAAAATAGAAGCGGAAATTTTCAAACACCGCAATGGAGATAGCTCGCACTTTAGCCATCGATGTATAATTCGAAAGTGACAACAAAAAAAATGCACTTTTCCAAGATTTTCTCTGAGACAGAGAATATAATACTTAAAATTCCGGTTGCTTCTTAATGAAATACTTAACAAAGGTAAACAAAATCTTAGCACTAATTCCAACGGCCCGGAATTCTACTGGAAGTGACCGAAGTTGCGGAAAGAATGCTTTCAGTTTCGGCGTGCAATGACAACACCTTATCTGCTTCATTTAACATTTGACCGCAGAGAAGGCTAAGAGCTTTGGAAAGTGAGCGTGTGCGCAACGCGTCGAATGACAGCGTTGACGACTTTGTCTCGAAAATATGCATTTTACTGTCTTACTGGTGATGGAAACAAAGCATTTCAAGTATATTTGGCAACGATGAGTAGAACTTTGGTTTAGGTTCATGACAAAGCAATTTCAGCCCCATTGACCAAAGCCGGGGTCACACTAGCATGGTGAGCCCCTCTATCGGTCTCGAGTACCATGTTACCGTGCTAAGGAAAAACGCCGTATGAACCTGCAGACGTTGCCAAATTCCCTTCAATAAAAAACCTTATTTACTGGACAAATTTTAAATGTTTTTCTTCACTTTTTTCAGACAATTTTGTTCGCAAATTTGTCTAAAATTTCTGAAACTTTCAAGGATAAATACGCATACTTTGTCTTAAAAATACATATTTTATCTGGGGCGATTTGGCAACTCTCGAATGTTCATATGGCGTTCTTCCTTAGCATGCACGGCAGCATGAGTTTCAAGCCTTTCAGTGATATCATACGTCATACACTGGAGAAAAAGTCGCTTGGATCTAGAGTCTAGATTCTTAAAAACATTGTCAAAAGAATACTCTTGATTCAATCGGACCTTTGGCTGGAATTAAAGGGAACTCCGCCTAAATCAAGAGGCTTGGCTCTTCGATTCAAGGAAAAATCGGATTGAATCAAGGGTATTGTTTCTAGTCATTGCATGTTATTAAAAGTCTGAACTCTGTATCCAAGCAATTTTTTTTCCTGTCTATCGCGTTTTGCAGTCAAAAACACAAGCCTCACAACTACTGTCGTCAGTCAAATTTCAAACGAAGAATTATGCTTCATAAATTTTGTTCAAAAGATCAAATTTTTCAAAAAATGACGGAACTACCAACGACCCCTCTGATGGTTTGTAATTTACGGGGAAAACTCTAAAAAAATGGAAGGAACACGGATAATTTTTCTTTTGTTGGTAAAGTAGTAACATTTTATTTTCAACATAAAAGCGCTCGGGTATGATTTCCTCTGCGCTTGTGCCGGTAAAATCAATACCAATCCTTGCCTTGGAAGAGCCAAGGATTGACTCGATAGCTAGCCAACATAACTGATCATGCAATCAGTTATCTGTCAAAGCCTGCTCGTTCCCGTTTATTGATTTGGTTAGTTTTCGACTCCACCGAACCTTGGTGGGGCACTGACAAAGCGCGAAGATGAGTGTATGGAAGCATTTGACTTAGAAGATTGAACGAAAGCCTGTCAAAATGATTGTTCGTTCGATTTCGCATCCATTGCTATGTTATAATTTTCCGAAAAGCTTAGAGAATCTGAGTTATATTGATTTAAAAATTCGTCAGCACACCCGAAACCCGATTTTGATGCTCGTTCCCGTACGTTTCGCGACTCCGTGTGGGAGAAAAACGCATGAACCAAACAAAATTCGAAAAGCCAGTTCATATTTTGCGCTTTTTTGAAACTTTGACAGGATTTTTAGGAATTCACGTCAAGGCGGAGTTGCCGGCATTGAATATTATCCATTTAATCACGTCCAGCCACACGCTTACAGCCTTATTCTGTCTGTAGTTGGTACTGTCGATTTATCAAATCGACGGTATTATCTATCTCTCTGCAACGGCAGTGATGCCCGACAAAAACGAAACATCTATATTGTAAAGAGAGTGTATCAAAATCAATGGATCTATAGGTCCATTGCCAAAACTACTGATCAGACAGCTTGTGTAATTCGGTAGCTTTTTTTATTATTGTAGTATATTTGAGTGTTACGGCTCTAAAAATGGCAACGTTGAAGCCAAATTTAGGCCCAAAATGACCTATACAATCATCCTACAAAGTTTAGTTTATACAAACCCCGCTTGGTCACTTTTTGGCCATTTTGCATAACCCTCTCTATATCTTTTCAACCTATCGAAAAACAAGAATTTTTTTTGTATGAAAAATAAAAAGAGACGATTGATTACAGCTTAAAATCAGTTTTAAATGACGCAATGAACGCAGTCCGTGTAAAAGCGTCCACCAGCTAAAAGAGGCGAGACGGCTGAAAAATAGGTACAAGCTTGCTAGTCATGATGGCTACAATTGCCAAGTCAATGTTGAAATAAACCCTAGTCGCAGATAATTTGAAATGTAGTGACTCTTTTTTATACAATCTGGCATCCTTTGTTACGAAGCAGATATTTTCTTCATTGCTTATTTGTTACAACCTTTAAACTGGTGCGTAACCGCGCGCACGAAAGCAGTTGGATGTTCAGACATGCATGTTTGCGGTAAACTTCTCACAGTTGGTGTTGAAGTCTCATATCTACTTTTACTCTCTCGTCTTCGTCTCTTTCCTGCATTTATCCTTATATCTATCGAGAGGCCGGTGGATGGATGAATTTTTTAAGATTGTTTTTCCTAATTTTTAAGTAAAAGATCAAATATTTTTACCTGAAATCCCAAAATTTTTGACTAGATGTCGGGAGATATGCATGCTCTCGTGAGTAGAAATTCCCTCGGAAATTTCCCATCCATACGTCATAACCTTGATCAAACAGCATAAAACCTGAGGAAATAGGATATGAAATATTTATCATGAAATTTTTTCTAAAACACTTTTTCCAGTTCATTAAAATATAATTACGCAGATGTTCCAACTTTCTTTTTGTTCCCATATTTTCAATCATCTAAGAATAATCTCTCTAACTTGTAATCCTATTTTTTCACTCATACGAAGGATCTGCTAAATTATTAATTACGCTCAACAACTCAGTCAATAATAATGAAAGTGGTCAGACGCATCAGTAAATTTTTAAAACTACACACTTCCAATAGTTGGGAAAAGAAAAGATTGGCTAGATGTCTCTTTAACAGATATTTATATGCTGACTAATTATGCACTTCACGTTGTCCAAACTTTTTTTCTCTCGAGTTCTCCAATTGATAAGTAATCCCAAAAAGTACAGCACTGTGAAAATTGTATTAATAAGAGCTCTGATTAGTTGTAGATTTTTGTTGCGTTTTATTATATTCTTTGTCATGGTGATCTTCAAATTTTCTCCTCTCATTAAAACTGCACTTTACAGCGAAAAGATCTCGTAGTTCCATTTGTAAGAATATACATCTAACATCAATAAATGGACTCTCAAACTGATCTGGTACATTCAACGAGTGTCTGATTTGAATTGACGTAGAGGAATTGGCACATATGTTACGGTGCACGATTGCAATGTGCTCCGGCCAGATTCAATTGTGCCCAGTTTTTCTCAGGCCGATCACGAACAGCCCAAAATTGGGATCGTCCCGTAACACATATTATACTAATACTGTATCCAAAAGAGGTGCAGGACGATCCTTGTGCCAGATATTACTGCAGGATATGTATCTGAGATATTTTTTTTCGATTTGGGGAAAAAAATCTCAGGAACAGATATATGTAGAAAGGTATAGCAAGAAAGATTTACCCAAGCTTTTTCCTGGGCCTGCTAAAAGCCACGTGACAGAGCTATCCATCAATCCATGCATGAGTAATACTGGAGGTTTCTCGCTCTTTTGGGCCAGTCGATGCATCGTCAAAATATATCCATCTTTTGTTTGAACTTTGTGAACTTCTGTTGGGTATTTGTAGAAAGTCCCGATTTGATCCTGTAAAAAATAATACCAGACGTGTTTTTAAAAGTGTATTTCTTCCAAGTATATTTAAATGTACTCCTTTGAAGTAATTGATTCAGTTTTTCACCCATAATATGATACAAATGCACATGACGTTGTTACCGATATGAAGCAAACTCGAATATTTTCAATTTTATTTGTAATAAATAAATGGTAAAACCGCATAAATGCGTTTCTCGGTTTGCGGCCATTGCAAACTTCCTGTCACATTTTTTTTTTTTTCTATACCTGGAAAACTACTGAATATAATAATTTGAAAACTTTAGCCATTTTTTCTTATTCACGAGAAGAATATTCTGTGAAAACTTCAAGCCAGGGTGTTTTTTCGGTCTCCTTTTAAAATACAAAATAGTAGTATAGAGATTTCGAAAAACTGCAACCGAGGTACGCATTTTTGCATAGTTTCGCCGTTGACATATTTTTGTAACAGCCATAGAAAGGAGCCTTCGGCCCCAAATAAACAGATCCTAATAAAAGGATGTAAAATATTTTTGCATTGATTAATTTGAATGGGGACACTGAGGACAAAGTTGTCAGATTGCGTGCAAAAACCTGGTCATTTTGCGTTGAGTTAAGAGGTGGTGTGCTGAATTTTCAGCAGACTTTGGCAACACTGTCTGGGGATCCCCATCACTTGGGCATTTTTGTTGGAGGTGCGTACTACGTTCCCTTTTATTTTGATATTGGTCGAGTCTTTTAAATTAGTGGTTCGCAGATAGTGGTTGATGCAAATAACCTCCTTTGATAAAAACATTTTCTACTTGTAAGCTCTCCAAAAAGTTATATAAAATTGTATTACAGTAAGCGGAACAATTTTCTATTACAAAGCACAGAGGTATACATAGAAAGCTGCCGTAGTAATTATGACTACAACCTGCAGAATCATACAGTTTTCACCATTGTCTCGATCATTGATCGGCCAGGGCCGAGTTGTCTCCAAACTTTCCAAGGAAGAGGATCGGAGACTCCTCCTGATACAAAAGAGGAGAAAAGGTTCGAAAGGGCCCTGAAAGGCTGTGCGTGAGAAATTTCTTGAAAAAGGCCCCAAAACCTGTAAAAAGAGCCTTTTTGGGGCCTATTTTGGCAGTGGCGCAGTTTGCTCATGTAATTGGTCGTCTTCATATATCAAAAGAAGCTATCTCCATTGTGATATTGGCTTTGTTATGCACGTATTCTTATGGTCTCAGGACCCATGTCTCAATAAAGAGATTCTTTCTCACATTTGAATGATGTCTTTCAGAATTATTTTGAGTCGATATTAAAATTGAATCGTCTTTGCCAATATGGACACGGTACTACTAATTAGTAACGAAACAAAAGAATCAGGTATTTTAAGTTTTGCTGGAATAGTGCATTTATTATTTCATGATTCGTTTAAAACAGATACTTAGACCCAGTGAAAGTTTGTAGAAAAACATACAAAAAACAAATCAGAACGAAAATTGTGACTGCATTTTCTGAGGGGCATTGCGTTTCAAAATAATATTTTTGTGCAAGGTTTTTCACCCACGAGGGTAAAGTGAAAAATCGTGCTTTTAAAATTGCTCGTAAAAGTAAGTATGACTATTAAGATTTGAGGACTCTTCTTTGAGAATCACTGGGCTACAAGACACTACTCTTCTTTGAGACAGGAATATTATATGGACTGCATTTTGCTATTTGGAGCTATACATTCTGGCTCGTCTAAAAAATCACGTATGTGCATAGGGAAACTAATGGCACATTCGTTGTTTTTAAACCGGGCTAGATTTTATAGTTCCAGATTGCAAAATGCAGTCCATATATTTTCGTACAAAATAATTTTCCTGGTGGTCGGTGGGAAAACCCGGTTAATACCCCTTGTCAGAAACCATCAAGTCTATGCGGAGGTATGTAAAACAACTAGGCCTCATCCAATTTTTGCGTTCGATAATTCAATATGTCCAAATCAATATGAAACTAATTTGGTGCGCAACCTCTCTCAATTTTTTAACCGAGAATTTTCTAAAGAAGGAAAATGTAATGCTAATTTAAGTGCGTCCAGGCTTGCATTTGACGTGTGGGCATCATATCATACGATGTGGTGGGATATAACTTCAATTCTTCATTGCCAAGCCACTTGACTGGGTGTTATCGATCCTTGCTCGAAGAATGGGCAGTACGTTCGTATCTTAAATTATACGAGCAAGATGTCGAGTGTCCTCGAACTCTACAGGAGAGTCTGACGGAGGATGACAGTTGATTTAGATGCGAGTGCTAGAAAAGTACTTTGCCAAAAGTGTTTTATCCCTATGAATAAATTAGCTGCGCCTAGCGTGATCTATTGTAAGTATGAGAAAAGATAGGGAAAATGGAATTCAATTTTTTGTCCGTTTCAATGTCTACTTTTAGAGGAGAGAAGCTGCTGAGAATGGAGTAATCATATTATTATTTTATCGAAATGAAACACTAAAACTCTGAGTGTGACAATTCAGTATAGTAATGAGTTGCGCTAAGCTCTTTTCTGTCGAGATTGTAAATCATATTAAATTATGAGCAATACTTCATTAAAATTGAGCGAAGGTTTTCTGTAGAAAACTTTTTCAATGTATAAGGGGGAATCTAGACTCACCTCAGCTAACCCTTAAGCACGGTTTTATCTTTGTCTTAAGTGTCACATTTGAGATCTTTTTTATTTTTATATAATGGAACTGTCTTTAAGAAATGCAGTCATTAATTACAATGATTTTACTCAAAATACTCGATGATTCTTCGTGACAAATGAAATTTGGTGAATCAATCAGAGGCATTTTGTTCGAGTAATCTTCTCTCGATCAACAATTTCATTTAATACAATGTTAAAAACCAAATTCTAAATAAAAGGAATTTCGAATCAGTAAAATATTCAAATTTAAACTTCCATGGAGTTTTTACACTTTCTAGTCCCCATTCCGATAGTGTTAAATGTGAAGAAAGATTGGTTCTTCTTTCTACCCTGTCGTTAAAGTCTCCACGTTAATTAATCTTCCGTTTTACACGATAGCAGTGGTGATTCTTGTAATAGCTCTTTTTAGAGAGAAAGTACAATTCGTCCACTTTACTTTCTTTTGTCAAGCAGATCGAAGCGTGATTCCAAAATGTATTTAATACAGTTTAAAGGATGTATCACTTTATATCTTCAAATAAGCATCTCCTCTAATCCAACGCATACTCGTAGGAAGGTCACAACTTAAGTACACACACGTCTGGGAAACCTTTAAATCTTGTCAGGACCATAAATTTTGACGTATTACAGCGAGAACCAGTTTGTAAAAATTAATTCTACTATGCATTACTCATAACATTTCGTTTCGGGGATAGTGGTGGTTCAGAAATGACTAAGTGCACTGATAAAGATAATTAATTCCCAAAATTTGATGAGATGGTTTTTAGTTGAAACTCTAGGAGTAAAATTCAATTTTGTGCACAGATTTAGAAAATTGAAAACGGTGCTACGTCCCCTGACCTCTTCGCAGTCCACCTCCTGGAAGTGCCTCGCGCCTCAGGCGTTATGCGTTAATCTTATGATTTTATCTTATAGAAGTGAGTCATATTGAGACAAGGCGGTATCATAAAAGTTGCGGTTGCGTTGTTTAAAATAACTTTGAGCCCCAAGGCAACACAGACCCTTCAAAAGAATGCACTCTCTTTCTATACCGCCGTGCTTGGGAAAACACCGTATGAGCCTTTGTCGCCAAATTTCTCTTAATATAAAAAGAATTTTAAGGGAAATTTGTGAAAATTTTTCTTTCAATTTTTCAGAGAATCTTACCCGCAATAAATCTACATAGTAACTTAAAATTCCAAGGAAAAATATTCATAAAGTACATCAAAAATTAATGTTTTACGGCGGGAGTTTTGGTAACATCTCAATGTTCATACGGCATCCTTCCACGGCACGGCAGTATAGAAATGAGGTATAAGAAATGAGGGTTTGTCAACTCCCTGAAGGACTTTGGGGGATAGGGGACTTAGGCGGCTAGGAATCGCAGAGCGCCAGAGAGCGCTATAAAAGCGGCTTTATACATACACACACGGCAGTATAGAGGTCAGACACCCATCTTCCAAATACTTTGTATAAACACACGGCAGTATAGAGGTCAGATACCCATCCTCCAAATACTTTGTAAAGACGTTAATAGCTTATGTCTTTAAATAAATTAACTAACCGACTAAAATGGGCAAGAGCTCATTTCGGATCCATTGTTTTCGATGCTTTCATTGTGCATGCAAACATTAAACTTTAAAGGGTAGGTTTTTTTTCAGCGACCAGTCTGTAATGCGACCCATCTGTATACTGCCGTGCTGAGGAAGAATGCCGTATGAACATTCGAGAGTTGCCAATTTTCCCTTGATAAAAAGTGTATTTCTGACGTAGTTTAAGCATATTTTCCCTTGAAATTTTCAGATATTTTTAATGAAATTGCGTACAAAATAGTCTAAAAATTTGGGGGAGAAATATTTACAATTTTCCCAGAAAATTCGGTTTTCATCGAAGGAAATTCGGCAACGTCTGAAGGCTCATACGGCGTTTTTCCTTACCATGTTAGTATACAGTATACACCTCCTTATATTATCCAGCAGTTAAATCTCCCGGCGTTTCAATGACTGTGTGTGAGTGAGCAAAATAAATACGGAAGCATGTGTCTGGCGTATTACTCAATCGGAAACGGGCTTTTGACGAGCACTTGCACGGTTTTTTTAATGTCCCAGTGACCGAGCTTACTCCAGCGTGCAATTAATTGCTGTGGTGCTGCGCCGGCATCACTCCTGCGTTGGGTGCCCCGGGGTGAAGTTTGACCGGCTACCACTGCACGTCCATCTCGCCGCGAATAGCATCTCGTCAGCTGAGGAAGAAACAGACCGTTGCGCAAGACACCAAAATTAGTCCGACTATTCATTTGTTTAGACGAGTCCCTCGTTTTCAAATGGACGCGTTTCTGCCAATCGGAACTATGTGCATTAAGACATGAGCCCTGAGACCCATAAGAATACATGCATAACAGGGCTCGCGTCGTAATGCACATAGTTCCGTTTGGCAAAAATACGTCCAAATGTACCGCACCGCGCCGTAATAAGGAAAAACGCCAAATGCGTGTTCGAAGGCTGCCGGATTTCTATCGTGGATAAATCTTTATTTCAGAGGAAATTTATTTTTATCTAAAACCAAAATCCTCAGGTACTTTACATTAAAGTGCGAAAAGAATCTCCTTAAGAATTTGAAGGAAAATACTCACAATCACTACGAATTCGTATTGTATCAAGGAAAATTTTACAACGCCTAAAGGCTTTTACGGCGTTATTCCTTAACACAGCAGTACGCCGCACCGTGCCGCACAGCGGATTGAGGCAATGGGAAGGGTCGGACGTGATATTTCAGAGTGAAAACTGGAAATTTTAACGTTTTTTCCGTCAAATTTTAAATTATAATGGGTGCTCCTGGAAGAAATTTTCACGAGGCAACCAATAAAATAATTTGTGAATCCTCAATGATTTGTAAAAACGAAGTTAAAAGCTTTTGAATTTCCAAATTGTGTTGACCTCTCTAATTGACTCGATCCACCGTGCGCCGTGCCACTCGCGCTCTACCGGAAAAAAAGTCTATTTTAAAAAGATAAACTCCATTTTAGACGGCCCTTTTAGAATCGATTATTTTTACTAGATTTAAATGGAGAATGAAACGTGTTGCCAACTTGTAAGGATCACCACTGGCTTCAATACACTTCCTCGAACCTCTCATGCTTGAGCCTTGACCGCTATCAATAACTTAAAACAACTTACGTTATTTCATTCAGTTCATTTTCTTTATTGCACAAACACTGTCGTCGTAAAAATCTGTCCCCAAAATCTCGAAACAGTTTGAGTGTAAATGCACACTTCAAAAATGGTGGCAACATCAATGGGAAATTACTAGGAACCAGTGGTCAGGAAGTTAGATTGTAAAGTAACCGGTTCTTGCAGCGATGCCAAGAGTGGGTCAAGATTCATGTAGGTCATATGGCTTTGTGTAAAAATTTCCTGATATTTGAATGCAACCTTGCAATGTTAAGTCAAGCCGCCTCATTCTGTGTCGTTCATCTTAATACCGATGTTGTTATTTTGGTGATGTAATTACTGCATTTCTCAAACAAAAAAGCTCTTCAGCATCAAAGTGTGTCACATTCCTTGGCACCTCTTATGGCAAATACGACGCTTTAAATTTTTTCTCTTTCAATCAATACATCCTTATTCGTTTACTTTCCTCGTTCATTATGATACTTTATCATTCATTCGATATAATAACTGAATTTTTAGGGTGATGCGGTCATCGACTTTGTAACAGAAGTTTGAAAGGCAAATTGTAATGATTGCGTGTTTTTATTTTTAACACGAGGATAATGCAATTTGATCATGTTTTATTTTCCCCTTTTCCTGTTCAACTAAATTCTTTATACATTCTTAAGAGCTGAGATGAATCCCAGTTGTTGGGCCTAAATCCACTTTTTATGGACCTTTTTTACTTTTTTAATCTCGAGAATTAAATATTCAAAATAGATTTTTCTAGTCTCAAACCTAGGAAGTTGAACATTTTCAACATGTTTTAAAAAAACTTTTCATCTTAAATTCTACTTAGTGACGATTTGTGTCGGGGAGGAATTTTCCTACCGCCATGGGAGGCATGTCCGCATGTATGTTGTTTCCTGCTCCACCCCAGATATTAGTTTCTGTGTATCTGATAGAGACGATTATTCTTCAAATTGAGACTTAATTGTATTTTTCCGCCGATAAATATGGGTACCGATACTTGCTGTATTAACTCAGCTCACTTTAGCTTAGAAGTACAAACCGGTTACGGTATCAATACGCACAATTCAAATGAATGAATGAAGAGTCGAACATTCTAGTATTTTGTCGTGTGATCATTGGCCACTTACAATTCACTCCGCAATGGGAACTAATTTCGAATACCCAATTCAAATAAATTAGAAGATCTGCTGGATGCGCAAGCTCGGAACTTAATAATATTACGAACGGACAGTAATGCCATCGAGTTGTTATTTAAAGAGGTGTAATAAAATTGCGTCAGTGCATATGTTTTGAATTTACTCGAACGAATGATTGTACTAAATTTGAATACTGGAATTATGACATCATCGGTACCATCAAATTTCCGTTGAGTACTTTGACGTCGATTGCAGCGCTTATTTTGACCGTACCAGAGCACTAAATTGAGGTTTGGTTCAGCAGCGTGGCGTGTTTTGCGATATATCGATTGATCTGCTATTTAACCCTGCGGAAAAAATCGATGTACAGGGTTTTCGCAAAGAGCACCGCAGTAATCGATTCTTTATCCTAGCTTCAAATGGAGATGTATCGATAATCGATCATTCACACTCGGCCACTGGATCAGTTATGGAGGAAAGCAACGGGCGCTCTTTTGAATAATCACCTCTACGAAGACGTTGAACCGTACGAGAATGAAAATGTATGCTGCGACCATTTCAAGTTGGAAGACCCGAGAAGCTTGCATTAATTTCCTCATCATAATCCCTTGCATAACGTCAGATCACGCTGAAAGCGGAACAAAGTTCCCTCCTCAGATTAAGTAACTTTGACCTGCGAACTAATTTGCGTCACGGAGTCTCATAGTCCTTACACGCCATCAAGTGCTCATTGCGACAATTGTGATGATGATTAATGACAACTGCAAATGAAGGTGTCGTTTTCGAATCGTTGTCTTCGACGCAAATAGGCTGTCAAAATTACAAAGGATCTTTTTTGTGATATTGTTGGGAGGGAGGGATGTGAATCAAAATATGCAGCAAAGAATTAAGTTTTTTGTAAAGCAAGAGATCTGCTTTTTTTAGGATTTCTAGGATTTTTTAGGAATTTTTAGGATTTATTCCTCCTCAAGGAAATTTTTAATTTCAAAATGTTAATTACATTAAAATACAGGGGCATAGCTTGTTTATTTCTGACAGAAATAAAATTTGCAGGAAGAAAAAATTGCTTTTTTTTTATTTTAATAATAAATCAACAACTTAATCTGAGGAAAGGCTGCAAAGACTCAGAAAAGTCCTAAAGATTAAAAAAAAAAACCTAAGACGTTTTGAAAAAATGGCTATCTCATTTTCAATCGTAAAAAGAGAAAAATGAGTCTTCGATTCGCTGTTATTGCGGGTCCGAGACTGCGAGGTCTTGGTCAAAATCTCAGAATCGTCATTTGATACATTGTTTCGGGGACTTTTTACCAACAAACTGAAACGTCGGTCTTTGACCATCCCATCAAAAGCATTGCTCATTTTCCTATCCACGCGTTGAAGTCTTTATCTTCCAAAGCATCCGAATCTCATAATCATCCTCATTTACATTACTTCGGAAAGGTATTCACCGACAAAAATTCTTGGTTTGGCAATTAGATTGTTATTACTTCGAAACGTCCCGGTTTTTTGTACTTTTTAGTACCTATTCCCCAGATTAAGCTGTTATTCCATTATGTGCTTCCGCTAATTAAGTTATTCATCATTCTTTGTCCTATTAATTGGTTTTCTTTCTATCGAGTGCCATAGGAGTATTCCTCAAACTCAACTTAGGTTATTTTCGAAGATTTTTTGAGGTTTTGTTACCCCTCGTTCTCACGGTAAATTTTTCGCCTTCCAAGAAATGTTTTCTCCCCATATATTAAACTTAAATGGAGGTTTTAAAGATTGTCTAGTGAATATTTCCCGTGCTGTGATTCTGTTAAGATTTACTGGGCTTCTTGTTTTTCGGAAGGAATTTCATGTTATGGTACAAAAACAATGTCAGCTGTCCTAAAGATACTTCAAATTGTTCCAAAAATAATTCCAGTGCGAGAAATAATCGTTGGACCCTCATTTTGTCCAGACAGAAATATGTCCATCACAAAAGGGATTGAAGGCAAAATTATAGTGTACAAAAACAGAACTTTGGGCTTTCCAAGTGATAGAAACATGTAAAGTACTAATATTAACGGGTGAGGATTATGAACGGTAAGTAAGTGAATCATAAAGCTTTAGAATACTGTCGTGCCAAGGAAAAACATCTTATGAGCCCTCAAGCATTGCCAAATTTCATTTGATGAAAAACGAATTTACTGTTAAAATTTGGAACATTTTTCCTCGAATTTTTCAGACGATTTCGTCCGCAGTTTAATCTAAAATATCTGAAAATTACAAGAGAAAATATACATAACTTTTTTTTATTAAAAAAACTATTGAGGGAGATTTGGCAACATCTGAAGACTCTTACGGCGTTTTTTCTTACACTAAAAAAAAATCTCGGTGTATTTACTAAGAAAAAGGTAAAATTACCAAAAACTCAGGGTTATATTTGATCCCAGTTTTTTCTTGGTAAAATTACCATTTATGGAATTGGTAATTTTACCGAGAAATCTCGGTAAAATTATTGAACTTTCTCGGTAATTCTATTGGACCTTAGTAAAAACGCCAATATTTTTTATCGACTGTGGTAGAATTACCGAGATAAAATGGCAAAGTTACCGGGAATTGATTACCAATAAAAGTGGTATTCTTACCTGAAAAAAACAGTAAAAATACCGGTTTTTAGGTAAGCTTACCAGTCTGTCTTGATAAAATTACCAATAATTGGGAAAAAAGTGAGATGGTAAAGGTACCAACGGTCCTTGGTAAAAACGCCGAGAATTTTTTTCCAGTGCAGCAGAGTAGACGGCGCAGGGATTCACTCCGACCGTCAACGTAGGACGGTTATTTCACACAAGATCACGAAGGGCCTTGGTGATACCAGCCAATTCAAAAACAATGAGTCGTAAAAAAGTCAATTTTAAAATTACTGTAATTCGCATTTTTTTTTCTTCGTCCGATGATTCGCTACGCTTAGCACGGCAGCGCGCAGGAGGTAAGGCCCCCCCGCGACCTCGCGCGGTCTCAGCGCGGATCAAGATTTGGAGCAACTACCGACTCCAGAAATCGCGTTTGGCGTGGAGCTGCCGGTGCTTGGTAACATATGTTTAAGACTGGCGTGNCGAAGGGCCTTGGTGATACCAGCCAATTCAAAAACAATGAGTCGTAAAAAGTCAATTTTAAAATTACTGTAATTCGCATTTTTTTTTCTTCGTCCGATGATTCGCTACGCTTAGCACGGCAGCGCGCAGGAGGTAAGGCCCCCCCGCGACCTCGCGCGGTCTCAGCGCGGATCAAGATTTGGAGCAACTACCGACTCCAGAAATCGCGTTTGGCGTGGAGCTGCCGCTGTTTGGTAACACATCTTTGAAACTAGCGTGGCGTGCTTTGCGATATATCGATCGATCTGCCATTTGAACCCATGGAAAAGGATCGATAAACAGGGTGTTCGCAACGAGCAGCTTGATAATCGATTCTTCACCATAGTTTCAAATTGGGAAGTATCGATAGTCGCAGTGGCGTGGCGTGAATTGCGATGTATCGATTGTTCTGCCATTTAAACTTACGGTAAAGAATCGATTATTAAGGTGTTCGCTGAGAACACCCTGTTTATCTTTCATTTTCCAAAGATACATAGATTCCATAACAATCGATATATCGCAAACTACGCCCCGCCAGTGGATAGTCGCCTCATCACTGGTTGAAGAATGTGTGCGAGCAAAGAAATCCACCTACGTTATTATTTCCTCTATTTTTATACGACTATTCTCTGCAACGCATTCATAAAAAAATCTTTTGATTATTTAAAAGCCGACATCAATTTTTTACTGCATAAAAAAACATTGAGGGAGTTGATACATTGGCTCTGAAAAAGTTGTTTTCCAAAATTATCATTGAACTATCATTGATTCAGCGCTGCAAAAGATATCCCGAAAGTAAACAAATCGACTAATTTTCACACAAATGCGCATAAAAGCTTTACCCAACTGTGATTGTTTTTGATGACAAGAGTGAGTTAACTGATGAATGATACTTTTAAGAGGTTTGTCAAAACTTTAGCAGAGTAATAGCATTATAAAAATGAGGTTTCTTCAAAAAGAGTATGGATCCGATTTTTTTTTTCTTCATAAGTATTTTTTCGTAGGGGAAGAAGGCGGGTTTAAGGTGAATCCTCGATACTTTTAAGGACGACTTGATAATAGAGCAATTAATCGATAATCTTTGGATGGAAGGATAATTTTTTCGAAATTTTTAAGCATCAAAACAAAATGTAGAACATCAGGTATTCGGCCACAAATTATGACCAAGAAACTTCTTGAAATGACAAAAGTACGTCGAAAGTGAATACCGGAAATAGGTTTGCTTTTCAATTTGCGGTATTTGCTCTGGATATACTTTTGAATTCTCGATACTTCTGAAAAAATGACCGAAAATCCAGGAATCATCTCTTGATCAATCGATTTTCAAATCGTTCTTCAAAAGGCTGAAAAACCATTTTAACATTCAAAATCATAGATGCCCTGTGCGAAACGAAATACCAAATACATTTTTGAGTGGAGGGGTAGCAGATGGTATAAAAATAATTTTGTTCATCAAGGAGCCTCATCAAGTTCATCAATGCCCTGAGGAAGATTCGGCCATTTCACCCGTGATCATCACTTACAAATCAAAGGATTGAATTTTCGGGTTTGTCACAATGCCTGATGAACTTAGCACGAACAAAGCTGGCACTCATTGTTGTTTTCGGTGCGTGTACGCATTTGCGTAGTATCTAAAACGTTGAAAAGATTTCAGGAAGTACGTTGGGAAGATTGTATTGTTTCACAGACAGAGGCACTGCATGTGTCTTTCCGCGTTATATTCCGGGAAGTTTAATTAACTCATAGATTCGGGAAAATGTAGGGTTACCCTGTTGAAGGATTTTAGACCAGCTATACATACTTCCTATTCTTTTATTTCTTCTGAGACATTGCTAGTTTTGAATCATAATAATTTTTTCTATCCGGAAAGTATTTAAAAATAGTTGAAAGGCAATCAGCAAGGCTCGATATTTGAAGAAATACTTTAGAGAAACTGCAAGAGTCAAGGAAAAGTCAGGCAACTTCTATTTTGAAATGCAATGAGAGTGAGTTCGGAGCATCAATATGGGTGGCTGTGAATATTTTATTTATCAACCATCTTGAAGCCACAGTCCCTCCGGAACCAGCGTATCCAACAAAAATGACTGAAAGCTTTGATTGATGGATATTTTTAGGTAGGTTTTTTGGCTTTATGCGTGCAAAGTAGAATTTTATTGACATACATTACATCAAAATTGCTATGCTACTATCGTTAATGTAAGAAGAATAGTTCATTATATTTCATACACATTTGTAAGAAAATCAGAGTCAACGGACGATCAGGGCCAGATTAAGGGGGTGGCCACATGGGCCGCGGCCCATGGCGGCAAATCTAGCAGGCGGCAAATTTTGCAATTTTTTTAAATGTAGGTATAAAAAAAATCGGATTTAGAAAAAAATTACAAACAAAATCCTTCATTTCCTGAGAGAATAGTAATTTCTTATCGTCTTTCGGTGATACAAGAGACAGCACCTTTAATTAATCGAGTTAAGAGAGAGACCAAATAAGAAATTTGGCCAGGAACGGCGCGACTCAGAGAGAAATGATGACGAGGACTTGAGATGAAAAGGAGAAGCCCTCGGCGCGGCGGTCGGCATGTAACACATATTAGCGGCTACATTCCTACAAGACTGCACGAATACTTCACACATCGCATCAAACTTGTAAGCGGTCACTGCGGTCAGCGTGAAACGGATAGCGCCTACAAGAATGCATGCACACTTCACACATTGCGCCAAACACAATGCGGTCGGTCAGCGTGAAACGCATAGCGCCTACAAGACTGCGTGAATACTTCACGCATTGTATCAAACACAGTGCGTTCAGCAGCGGTCGTCGGCGTGAAACTCATAGCGCCTACAAAACTGTCGGAATACTTCACGCATTGCTCCAAACACGGTGCGGTCTGCGCGGCGCGGCGGCGGATGTCAAAATCATTAATCCACATTTATGTTAGATCTTTCATAATTTTTTCGTTCATTTCTTATGAATGGAAGGCCTTGTCATTCTTGTCAACGCAGAGATAGGTTTACGAAACTTAACGTTCACGCAAAGTTCGGTGAACTTTTGCTAGTAGTGTTGACAGGGCTTTCCCGAAAAACGTGTTCAACACAAGTAAACGAGTCTTGTGCACCCCTCCCCCGCTGGCACGTTCATTTGGTGGTTTTTATCGAGTTTCAAATCGAATGAGAAGGGGGTGGCAAAATATAGGCGGCCCATGGGCGGCAAGTAGGTGGATCCAGCCATGCGGACGGTATATTAAATAATGATCATTTTCATATGTTTATGTACTTAAAGTAATACAAGAAAATTATGGATCTGGTCTTTCTATTTGTGAAATTTTTGGTGGTACTCCATTCACACACAAAAAAATGGGAAAACATGAACACCAATATTATAAGTGCGACATTATTCGCTCTATTTTTGAGTAAGTATTTCGTAGGTATAACTTGAAATAAAAGGGTGGAAACGCCCATTCAATTACTCATGCACGCGATTCCTTATCGGATTCGGATGAATATATTAGAGCGGAAAAATCAAACAAAAAACCTGACTTTAATGTTCTTTGTCTCGTGCTTTGTCCAAGGCTTCCTAATTTTTTGTGGAGAGGACCAAGGGGGAGGGGGGGTGGTTAAATTCTGTGGTTAGGAAAAACGCTGGGACCAATGGCGTGAAAGTTATTTTTCTCAAGGAAACCAACTCATAAAATCAGTTCACCAATTGTGACTTTCAATTTCCGTCTTGAGACAGGCTGCATATTGCTAAAGTTTAAGCCGTGGAAAAAAGCGTGGACGAGTTCATTTCCGGGAACATCGAGCCAACAGCCGGAGCAGAAAAAGTGCAAAACATTCTTCATTTTGATACCCGAGGCAGGAGTTACGGATTTCACATGATTCTCATCCAAGGCGAGGAAAACTCTCAGGAATGTGACCAAGTGTGAAGTGTTTTTGTATAACCTCGTGTTAAAAAAAAGAGCTAAGTTAAAAACCTAGCTCGTATATAAATAATTAATATTTCTAAAATGAAACTGACTAATTTCAAGTTTTGACAAATTTTTTTGAACTTTTACTTTTACGTTTTTTTTGTCTCATTACGACTAATTTCTAATTATTTAGTGGACGCAAATAGCTGTAACGTAAAAGTTGACTCATTTTAGAAACGATTTATGTGCTACTGATTTTTAGATGCGGATAGGGTTTTTTATTGATGGATACTTGCCCTTGGTTCTTTAATGGTAACCACTGACCGAGCGAAGTCATGACCGGGAATGGTTATCGGAGACGTAGCTGTCAGAAAAATCTCACCGTTCATTTACCTGGAAACAAATGATGTAATGCTCAGGAGCAAAATGATTAACCTGTCTTATTATGTCGAGAATCAATGTGATGAATAAGACGGACAGGTATTTGGCCTTTGAATTGCAGTTGCGGGGTTTCCCGGTCATAAAAATGGGTAACCTATTGCTTTTACCGAATGAGTATCTTTCACGCTTGACTCGTTTCATAAGCTAGCATCTTTCAGTCTATTTCCTCGCAGCCATTTATATGCTTCAGCCCATAGTAAAGTGTAAAGCTAATACGTTTTTTGAGCGCTCAGCAGACCGGGAGCCCTTTTTGCTTTCAAACCATCGTAATAGCTCCTTAGTATAATAGTGTTAAGTGTAACAGTACGTATGTCTTGCATTTCAACTAATTTAATTTTTGGTCATTCATGCTTTGTTTCTTTCTTCATTCGGCACTTGAGTACTTTTGCCTTTGTATTTACTTCTTTCTTCAAAATCTTACTCTGTATAATAAAATCACGAGAGTAACGCGTGTAGTATAACACACATAGGCGTGTGGCGCTTCGGGTGGTTGAACCGCGTAGCGGTCATGGGGTGTACTCAAAGTTTATTACATTTTCATTACCATTTTGTTGTCCCTTGTATTCATTTTCTAGTTGAATTTTTCACAAAATTCCTTTTCAATAGCATTTAATTGCCTTAAATACGCACAATTCTGAATTAATTGCTTCAAATATTCACTTATTCAGTTATATTTGAATTTACTTTTTTAGCTTATGCTAAATTATGGAGACCATGTGCACACACGTAAGCCATTCGGCCGTGCGAGAGTGAGAGTTCTTGCTGTCTCAAATAATTTCAGGTGAGCTATCAGAAAGTCAAAGCATAACTTTTTCGCGTCTTTGCTTTCCGTGCAAGCGTGACACTCAATAATGATGCCACTATTCGACCACCAGGGTGCTCGTGTTGCCTACACTAAAAATTGCAGGCAAATTGCCATTTCGCTAGATTTCCACGTTCGGTGAATACATTTTTTATGTGTTCCGAATACATTTAGGGGGATACTACTATTCGACCACGTGGGAGCTCGTGTTGCCTACAGTAAAAGTTGAAGGCGAACTGATATGACGTTGAAGTCAGCTCTTCTTGTCTGGTAAAAAGCTGTTTTTTGCGTGTATTGCGAATAAGCGTGCCATTTCACGATAATATCACTCGGACGAGATGAATTGGACGAGAACCATATAAGACAAGAAAGAGGTGGATCTTGAACCTTTTCCAAACACAAGCTCTATATTCAAGAAGCGCAAAGTCTTATACAACTTGGACTGAAATCGTTCACATGTTGCTAAAACAATACGATAGGCTAAATTTTTTTTGAGCACAACGATTTCTTTTTTTAGTGTAGGCAAAGTTGTAAACGACCTTTTTTTCATTTTAATCTTAAGATGAATGATATTCTCCAGAAAATTACCGATTAAGTATCACAGAGGGTACAGTATAAAGTAACAGTAGTACAGGTAAGTTAAAAATTTACCTTCATCCGTATCAAGGAATTTGCAGAATCTGACGAATTAAAATATTTGCATTTTTACAGTCGGATTGCCTAGTCAAGAATCAGTAATTTGGAAAAAAAATATTTGAGCCGGTGTCGCAGTATGCATCTTTAGTAGAAGACGTATTTTTGGAAAATCGGTAAAATTGAATTTACACGCGTGCAGAGGAAGCCCAAAGCATATATATTTTTAGAAACTTCCCTCAAGGAGATGTTGAGAATACATCAAGCGTTTCTAACTCACCGTTGTCTTGTCGAATACAGCCATGCGGAATTGGGCGAGAGAAAAGCCCCACAGAAAAGTTGACACAACAGCAATTAAATTAACCATCATTTTTAAAAGAAAATTTGAAAACACCCAGAAAAATAAAGACGATTATTAACACTATAAACGCGAGGATGTCAGAATTAACAGGTCACTTTTGTATCTTTTATCATACAAATAAAGGTTCACATTATGAGCGCATAAATTTTTTCAAGTCACCACATCCACCGAAACCCGACTATGCAACCGATTGTTCGATGGCACGTAACTAAAGTATCAATTCGGAAGATAAGCGCGCGACGCGAGCGATGACGGATTAAAAAAAGGAGAGCAAAATGCCGGAGAGGCGACTTGGCAGGTGATTTTTCGGCGAATTTCGATTGCACATCTGCGAATCGGAGCGCATTGGGCATTGGGCACTGGGCAGAGCGATCCTATTGCGAAACGGGCACGTGAGCGACTGTGACTAGGGCAGCGGGTCGGTCGCGTCGCCGCGGACAATTTGATCTTGCCGCCAACTGTATCTTCGCGAGTCTGTTGACCCTGCCAGGGTGACGCTGAACGCGCACCGGCGCGGCGCTGCGCGCGCCCGCCACGCGCCGCGCGTCCCCAGACAAGTTCATCATGGGGCGCCGCGACGCCGGCAGCCGCCGCGCCACCCGCTGCTGGACCATGCGCCAGCGAAAGTCGTCTTTTTACGTGACTCGACCTCTGTGAGGTGTGAGTCACGCTGTTACGATTGGGATAGGTCACATAACGATAGAGTACCGGACCCATATGGGAAAAGTATTGCCATCCACACTGAGAAAAAACTATGGCTTATAAACCTATTAGAGGTAAATATGGAACACCACTAATAGTAGTACCTCTACATATAATAATAGCACATATACCTTAGTTATGGTCTCTGTACCTTAATTAGGTACAGAGACCTTAGTATGGTTCACAGACCGAGAATCATTAGTTTATTTACGACTATTATAGGTGTTCCATATTTACCACTAATAGGTTTATAAACCATAGCTTTTTCTCAGTGTGCATGGTGGGGGTCTTTGACTGCATTACGCGGCGTTATAAAGGGATGGGGGGTATATCAAACCAGGATGGACAAGAATGTTCATAAATGAGCGTTCTCCTACAAAAATTAGTAAATTTATGAGAAAACTGAGGCAAATTCATTCTTTCCAAACAACGAGTCGTAACAATTGTGATAATAAATCGTTTTTGATAATTTGGATTCATGGGCTGGCTGCCCCTTTGGACCCTAAATTTATTCGCGGATGCATCGGTGAAGGCTTGGTGGTTTTTGGTATCTGTCTACAATCTTGCTACACAGATATTCAGGTTCAATATACAGATTTTTTTTTAGTTGTGCTAAAAACAAGTCAGATAATCATTGTGAAAACTGACAATATAATTGCATTATGTAGAAACGTCAATGGTCATGTCGATGAAAGAGTGTGCACTGGAAAAAAGGATGAAGACAAAAAAGAGAAGAAGGAGGAGATAATTTTGTCAATGGCAGCTTCGCTGCTCTGACCCACGTCACTTTCTTTTTCTGCATCTGTGATGCAAATGGATGTCAACTCCTGGATGCAACTATTCGTGTTTAACGAATGTCCATGTTGCATATCAAAAAATTGAAGGCGATTTAAATTTCCTAGCTCCACTCTTAGCGATTCCTCAAGTTTTTATATTTTTGCTTTTCAACGGAGAAGGGGATGGAGAAAAATCATACTGAGGAGGGGAAAAGAAGATGCGAATAAAGAAGAAGAAGAAGAAGAAGAAGAAGAAGAAGAAGAAGAAGAAGAAGAAGAGGAAGAGGAAGAAGGAGATAGAGACGGAGGCAAATTGAGCGTTAAATTTCAATGATTCGCTTGTTGATCCCACGCGCAGCACGTAAAATTGAGTTTTCGCGATGATGTTTCAGGTTCTGTAGAGGGCATCAGTAAATTGTAATTATGTGACCTTTGTTGAGAAATCAGCTCTTCGAGATAATTGTAGCTGAAATGCTGAATGGTGAGCAGTATAATGCTCAAAATATTTTTCTCTTTGCTTCGAATTGACCAATGAATTGCCTTCAAGATACCTACCTTGAACTCAGAAATTCTCAAAATGATCTCTAAAATCCTTTAATCTGATTTGCAAAAAACCAGACAAAAAATTAAGAGAATGTCAGGAAAAACGATTTTTTGACATTTGAACCACCGTCAATTTAAATGCGGCTCGACAATTACTGGAGATAATAATTCACCCGTCTGCATATAAAAAACGTGTAGAGTAATAATAAAGGTGCAAGACTTTTGCCCGCAAGACTTTCCATAGCAATGAAAAGCAGGAAAAACAGAGTTACCACGACTAACACGTCTCTCATTGAATCTTCAATATTTTAATAATTTAATTGCCCCTGAGTCGCGACAAATTACACATGTGGTTTACGTAGACTGAATGGAATGATATTGAATAATTAAAGTCGCAGAGGTGAATGGACGAAATATGATAGTCGCATCGATCGATTCCAAAAATTAATACCGGCTATTCAACGTATTAATATGCAATATCTCCTATAAATATTTGGATTGAAAGTTCAATTAAGAATAATCAGCACTAATATAAATGTGTATACTTACTGACTGAGATGCAAATGCACTGCAGAAGCCGGTTGGTTTTGATAATTAGCAAGATTAGTCGAAAATCAAGACTTGGCGATAGAGACTAGACCGTTGCTTGCTTAACAGTTTCGCAATGAAAGATTTCGCAGTCAAGTTGGACGAAAAACTGAATACACCTGATCATCTGCTTTCGTAAAGATCAAGTAGCTCTATAGCCTTGAAAAAAAGTTACTCCTTCAATAATTCGTCTTAATGTTTGCATACATTTAAGTATTAGATATGTTCGCATGATGAGTGATGGTACCGTAATTGATTATCAAAAGAAGCTTGCCCTAAGTTTACTGTGATGTGTCCCAACTTACAATCAATAATCATTTTGAAAAAAATGCATAAAAGGAAAAATGAGTGTCTGATGCCTTTGCATCAATGGAAATAAAAATTGGAAATGTGTATGCAACGCTGACTGCAAAAGTTGGAAGTTAGATTAAAATGATGATTTTTTGGTTAGAGAAGTGGAAAACTCCTTTTTTTAAAATTGCGGTAGGGATCTAAGTGGAAAAACTTAGGTTTCCATGAGGAGAAATTTTCCTGGGAAACTTTGACAGGAGAACACAAATAGAAGCACACACACTGGGTGATTGTCCACACTTTGAATAACCACAGGGATGCGGTTTAACTTTTCCGAGCGAAGTTGATTCAAATTATCTTTCTAAGACCCGGATATTTCACAATTTTTATAGTGCCCCCGTCCTGAGTCCAATTTTACTTTTTGCATTTTCACTTCCCATACGGCCAAATACAGCAAACAATTAATCTCTCTTTTGCAGTATAAAATAGAACTTTAGAGAATAAGTCATTCAGTGCTGTCAGCGCACCGCTCTGGCGCGGCGACTCAAATAAGAACTCGAAATAAAGAAGCGATTTGCCACCGGGTTTCTAGCACTACTAAAGTAAATAGAAAGACGTCTTGCCCTGCGGGCTGATTGTTGAAATGGATGGATAAAGCTATAGACAAAGAAGACATAGGGAGTGCGGAGCGATCCTATTGGTTAAAATGGGTGGTTCTCATAGACTAAGGGGGTTAATGTTGGTTAGGTAAATAACTAACTAACTAACTAACTAACTAACAAACACCCTAATTTACTATATAGCCTCTCGTGGTTTGGCGTTAGTTAGTATATTAATTACCCCCTTTGTCCATTGCAACCACCCGGTTCCTCCAATATGATTCCTCTATATCCACTTTGTCTTCTATGTCTATAGCCTTGTCTATCAATCAGCCAGCTAGGGACTTATAAGGGAAGAGAGGAGCGATTAAAAAATTAGCCGGGCACCTTTGAAAAACCGCTCATAATCTCATTGATAAGAACATCATTAAATCTGCGATGACAAAAAGTATGCTTGGATGGAGGTAAAACGCTGAAACCCTTCGAGCGGATTATCAACGAGGATGACTCCATGTTCCTGCAGTGGATGACCTTAGCCTAGGCCAATGCGCGATCCTACACACTGCGTGCAATGAGGCTTAGAAACAAGTCTTACAATGTTTCTGTTATAGGAAGCCAATGCCGGAACCAGCGCGTTCGGACAGCAGCAATTATATTTTACGGCTTATCTAGATAAAAACCGTCCGCCCAGCTTCCGATGCCAAAGCTTGGGACCGTCTCATAAAAACAGTGTTGTCGCCACTTTTTCTACAACTGTATATGTTTATTCCTGCATGATAATGAGCCACTCTCAAAGTATCATATTGTGTTTGTTTTACCCGTTAGGTTAAAATATCACGGGAAAAACGAAAGGAAGATGACTGACTTTAACACCTTCTGTAAACATATGGAGAGTATGCCCATTGGTTGACAAATATCATCATTAGATAAAAAAGGGACATTTTTTTATCTTAGAAGTAATTGTATACTGCAGGACTTACTTGAATTTTTGGTAGCGCCTGCTGCTGAAACTGAACGAAAAAAAGAATGGTCTTTTTGCGTTATCCTGACTAATTATGCAGAAATAATCTGTTGAAAACAAGAACAAAATCTTTTTAGGTACATCACACAGGGCGTGGACATTTCCTAAAATTGAGTGGTTATTTTTTCAGTGTGTTCAGCTCATAAACACCTCTTTGTAACTGCGCCTTTTCAACTAACGGATTCATACTTGATTAACATACATATTCATAGGTTATATAGCCCTCACCAATTGTTTAATATACGAGGGCCTCTCCAAAACTTTAATTTACGGTGATTCGATGGACGCCATATTTTGCATCAGCACTACGTGCGATATTTCGCATAAATTGGCACTATTTTTTCAGCTACAATCATTTTTCTTAAATTTTGAGATCGCAATTCTGTCGTCAATGAAGGCGTAGTTATTTTTAGAGAGAAAACATCGCATTCGATACTGATATCGAAACTGCACTCGAATGCGATATTTTCACTCTAAAAAAACCACGCCATCATTACGTTGAATTTGTTTGTCAAAATTGGTAAGTGAGTGCTTTAGTCTCCTGACGACAGAATTGGGATCTCAAAATTCCAGAAAAATGATTAGTAGCTGAAAAAATAGAGCCAATCGATGCGATATATCGCATGCCGTTCTGACACAAAATATGGCGTCCATCGAATCACCTTAAGGGCCCTGATACAGTAGTGATTTTGAAAATTATCGTACTGATTCGGGAAATCTGGGAATACAGCCCTTAGATTTTAACACGGAAGGACGATCTTAAAAACTTTCCTAAAATAATACATATCCATATGAATTTTTTCTTCATCTCAGTGCCCACTCATTCCGATTCCGTGAACATCCGCAGCTAAAGCTTGCATTCTGTCAATGATTGCACGTATCTGGCGCTTAGACTTTTACTTTATGTCCATGTGCCAACGTTCATCATCCAATAAGGACCACGTCGATATGCGGTCCATTTCTAGTCTAAAAAATTATACTAAATGTAGAGAAAAAAAAGAAAGAAAAAAAATAGAGAGAAAAGCCATTTACGATGCACTATTTTCCATGTATTCATGCAAGTATGATCAATCTCTTACATCCTTTAGGAGTATATGAAAAGAGGTCTTGCAACAAAGCTGCTGCATTGCAATGCGCTGCGCTGCTTGAAAAAGCGGAAGTTGCTAAAATAAGTTACTTCATCTGCTTGAAAAACAGGAAAAATCCTTACTATGTTGAACTTTCCACATGCCAAAGTGTGTCTCTTTACTTGCAACAAACGCAAAGAGAGCATTTTCACGACTTGGTGCTGGCGCTATACCTTACTATTTAGTTCCGTTTCACCTTATCTTGAGGGCGTTTGGCCTCTAGGTTTTGTAAGACAAGGAATAGACAAATTTAGTGGCTACGTCATTTGATATAATATCGAACCCTTGGTGCAAAAAACAAACACGGAATTTGGTTTCTGATTCGCGCCCTTTGCGCCAGGGTAGTAAAATGCGTCCAAGTGTTTTTTACAATCGAAAGTTCTCGTGTTGAATGAGTCTTTCATTGGTTCAGGACCGATCAATGACTAAATTTCAATTAACTAACAGAAGAATTCGCACATGAGGTCATGTTAGTTTGTTTGGGTTTGAACCAAGAGTTAGATATTATATCAAATGACGTAGTCACTAAATCAGTCTATAACTCCTGCTGTTTTTTAAATTGAGATTGGTTTTGATAGATTAAATTTCTCTCGTTTTTCTTTTAAATTTTTTAAAAAATAACATTTTCGTGACAATTTTCCTCATGTGAATTTGAGCTTTTGCAATTCTCACATCGTCACCGATCCCCGAATTTGCGATACTTTTCCCACTCATCGCAGCAGGCAATACAACTCAAATCAAATTGAAGGTCACAATCAGCCGGTCGCGGATGAATGGAACGCGGAGGATGAAAACGGACGCCGTCAATCATATTGCGTCATCCGATTTTCGGCCGAGTTCTGATACAGATGCAAATTTGGATTCTGCAACCGGACACACACTTTGTTAACCCGCTACTCTCACGTTTGACGTCACTATACTTCACACCGAATCTACGTATGAGAGAGTGACATCGCGGTTACTCGTTGCCAGTCATGCGACGTTTGGATGGACCAGGTATACTGCCGTGAAAGCGTCCAGCCCACCTTCAAACTAGGGGCTTCAAAGAGGCTCATCGATGGAACTGTTGACTGTTGCCTTTTAAAAATCGTCGGGCCGACGATCTTTGAAGGTAACCGATGTGTTTAGGATACATCATAGATCAGATCTTGAAATTTTCAAGGAATTCCGTGCAGAAATGGCTGAGCAATAGAAGAATTGATACCAGTTTGAGAGCCTCAGTTTGAAAGTGGGCTGGACGCTTAAGGAAGAACGCCGCCATATGAACATTCGAGAGTTGCCACATTCCTCGGATAAAATGTTTATTTTTGAGGAAAATTATGAATATTTCTCCTTGAACTTTTCAGACGCTTTAGATCAAATTACAAACAAAATTATCTGAAAAATTGGCAGGAAAATATTCAAAAACTTTCCTGAAAATTAGTGATTTACCAGAGGAAATTTGGCAACGCCCGAAGGCTCATACGGCGTTTTTCCTTACCTTGGCTGTGTACGGCTAATCTTCCCCGCAACATAACAGTAATCCTCCAAACTGTAATGACGGCTGAAAGTTCATCGAATAAAGTTAGCTGCTGCGTTGGAGCATGTATAATTTACCGCCATAATTTTCATCAAATAACTCTTTTTTTACACTCAAAGCTAGCTTTACCAGTCAATGAATGGTTTAGTTGTGCGATGAAGTCACAGAATCGTGTATAAAAATTGGAAGCTCTCGGGTCAGCAAAAAATATGCCTGGTAATTTTTTCACTCTTATGCAAATAAAGATACTGTCCCTCAAAATGCATGGGGATGGAAATCATCCCTCACGGTAATGCCCGTCATTTCCGTTATTTTGTTCGAATTCATCTACAAGCGATGCACACATTTTCATTGATAATACAGATACACATCTGCCACTTGTAAATTCAAACTTTTGAGTTTTTTGCCCTCGTCTGAGGGCAGTCCAAATATCTTTAGAAAAGAGGTAGTTTTATGTTGTTTTGTTTCTAAAAGTAAGAGCATCCAATATTCAAGTCAGGTTCCTTATTGTTTATACGTATAGATTTAATAATTGTTATTTTGTTATTAACGAATGTTATACGAAGATGCATGATGAAGGACATTGCTGCTTCTTGGAAGGCAAATATGAAAAAATGTTCATTTCATTTGTCAATAAATGACTATCTAAGAGAGCGTCACATAGACGTGCGGGTGGTATACATTATAACATTATCCTTTGAGGCACACTGATGAATAATGGTGATCAGAATCCATTCCTAAGGCATGTGAGAAGTTTACTATTAAATTTTTACAACAACTTTTCATTTCATTTAATTTATGAGAAAAGGGAAATACTAATTCAACCTCTTTAGATTTCAAAGTTGTCGTGCGTGTTACGCGGAGACAGTGGCATCTGATTGGCGCTTATTATTGCACATGATGATTAAAAGCGCTGATTTCATAAAGACGGGGTTGTGATATCGAGCAAAAATCGTCTATTTTTATTACCAACTAAAATTCTCGTCCAGGTACTCGTCAAATCTACAAACAGTGTCGTCAGATCGGACGAACAAATTTTTGTGGGTTGCCGCGGTACAAAATCCACCGGAGGCTGATGTAGTGCGAGGACTGCGAGGGACACCCTCTCAAGCTCATAATTCTTGGTGTGTCCGGCCCTGAACGCCTTGACCGGGAAAACCAGACATTTGCGCTTTGCCGTCTGGAGTTAATATAGCATCTTTTCCTACGTGACATACCATACATCAGCTTTGACGATAATTCGGCTCTTTTTCCTACCACTCCCTTCTTAGAAGCCACTTTGACCTGACAAAACAAGGCGAAGCAGACTTTACGCGTAGCTGTTCCCTGGTAAAAATTGGCGATAGAAGCTGCGTTTCAAATTACCATAGGAGTTCTTACAGCCGACTGAAGAAGGCGATGGAAAATCATATAGCTGGCTGTAGAAAGTGGAAAAAAATCATACGGCGGGGCTACACGAAGCGATAAAAAATTATATAGCCGAGCTATAGTTCCTATCTCCGGGCTTTACACTTTATTGCCTGGCTGTTGCTTTTTCGCCATCGCCTATAAAAGGCTATAAGAAATTGTGTAGAAATTCGTGTGCTCTGTAAATCCCTAAGTTTGTACGGAATCACCTAAATATTTACAAAGCGCACATTATATTTTCCTTTACTACATATGTTTTTTCATCGATTTATTAAAATGAGAATAATCCATTCAGAGTGTGCAAACATTTGAAAGTCATGAGTTGAAAAACGCTGACTCCACGAGATTAAATATTAGAGCCTAACACAAAGCGGAGCGGCGGCGCACTGGCGCCTACAAACCTAACACGGATACTTCACGCATTGCGCAATGTGTGAAGTATCCCGGTTAGGTTTGTAGGCGCCAGTGCGCCACGGGTTACACGCCAGTGTTACACGGGTGGATGTGAGCTTTACATGGTTCAAAAATGGAAAATGATGATTACATGGGTGATGTGATTTACAGGGTTCAAAATTTGCAATGCTTACGGTCATCTGACCCCCTCGAATAGACCTTGACTTTAATTGAAAAATCTGTTTTTTGTTTGTTTTTTTTTTTCTTTCTTTTTTCAACTTTTTATTTTACAAGGTGGTGAAATAGTGCTGGGTCCACACACCAGAAAAAGATTTCGCGGGGAAAACAAAGCCAAGGAATTCCAACAAAATTTCAATTAGAGTAAAAAAAATGGTTTGTTCTAATGCGTATACCACTTCTCCACTTTGTTACATACAGTTCGGGTCATTTCAGTGTTTTTTTTCTACTTTTTATTCTACTTATACGCTTTTATCTTGGGTCTGATCTGGTTCAGGGAGCCTCACCTGGCCAGTACGCATGCGCAAAGCACATAAGAGGTCTGCACAGGGCTTTGGCGTAGCTTTTAATCACCCACTCGAATTTTGTCAGAGTGGGGAGAGATTTTTTGATCTAAATCATTATGCAGGAATTATTACGTGATAAAATTATCACTTCATTTCCTTTTGAGATCGCTCCTGGAGTGAATGAAGTACGACAGGAACAAGTGGCTCTTCTATTTGAACAGCCGAACTCACCATCAGGAGTCGAAGCCCTCTGGAAAGTGCGAGTAGAGCAAATAAAGTAAGATGAGTGGACCGGCTGGTGCAGCGCGGGCTTAATGCAATTATCCGTTGCATGATGATTGCATTGCGCTAGACGAACCGGCAATCGTATTCATCGTAGCTGCTACGATTTTCGTGCGAAAAATTGCACTCGCACTACTGTTGCACTGTCCCACCGCGCCGCCGCACACTTGTGACAGCGTTCCTGTTTCCGGACAAGTTTGTTTCCTCGATAAAACGCTGCATTACCGCCGTGCTCAGAAAGAACGCCGTATGAGCCTTCAGATGCTGCCATATTTCCTTCAATGAAAACCTAATTTACTAGGAAAATCGTTAGTATTTTTCTTCAATTTTTCAGACAATTTTGCTCGCAATTTTATCTAAAACGTCTGAAAATTTCAAGGAAAAATAAGCATAATTTTCTTCGAAAATGCATGTTTAGTCCGGAGCAATTCGGCAACTGTCGAATGTTCATACGGTGTTCTTCCTTAGCACGACAGATTAATATTCAGCCGTTGCAAAATTCTCTACAATGAAGTAGAACTTGTTGAGAAAAGTTACAAATCTTTGTTTTTGAAATTCTTGAAATTCTCCAGATCACATTGAAAAATTAATGATCTAGAAAAAAAGAAGAAATGTATTATAACTTTCTCAGGAAAATCGTACTTTTTCGTAGGAAATTTAGCAACGCCCAAAGGCCCTTACGCTTTGTGCTGTTAGGCTGAGTGTGATTTTTAGTCAGTGAGAGACCTTGCAAAACCCCGGTCCTAGCAAGCCTGTTTAAAATGTACCCCTAGTTTAATTTACCCGAGTAACCTGTCAAATTTTAACAAAAGATCAAGATTTTCAATTTAAAAATGTCTCAGCAGAGTTTAAAATATCATTACGGACTACAAAATGTAATACAAATAAACCCTATCATCCTCATCCATAACAGTGTTGAAAGTTTTTGCTTTCCATTGTGTTATCCACTCTTCAGTTCTATTTGAGGGATAAGCAATCTTATTTTTAATTTTTTCTGAAGCAAAACAGAGGGATCTCCAGATCTCTGTGCAGCATCCACACATGGGGCAGCCAGTTTATCACCGATTTATCAGTAAATCACGGGGAAAAGTGGGAGAAATCATAGTATGAACTAGACGATTGGATATAATTTTCAAATTAGTTTTCAAAAGACAGTACCTTTACACGAACGAGGACTAAATGCATGTTATGCAGTGCATGAGCCAAGTTTGAGAGAGACGTTGAAACTGTGCGTCGTTACGCACAGGCAGATTGGCAATTCTATACTGCCAGTTTATGAGTCTTGGGTTTGAGCCCTGTCCTATTGTTCTCGAATTGAGCTAATGTTCTTCTGTCACCACAAGCTAAATTAAATCACTTTGAATATGGAGCAAGTGCCCCGTATTATCAGCAAGTAGCTGCCAATCTTCTTGGAGTGTTACGAATGTGCTAAAATTTGTGGCTCACCGAGAGGATTCTTGTGATTTGCCTGTTGGTGAATTGAGTTAGGATGCTATCTTCTCTTTTAAACAAAACTTGTAAATAAGTGCTAACTTCTCCAAGATCAAGATTGTGAAAAAAACCATGCTCAAAATAGTTGGATATTCTTTTTAATGCAATAAAACATTTGGAGGAATACAGGCACAGTTTTTTTTTACGTTTTTCTATTTTTTTCCTTTCAGGAAAGGATTTTACGGAAGAGGGAAGGGGAAAAAAGGAAAGAGGACTCATAATTTTTCAGAAACAATTATTGAATGGGCGCCACCATTGGTGGTAAAAATAATTTTTTTGGCAGTTAACCCCCCTATCTATGTTTTTTTTAAAAAAAATTAATTATTTGTTACGATGCCATTAAGACATTTTTTTTTTATTATGTGTGCAGTTTGAATTTTTTGAATCACGCCGATAGGAAGAAAATAATCCTAATCGGGCTCAGATCATTTCTAAACATTACATGCATCTGCGACAAATAAATGCACGCAATCTACTTTGCAAATCCATTAACTAATATCTCTCTTTTCAATTTGATGAGACCGTTCTTACGCATTCGAAATTTCTAGAATGCGAGGAGGTTATATATATTTACGCCAGGTGCGTAGTATCCAGCCCATAATATCAGCATATTAAGAACAAGCCTATATTTTTATCACTAGTCTAATGGGGTTTTGATGAATACGCAGAGGCAAGCAATGATAACTGATTGGGTGCCGATTCAAGGATGCTGGCGCGCTACCACCGGTCCTGTGGCTTCAAATATCCGCACTGCAATTAATCTTAGCGATCGTATCAGTCGGTTGATTCCATTGAAGCACTTCAAAATATTGCGGAGCTCCTCGCAAAATGTGGCATAAGATGCATCTCATAAATTGTTTGAGTTTATGGATATAAAATGGTCCTTTTCTTCGGTCTACTTTCTACTCCCCTACAATCAACAGAAATACAAACCCACTTACATGCGATGAACCCAATATTACTACCAAAATTCTGAAACTCTTCACCTCTCTTAATTTAAAAATCTAAATTTTCGTATATACTCTCATTTTCAAAATTATCTGTAAAGACGTTAATAGCCTGAGACGCTGAATGTCTTAAAATTATACCAACTAACTAACTTTCAGTGACTTCGCATAATTTGGCTAGTTAGCCCGATGAAATCGATGGTGAAATATCAGAACCATATATAAAAGAGCGTTCATATATTATAAAACGCACTTTTTCGACTTTTTTTTAGCCTCTCGCCCCTTCATGTGAAGCTTTTGTGACGTAGGCCCCCATACCTCATCCTTTAACGTAAAAAACGAAATGACGTAACGCTCTCTTCGACCCCTCTATCCCCTTAGAGCTTTTCGTACTTTCATTGGCGGATCCAACACATTGGCAACATTGTTTTTTCTCCATTTAAACCTATGGAAATGTATCGATTCTTGAAAGGGGCCAGGAGTTCCGCCAAGAATTTATTATTTAAAATAGATTTAAATGGAAGAAATCCTAGGTTGCCAAATCGCTGATGCATCCACCCCTGCGTACTTTATGAACGACCCCTCAGGTTTACGACGTTGCAGATCTCACCCTAAATAATGTTTAAAGCTCTTTTCATGTGATTTTTCCTTACATTTTCAAAATGTTAAAAAAATGTCTTACAAAAATGAGGAGCAAACTTCGTTTCAAAAGTGAAGCAGGAGCGAAAATTTTGCAGCACAGTCATGAAATGCACGATTTCATAGTTCCACTTTTAAAATCGAGACCTTTTGAGGAAAGAACCAACGGGATGTAAGTTTCGAGAGAGGGAAAGCACTGCGTTAAATTTGAATAATAGAACACAATACACGTTATTTATTATTTGAAGGTGCCGCGCCCATCGCGTGTATGTGTTTTCGTGACTTTTTCCCTACTAAAGAATAATACGCAGAGTGTAAATTTTACTTCGCTTGAGTTGCCAAATCATGACGTCATTGCACTGATTAGTGTTTCTTCTTTTTTTGACGGTACTTCCTGAAAAAGTACACGCACACAAAAAAAGTAGCGCTATTGAATATTAATACACGACCAAAGTTCCCTTTATGCAGACATTATTAGATATTTCGCGAGGTAATGCACACATTACCGTTCATTCTTAAACAGTTAATGTTTATTAATGAAACGCAAATACTTGTGATATCTCACAAATGGACAAAAATCTTGTGTGGGAAGTTCGCGCTGCCGCACTGTTGCCGATTTGGACAGAAATATTCAAATTGTTTGACGAGAGTGAATGAATGTACGTTAAATAGATGCATTTGACGAAAAGGTGACATTGCAATATCAATGTTATAATCTTTATAATAATGGTTTGAGAATGGAAGGGAAATATGGTGTGAATGAAAGAAGAAGGATGAGATGAACTCTACTAGCCCTTCTAGATTTCCTCAACTGAAATCAGCAGCAGCAACGAATAAATGTTTGCATCACTGTGATGAATCACGTTTAGGATAACCAATTTCAAGTATGTGACTCATTTTATAATTTTTTCACGCGTGAGACATTACTAAGCATGCCCTGTAACTAGTTTGTAATTTTTTTCGAAAAGCACGTTTCGTTGCAATTTGGCATGAGGTAATCCAACAACTCAAAAGTTCCGTTGAGCCAGTTCCACTTATTCTTCTTTTTCATTAATTCAACGAGTTTTCGAGGCAATTCTCACTCACAGATTTTCACGATACGATGGCAACATTTCTGTGCTCGAAAGAGTCGTTAGCAATGGCGTGGCGTAAACTGCGATGTATCGATTGTTATTCCATTTAAACCTATGGAAAAGGATCGATAAACAGGGTGTTCGTAGCGAACGCCTTAATAATCGATTCTTTACCATACGTTTAAATGGCATAATAATCGATACATCGTAATTCACGCCACACCACTGGTCGTTAGGGAGGTCTCTGAACTATTTGTCGACCTTGCAGTTTCACAAAACCAGGATACCAGGAAGAGCTCTAATCGCCGCGCAGGCGAGCTAGTTTCGTCGAAGTAAATTTTATTGGCTCTCGTCAAAACTCGGAGCTGACGTAACGGACAGATCGATCTGCCGGCATTAATAACTAGTTACGTTGAAAATTATCCGTCATTTTCAGACGTCACTGTTTCAGCTCAGCTCAGTAGCCTTCTAAATGCCGCGGTAATGTATCTTCACGCTGTGAAAGAAAACTTTAGTCTTTAAGCGAATTTTCGCGATCGAATATCATTCACTGTTGAATGATATTCGACGATTGTGCATTTTTTTTCAATGATATTCGACTTCTTCGTTGGTCTCACCAGAGACCGTTGGAATCCATCAATTTGAAATTTCGAATTCACCTCGGGACTTGAATTCGATTTTTGAATTGATGCAATCGATGTCAGAAACTTCATCTCTCACCAAAATTTTTGTTCTGTCATATCTATCTGTTGTTGTGTTTTGTCAATTCAAGTCTGGTGTTTTCGCAATTTCTGTGTTTTAGTGTTTCGTGTTTTCTTATTTTCTTCTTAATTTCATTTAGGAAAAAAATCTGAGCTCTGATTGGCTCCTGACATCACCGATCATCGGCATCACTCAGCACTGATCAATTCGTTTGATGAATGACATTCGATCGCGAAAATTCGCTTATAATCTATAACGGGCTATCGCGGTGAGGAGAGCTATGATGGGTTGGTGAGCACATAAAAATCAGACCTTACTTGTACCCTGATAACCTGATTTTGGGGCTAAAGATCCAGTTATCACTGGCGTGGCGTGCTTTGCGATATATCGACTGATCTGCCATTTGAACCTATGGAAAAGGATCGATAAACAGGGTGTTCGCAACGAACACCTTAATAATCGATTCTTTGCCATAGCTTTAAATGGGAAAATATATCGATACTCGATTATTTACGCCTCGACAGCCGCTCGTCTCAGGGCTTGACCCTGCTAGCTGAAAGGGCTGACGGCGTCAGCGGCGAGACAGGTTAGCGACGTTGTCGAAGTTACCTGTTGATGATGCCATTTGGAGGTATACCAATTGATGACATCGTTGGGATAATCATTTATCATGTTATCAACTATTTATTGCTCCCTGAATTTGTTCGGCAATTTACAGGAATTTTAACGGGTTGGTTTATCTTTCTACTCAAGCGTCTAAGTCTCCAAGCGTTAGTCAATCATTTTGGCAGTTCGCAACCCATAATGGACCAATAAAACATTTCTCTTAATATCACGTAGAATACGATTCAGACAATAAAATAAACTTCTAATTAAGATATTAACGTTTTTAGTTTACATTTGTTATATGGATTTTAAATTCCCCGCTTATAAGAAAAACAAAAGTCTAATTGAATCAAAACGTGCACAACAACGGTTTTGGCACGCGTCCTAGATGAGGGATATTAATTCCCCGCCCTGTGTTTTTCAAGGTGTGAACAACGTGCGTCAGCTGAGCCCGAGCACTGAGATCAAGGTTGCCATACCTATTTTCATACCGCAAGGACGGTTATGATGATATTTACGACGCAATTTGACTCGCGTATGGGTACTGTTTAGTTTTTTCTTAAGCAGGAAGTTTAAATTTTTGGGTCGAAAAACGTTAAGTATCTTGGTTACATGTCAATTTCTGCAATTTTTATGGCCTAAATCGTGTTTTACGTGAAATTTCCAATAACTCACATCTTCTCTGCTGATCGATTGTAATTTTACCAGCAGATTTTATTCGTATTTTTAATTTTGCTGATCTCAAAGTTTTAAGTTTATATTGAAATGGTTTAATCAATTCTCTGACTTATTTTATTTATTTTCGATGAACTTGACGAGCCGATGCTGTTGATTTTAATATTTTAAGAATTTTAAGAAACGATTTTGCTCATTTTGCGGCCTTTATTTTTATTTGTTTTCATTTCTTACCAAGAAATTGGCAGCAGTTTATGTTTTTTATAACATCGACATTTTTCTTACAGTTTATAATGTATGTAGAAAAGTCTTTCGTCGGTAATGCTACAACCTGCAACAAAGATATAGGAGAAGAAACTTCCTCTCTGAATCGTAGCATTTCGGAATTTCTGGCCTTTTTTTTCTTTTTTTAGAATTAGCCGATCCTTATATACGAAGTTTTGTATTTACAATCCATACATAGTTAGGACAACTATATAGTAGAAGTATATATTTTTTGATAGAGTACATACATATTAGTATTGTGCGGAGTTTCAAGAATTAATAGCGTCTGAATTCCCAAAACTGAAATACTGACGGACAAGTTTGCGGTCCTTTGAATGAGGAGGAACTAGATTTTCTAGTTTTACCATCAATTGCGCGTCATGCTTACAATATTCTTGGCTATGACCGAATTAAAATTAAACAAAACTTTAATGAAAACATGTTTTTATTTACAAATTAAAATATATACATTATATACAAGTGTTATCAATTACTGTTCATATGTATAGATATTTAAAAAATAAATATTCCTTTTCTGCTAATATTATATTTGAGGTTTTGGAGTGCGTTGTGAACTTGGAAGGAGATTTAGGATAGGAGATATATGGATTTTTTTTTTTATATTTTTGAGGACTTCTCAAAGTAAATAAGTTTTCAAAAACATTACAGACTCCCTCACACTTGGGTGCCCACTTTGAACGAATTTGTTGAACCTCGACAATTGTCTTGCTCCTGCGATGGACTTGCAGAACTGAACTTTTTGCAATGTACTACTTGGAGAGAGTAAGACAAAAAGTTACATTCGCATTGCGGTGTTTCAAAATATCATTTTCTATGTTCATATTTTAGAAGAGAAGAAAGAAACACTTTCGCTTAACATTTTGCGGAAATAATCTGCACATAGGTAAGAAAAATTGCATCAATTTTCTGGTGAGGATGCTTGCTGATTGGTTCCCTTCCAAAAAAATAAAATAGAAAATGCTATTTTAAACCAACGCAATGCAAGTGTGACTGTTTCGCTTAGCTCTTTTATTTTTAATCAATTTAATAATTTTACACCCGGAATTTATAATCGTAATCAGCGGATTTGATGAAACATCAGAGGAATATCACAAAATATGGCATCGTTACATTTTCTTTCTTCAAACAAACTAGTTTATTGTTATAGGATCAATTATTTCGAAACCAATCAAATGCATGCCTATCAGCATCACGCATACGAGCAGTGTGCAAGTAGATACTTTAATGAAGCTGTATGGGGGTTTAACTAACTCTAATTTTAATGTATTGTTTCTTTCAGAATGTTCAAACTCATGTTGTTCTCATTTTCAGTGTTTCAGCATTTTCTTCTACATTTTTACTCTTTACAAAAAAATACTTACAGTAGAAATGTGCCTAAGAATACTTTTAATGCGTGATATTTTTGGCAGAAATTTCAAATTCAATGATCCATAGTTTCTCGCAAAAAATGCATTCTGAAACATTGTAGAGAAGTCCCCTTTTTTCACCCAAGTCTTCAATATTTTATTTAAATACAGACTACGAATTCTGTTAACCCAAGTCTAAAAGAAATTCGGCGAGTAATTTATAAGCCATGAAGGAGATATACAACACTTTTTTTTTTGCTATTCAGTTTGGTTTGGTAAAACGAAAATAATCCTCATCCTTACACAAAACTTGAGGAGACAGAATTTTTTTCACCCTTAGATTTCCTGAGAAAATACACATAAATCAAAATGGTTTTCTAATATTAACAATCTTTAAAAGACTACAGTTCGCCCTTTTTTTCATATCGTGTTTACAAATTCTGGTGAGAGTAAAACATCTCAATACCTTAAGGCAGTGTATATGGTGTCCATCTGTATTAGATTCACAGGGACTCTTCGTGAGTCGCCGATACCCAACCATTTTTATTAAGGAACAATTCAAATATTTTGAGAGCTGACTTATGTTAAAATCACATTTTTCTTAAAAATTACAACTTTTGTGACTAGAGATCATTATAACTGTCCATCATTTCAACGATTCTGTTATAGATCATAGCTTTCGCTGAGACTGCCCACATAAAATCCAAGTGGTTGAAGGAGGAAATTTTAAATTTTCCAGCCAAGTTTGGCAATCTCTCCGCCAAATTATTCACATCCTGAAACACAGTTATACAATTAAAATAGGATATTTGCAAGTTAATGCGAGATAAATGATTAAATAAGAAATTACACGAGCACTTGATTGGGTATTTTTCGACGCTATTGCCTTTCGTCGTGTTTTCATGACTTCGATCTTTCCCCTTTTAATTTTGAGACGGGAGGGGTTTTTACATGCAATGTACATAGACTCCAGGAGAGTAACCCCTCCTTTGGATTGAAGTCCCAGTGGTATCGAAAATTGTTTACGACTTTGACGTCTGGATCTGATGGGATAGATTCCACTTAGCCTTAATCCTAAAAAAAATTGAAAACCTAGACCGTAAGTGCGGACTCTTAACACTAATTCTTCTGTTATCCGTGGACATTAAAATAAACTCAATTGTTTAAACAAGGCTCGTGAGGCATAAAATGTAGTAAAACTAGCTTATTAGCTAAATTTAATTATGGACGTCGCGTCGCAGAATCAAGAAATTTTAAAATTACAGCCTTTTCAACGCTGACCGATCACTCACGAGACTTTGTAATAATACGCTGAACCACTCTTAGAAAAAAACGCAAATCTGGTTCCAAATCCTCACTTCTGTTCAAATACAGCACATAATCTGTTCTCTTCTTTTTCTATAGAAAAATTAGACAGACTGAGTTACCTCTATGTCTACTGATGGAAGCATTACAATAGAGGAGCGAATGACATGGTAGAAAAATATGAGTAATTTTTTACGTGAACTCAACATTCTTTAAAAATGCTCGGTCAGTAACTTTCTGCTTTATATTCCTCTGCTTCGTTAAGCTACCCATAGATAGCAAAAACAGTCTGCTATCACCCACCCCTAGAAGTATCGTGGTATAGAATCAAGCTGATTGAATTTCAATGATCGAGCTTTTTGGTAAGATTTAGGTTAAAAATTGAATCGCACATCTTAGTCAGAAAACTCCATTTCGAAAATAAAATCATGAATCTCGGTGTATCCTGTCTTGTGTGTTACTGATTGCTAAGTGATCTAAATCTAGAAACCTAACTATAATTTTTTATAGTTTTACTCACTTTCGGCGTCGACATCCAGTCATTATCACTATGGAACATGATAACAGGGACTTGAATATTCTGTAAGTTGTACTGCGGTGGCCTCGTGTTCTTGTATACTTGCCGGTTTGTGTACCACCCGTAGTCGTATTGGCCAAAAGTTAGGTCTGAAACAGATCAATTTTAGCGATGCGTTTATGAATGTTCTAACATCAATTTTGTAGCGCAATGTACCATTATTCATTATGCATGTTAGCTGGGAGTATATGTTATTTTCTTTTGACATTACGAGCTCGAGAAAAATGAACGTTGGGTTTATGAGCATTTACATATTAAATTGAATATAAAAACGACCCCAAGGTAAAATGACTATTTGCACCCCCCCCCTCCCCTAATAAAATGTTTCTGCACTTGAGAGTGATTTTTCACAATATTTTTCCGATTTAGGGAACTGAAAAAAAAAATAGATTTAAGATTGAAAAAATCTATCACCTTGTGACGTCGTTAGGCGGCATTTCCCGTTTAAACACATACACATATTTTGCAAAGTAGGTAATTTTGCCATATCTTTTCTAATAATTGTTTATTCTGGAAAACAAGCATATTCTCGTTCTCAGTCTATTGATTAAGATGCAATTCAAATGCAGACAAAATCAAATTCAAATTGCAGACACCTGCAAATTTTCCATTACCAAAAGTGGCAATAGAAAATAATCGGATGAGAGACAAACAAATTATAGAAAAAAAGAGAGGTACCCTTTAGGCAAGATTCTGAGGAAATTGCGTTATTTTGCATGGACAATTTTCGATTTACTACTGTAAATTGCGTAAAGGTAGATTATTTGGTTTTATCGTCGTATTATGATAATTGTTATCCTAATTTATAAAACTCAAATTCTCAATTTTTGAAAATTTAATCACTCTTGCAATAGCAACAGTACCGAAATGTTCGCCTTTCTGTGTTTGTTCCTGAGCATTTAAACATAGATGAAAGACAATGAAGTTCTATTGTGGGGTGGTGGAATAACTTACTAAAATATGTAACCAATTATAGAATGTCTAAAGTATTTTCTGCATATTCAAACAATGACGAGGCTCAAAAACGAAATGACGACTTGAATACTCTAATGATTTTGTCGTATTTAAGCTGCGAAAAAATAAATCAAATCTTACAATAACCCATGCTGAATTTATGGCTGTGACTTAGCACTGCTTTAGACTTTCACGCGCAATCATCTTCGAAAAATTTAAGTTTAAATAACTATCTCGCAAAAAGGTTGGCAGCTTGGTTATGAGCCACGGTGTGATGGAATGTGACCCGTTGCGAAATTCAAATTCAATTTGGAATATTGTTGGATGCAGTATTGAAACTTCGAGTAGTATTGCTCAATGCTAAGCACATACTCAGTGTCCGAGGCGCTAAACACTTCAAAGGCAATGGACCCAGCATGGTCCATGATTGGCAGCCTCATGCCTCAATCAAGTCTAATTCTGGACCAGCTTTGAAATCACTCTTCAATTGTATTACCCACCAGCGCCGATTCATTTGGAGGTAGCTTATTTTATAGAATTTTAAATTGAAGGCTGCATGAATTTAAGCTGCAATAAAAAAACATGTGCAGAGAAAGGAAAATCCGGTGCCAATCTCATTACATTAACTGTGTTAAAACAATCGAATCATCATTTTTTAGGCAAACAGGCGTAACCAAATTTTAACGATGCCTCGGCATCATATTTTGATCAGAAAATTCTTAGGTGTTTCTACTGAGATATTTCACTGATTTTTTCCCAAAACCAACGGAAAAATCGTAAAAAAATGGGAAAGAACTGTACATTCCTATTCATACAAAAATCGGAGTATTTGATTCAATTTTGCAATGTTGGAATGAAGTTACGTTTTCTCGCTTGGGGAACGACGAAATAATAATAGACTATCCAAATGGATGCGACGGAATAAAAAGGTAGCTTTTTCGTTGGATGCTCCAACTATATTCCTCTGTTGCTCCACATACTTACGCACTTTCTGAGTGCGACGGAAGATCAGCAGTTTTTACTCAGTCTAGCATTAAACATGAATATAATTAACAGGATTGTGGATTTTCTCATACGGTGCGAAAAATCATTAGGGTGGACTTTGAGGTACCTTGTCTTAATCAAACTTTTAAATCGGTATCATTCAAGTTCAGTAAATTCCAAAATGACGATTTACTTCCTGATGCTTGAACAATAATTCTCCGGCAATTTACAAGGTAAATAGCAGGTTAAAAATGAGGGGAATCTAGAGAAGATGGGGGTCTCACCTCTCTGCATACATTGCACGAAATGTGTTAGAGTTTTCGAGGAGGCCCCTGCTGGTACGTGGCCTAATATTGTTGGCACGAATGTCTGAAAGATAATAGCATTTTAAATAAGTATATATTGCTCATGGAAACATAATTGACATTGTGAAGTGGTAAATTACCAACTCATATGATTAGCTAAAAACTTGTTCATTTGATGACGGAGGTTAGATTACTTTTCAAATTATTTTTAGATTATCTTATTTTTCCAGTTCCTCTTTTGGTTCTAAGGGTTTTTTATGGGTAAAATAAGTTACTCAGCATAAAAGGCAACTACTTACAATTTTTAAAGCTTCTCTATCCGATTAGGAAACTTTACATCAAAATTTGTGTATTTTATTTATAAGTTTGTGGCTCAAAAGTTCGCAAAATAGCTTAAAAATTCTTCAAAATGGCGTTGAAAGAGCCTTGTTAAAAATGGGTCGAAATTCGCCCCTTTTTAGGCCCTCGATTTTGCAAACGGGAATTGCGCCAAATTGTTGCATATGATGCCCTAAGTCTCCGGTAAAAATTTCAGCTTGAGTTGAAAAGCGGTTTCGGAGATACAGGGGGGTGAAGTGGGGGAGTTGAGCGGCTGGCGTCCGCTATTTCCGCGGCTGTTCCTCGTCAAATCTTCGTTGTTATGTCACCCGTTACATGTTTTTCTATGTAATTTTTTGCGTACTATCCATTTCTGACCTTAAAAATTACTTACAACCACTTTTCAAGGCGCTAAAGGGAGAAAATAGGGGTTGAACGGCCAGCGGCGGGCTCTTTCAACGGCTGTTCCCCGCCAAATCTTCGCTTCGATGTCATCCATCACATGTTTTCTTATGTAATTTTTGGCCTACTTTCCATTTCTGACCTTAAAAACTACTTAAAACCACTTTTCAAGGCGCTAGGGGGTGAAAGTGGGGGTTGAGCGGCTGGCGGCGCGCTCATTCCGCGGCTGTTCCTCGCCAAATCTTCGCTTCGATGTCATCCATAACATGTTTGCTTATGTAATTTTTCGCGTACATTCCATTTCTGACCTTAAAAATTACTTAAAACCACTTTTCAAGGGACTATGGATTTTTTTTTTTTTTTTTTTTTTTCTGAGTTATTTTAATTTATTTTGTATTATTCTCCCTAAGATCTACTCGTGCCGTATATTTTCAAGTTTTTTCAGTGTACCTCACACGTCGTACGAGAAAATATATACGCATGATTTCATCCGAACATAAATGTTTACACGCCACAATGACATAGCAAATATGGGGGAAAATGTGAGATGTGCCTGGGGCAGTACATTCATCTGATTAATAAAAATTCTGTCCTTTAGTTCGTTAGTTATTTATTTAAAACCATCCATCGGCAGCCTACATGTCGTATGATTGCACTTGTCATGCATTTTCTCATTGGTGATCCATCTGAATATATTTCTGTTTGCTGATTTTTGTTCGAATGCGTTAAAGTCTAATGTGACGAATGGTGATGCTGAGGGGGGGGGGAGGTGTTTGAATATTCACTGCGCTACATTACCTTGTTAACATGAGCGAACACCCATTGTCGGTATTACATCATGGGACCAATATTTTTCAACTTTGGTAACGGAATTCTAATGAATATTCCACCGCAAAACATTTAGAAAAAAAGCGCGAAGGAGAGATTCTGGCAGGAATATCGCAATTTTTCATGATTGTTTGACTTTGTGTAATGATATGAAAAGACGAGCGCTCGTAGGAGGGAGATGGTAGAATAATGGCAAAATCATCAAGTAAAGCTTTCAAGCTTTCATGAGGGGGGGGGGAGGCACATTTTTGAATCGATAACTTGCCATAGCTCTTAATTTTTCATACTTCCATTGTCTTAATTAAGGTGACGTTTTGTATTTAAGTGTGAACGTGTAAATGTATCTGTGGTCACAAAATCCTTAAATACGACATGTAGGCTGCCGATGGATGGTTTTAAATAAATAACTAACGAACTAAAGGACAGAATTTTTATTAATCAGATGAATGTACTGCCCCAGGCACATCTCACATTTTCCCCCATATTTGCTATGTCATTGTGGCGTGTAAACATTTAT
>NW_017547915.1:1418027-1488332 GCF_001854935.1 Bemisia tabaci
TAGCGCCTTGAAAAGTGGTTGTAAGTAATTTTTAAGGTCAGAAATGGATAGTACGCAAAAAATTACATAGAAAAACATGTAACGGGTGACATAACAACGAGGATTTGACGAGGAACAGCCGCGGAAATAGCGGACGCCAGCCGCTCAACTCCCCCACTTCACCCCCCTGTATCTCCGAAACCGCTTTTTAACTCAAGCTGAAATTTTTACCGGAGACTTAGGGCATCATATGCAACAGTTTGGCGCAATTCCCGTTTGCAAAATCGAGGGCCTAAAAAGGGGCGAATTTCGATCCATTTTTAACAAGGCTCTTTCAAAATTTTCTGCGGAGTCTCTTCTGTTCTTCTTTCGCAGGCCCCAACCATCAGGTTTTTTTTTTTTTTTTTTTTTTTTTTTTTTTTTAACTTTTAGGCACTTGCCGGACCCTCGCTAGCATTCGAAGCCACTATTACATGTCTGCATCCATTTTTTCATGATGAATAATCTAACAATGCAAGTCACGGATGAAAAATTGTAAATAAAATTAGCTGGGACTGGACAGATAACAATCCATAAGCACTCTGCACTATAGTTTCATTATCAGTGGGAATAATGAATGTTTGGTGGACATTTACGACAAAAAACTCGGTGCATTAATAATGTCTTTATCATGGACTTGCTTCAACTGCTTTCTTATGAGAAATTAATTCTCACTCCCACAAGATTGCTATGTTTGAGTATGAGAGCCTGAGAAAATACTTTTTGTGATATCATCATGCCATACTTTATCTCGAGTAGATTTAGCTACCTTCAATGGTTGACAGTCCCCGTTTTTTATGTGGGAAAAATTACCTAGCTGGTTATGCAAATGATCTCGTGGTACAAAATGTTGTTACATGGTCAGAGATGTTTGCGATTCTCTTAGATTTTAGCAATTTGTACTCATGTCCTCTCATCTTCATTTATGTCTATTGATTCTGCGCTAAAATAGGACATGGGTGAATTGAGCAACGACAAAAAAATTGAAAAAATCCGAATTTTCTTGGGGTTGCTCAGCACCAATGCCACGGAAGTATTTAAATTTGTCAAAACAATTAAAGGTCATGAAATTATCAAGGATAAAGAGGGCAAATTTATGATAGCCTCATTATGGTCTTTTTAAAATAAAATATAATCGACACATTTAAACCAAGTCTGAAATATTTTATGAATCATACGTAAAAAAATGAGCAGTAATGAGGTCACATAAAATGTTTTTACAAAAGGACCTTAAATTATAACTTTGAACACAATTGATTTTTCAGTTTATCAAAAGAAATTCAATTGGAAGCACGATGTTTTAATTATTGTATCGTGCAAATTTAATTATTTCAGCAAAGTCGGAAACTTTTGAAAAACGAAAGATTCAATATGACTGCGCGGTGTTTTAAATTGAAACTTGATAAAATTGAGAGATTTCTACTACTTAATGTTAGCGTGACACGCTCGTTCTCTTAAAGTACTCATTTTCTTTGATGCTGTGAATGCTGTGATTGAGATTCTTCAGCACTCCAATAATGCCCCTTCAGTCTGCTAAGATGCAAGAATACTAACGCGAGTGTGTTGATCCTCTCACAAGGCAATTATCTTTTTGCGAGAGCTGCGTATATACGCAGCCTGCGTTTGATGTTAGTGAATACATCAGGTTCTACGAATTGCAATCTAATCACTTTGAAAATACTCGAAAGTAGAGGGAAAATGACATAAGGTATGCATCATGAGTTTTAAACCTTTAATTACAAGGTTTCAAGTTATTGACTGACCGGTGTCATTATCTATCTGATCGTGGCTCTCTTGATATTTGTGCGGAATGAGACTATAATATGAATTAACAAATGATAATAAATGCAAAGAATATGCTTTGGACTGAAAAGTAAACAGTTTTGGTCTAGATTTGGCATTACTACACGTTTATTCTCTTTTGAAATTTGTTTTTCATATTTTATGTCGGTTGAATAAATATCCAGTCATGAAGTAAATCGGTTTTCTATTTTTCTGATTGTATTTCACGGGGTAAGATTTGCTGAGGTATGATCTCAGGTACGAATATGCCATAGATGTTATATCGCAGGTTTATTTTGAATATATCCATCAGGTGAGCTTATTGTGCTAAACGGATGATAGGAGCGGAAGAAACTCCTGCAGAAAGAAGTGATACCGGCTTGGCTTCAAAGTTAGGGGTCAATGCCGTTGCGTGAGCGTTGTTGCATCTTCCAGATTTGAAGGCGAAACTATCGTAAACACACTCACAGTGGTTTATCCTTACTCACTGCATCTTATAATTTCGTTTCACCTTCGAGAGTACTCCTCCTATTCTGTCGTTCTTAGAAACAACGTCGCCTGAGCATTCGGAGGTTGCTAAATACCTTACGACAAAATGTTTCTTTTCGAGGAAAGTTACGGTTGCTGTTATCTTAAATTTGCCGATGCAGTGGATTGAATTGTGAGTAAAATTTTGAAAAATTCGGAGAGGAGAGGAAAGTAACCATCGTGAAAATTTGGGTTTAATCAGCGGAAAACTTCTGAATGCTCATACGGCGCACGGTGGATTGAGTCAATAAGAGAGGTTGGACAAATTGCGGACTCCTTAAACGCTCATAACTCCATTTATACAAAACTTTGAGGTTCTAAAAATGGTTCCATTGGTTTCCTCGTGAAATTATTTCTTCTGGAGGCACCCATTGAAATTTAAAATGTGACGAAATAAACACCAAAATTTGCATTCTTCGTCAAAAATTTCATGTCCAACCTCTCTAATTGACTCGATCCACTTTGCGGCGCTTTTACACGGCATACAAGACGGTATTGTTTATCGATGGCTAAAGTAAAAAGAAGGCTTATTGCCGATTGTGAAGTTGCAAAGCTTCTCTCATGTATTATTTTTTTAGGAGACAACCAATCTATGGTTTTTATTGAATATTTTGGCAATTTAAACAAAATAATAAAAATAATTAATTATAAATAAATATTTTACCTAAAAAAACTAATATTAAAACATATTTCATGTAACTTACCTTATTAAGCTTGTTCGTGTCATACCCGGCTATCAAAAAGAGAGCGTTGTTACAGATCCCTCGGCCGAGAGATCCTTGCTGACAAACCGTTTGGTTTACTAACGATAAAAATCGCTGATTTGGCAAAAATTCGTAATATCCAAGAGTATTACAGAGCCACTAATGAAAAAGCAGAGCTCGTGTTATTAATAACAATCATTAAGAACAACAAATACACCGCCTCTTACAGTCATGACAAAGGTCTCATTAGAATATTTTGTGCCAATCCCAAACGCTTGTACTCATAGTTCGCACGAAATTCCGTATTCCAAAGGATATAGTCCAATTTCCAGTGTTCTATTACTTGGTGTAAGATACGTTTCGTTGAAAACATTTCAGTGATAGTTTTTTTTTGGTACATTTTTATGCAAATTGGAAGATGCCTTGGCTACCTGTCCAGAATCTTAAATGGAAAAAAACCCAGTAAATTGATACTTTTGAGCAAAAGTTGCTCAAAATGTCAGCCACCATTCTTTAGGATGCATTTTCATATTGTTCCCCGAAGCCAGTTTCTGCGTTTTTCAGTGATGTTTGTGCGAATGGTCCAACCTTTTTTGTTTCTGCTTCGGCTGAAGAGAATAGTTACACCTTTTTTTTTGACGTCGAATTGGAGAAAGGTAAGTGAAACGTAGCTCTTGCCAATCCTTTTGGCCGAAATGCAGTTCTTTGTTCCTGCCACCGCACCAGAGCCGTGGCGTCAGATTTGAATTTCATCAATTTTGCAGTCTTGATGGTCAAGAACAAAGATGACCCTCTGCTGTTCATAAAAATGAGCGAACAGCCACCTCACAGAAAACAAGTTAATTTTCATTCTTAACGAATTGCTTGCTCTGAATTATTTTATTCGTATCAACAGCAGACGGTTATATGTATATACCCAGCGGGTTGATTGTTGATATTGATAGACAAAACTTTAAACAAGAAAAACATAAGGAGTATGGATCGATCCTATTGGTTGAAATGTGTGATTCTTATAGACTGTAATCTTTATAAAAAAGAAAATGATGGACTAACTAATGGGTCTCTCGCGGGTTACCGTTAGTTAGTCAATTGCCTCACTTCCTTCGTCCATTGCAACCACCTGCTTCCACCAATAGAATGCCTACATATCCCTTTTGTCTTCTTTGTCCATAGCTTTGTCTATAAAATTCAACAATCAGTCCGCAGGACTGCAAAATTGTTGAAATTCAAATCTCGCGCCACGACTCTGGTGGTGTGGACGCGAAAAGTTGCGTTTCGGCTAAAGAGGTCACCAAGGGCCAACCTGCGTTTCACTCACCTTGAAACTGGAGGCTTAAAAGTGGCCAATCGATGATCATTGCTTGCGCTGCTGACCATTGACACGCTTAAAACAAGGCATCGATAAGCCTCCTTGACGCCTCGAATTCAATCGTGGGCGAGAAGCGTATCGACTCTTACCATCGTGCGCGAGGACATCTTGTGGACCAAACGCACATTCCTATCTAGGAATGTGTGTTTATTGAATTAGGCTCAAAAAGTTGGGAGGCCATGAGATGGTTACACTTACCGCGAGCGGATCCGAGATGGTGGATAAGAACCGAATGACCGGACTCCGAACGTAGGTCAGGTATGCAACGGGCGCCAAACTGAACATGACACGCACTTTGGAGTTGTACTCGGGCCGTTGCGAGCACAAGACGTAGAACATGGTCGTGCCCATCGAGTGACCCACGTACGACAACGAGCTCTGCTCTGTTACGTTCAGAACATAGTCGATCATCGCTGGTAGGTCTAGGATCCCCATCTCGTGGAAACTGCCGACACAAAGAAGCAAAATAAATAAAAATGTCCTTTTAAGTCGAATTTTAAAGCGGCGGTGCTTTGTCGATAACTATTATGCACAATGCTGTGCAGAAAAAATAGCACGGGATCGTTGGATGACACGGACGTTTCTCATTAACTGTGGTAGCACCTCAATAAATTAGGTTACTAACTCAACTGTTGCAGCACCAACCCAAATGTTGCAGCACTAACCCAAATTAATGTTCCGATACGACCCATATACATGAGTTGCAGTACTATCACAATTAATAGGAAAAGTCCACATCATCCGACAAATTGGGGTAGCACCACAATTTTAGGGGATAACCCCTAACATTTTTTTTCTGTGTGCCGCAATGAGGAAAAACGCAGTATAAACATTCGAGAGTTGTCAAATTTCCTCCGATGGATTGTTTATTTTGGAGGAAAGTTATGCATACTTTTCCTTGAAATTTTCAGAAATTTTAGATTAAAGTGCGGACGAAGTTGCATGAATAATTAGATTACAGGAAATTTGGCAACGCTTAACGTTCATACGGTTTTTTCTTAGCACAGTAGCACAGAAGATTTGTAGAAATGAAAAAAAAAGTTTAATTGTTATTAAATTATCAGATTAGGGATCACACTATGAAAAGGGACCATTACCAGGCATCTGTGTGGAGACAATAATGCGTCTGGTTATACTTACTAGCTACTTTTTAATAATAAGTGTCAGACATCTATTGCTCGCTACTAGTTTTTCTGGATATACGGTACATTGGTTCCAAGAACCTGTAAAATGTAAAACCAGGGGGAAAAAGACCCAGTCTTTGACCCGCCTTGAACGTTTGGATTTTTTAACTGATTCAATATAGAGTGATAAAAGTGAATGTTGTCCATATTCTAAATTAATTGCATTCAAGTTTCATGGCTGCAACTGTAAAGCTTGACAGTTGCATTTCAAAATGTGCTTGCGCAATATTGAGACTTCTTGCAGAGGCAAGAGGAGAGACCATAGCCGTTTGCTTGAAAACTTAACGGATGAAATTCGCCTGAGTAATTTCATGTGTAGTTTTTCTTTTAAGCAATCCATAACCATTAGAAAGATCATGAAATTACTATGGATGAGTCGATTCATATTCGCTAAGCATGTCAAATTTTCTCATAGAGAATCTTGAAGAAGATTCCTTCGACTTGCAACACTGTGCATTTGCACGAAGGAAATTATCATTGAAATATTGACGAGACTGCAGTTATGCATGGTCATCTTGACCGCATGACAGCCCGAAGTATATTCTTGAGATTAAGAAACTGGGTAGGGATGTGTGTCCATTTACTGAGAGATTTGCCGCCGTCATCTCCTAAAGGGGTTTTCAAAGGTTAAGTTGGAAATTCAACCACTCATTACCAAGTTGACCGGGTACAGCATACAGCACTTGCGCTCAATACAAACGAATTAAAAAGACAATAACTCCAACCTGGAGGCCACGATCCGACATATTTATCCAATGCAAGTGTATAGTCTCACAATGTTGGCGTTGTAGTTGCGAGAGAAAATGGACACAAATTATGGAGTATGTAAACTCTTAGTCTCCACCTATCTCTTGAAAACTCTTCACGGAAAAAAAAATGATTGCCGATTTAACAATACAATTGTTAAAAGGGTATGTGAAATGTTTCAAATGTACATTTTACAATAATGGAAAGCTATTTAACCACAGGATAGGTTAAATTAGCATTTTATTATGTCGTTAGCACTTCTTTATTGTGCAACCTACATTGAAACATTGCAGTAACTATTTTTTACTGAAAAATGGTTAAATCAGCAATTTAATTTTTTCCGTGTTCCAGAAATGGACCATTAAACATAATACGCGAGTAACAGCCACAAATATACATCTTTGTCTATCTAAAAGAAAAATTTGGCGCTGAAAGCAAGTTTATTTGGTGGTCTTGCGAACATCAACTGATTTTATAAAATCCCTCTGGAGACAAAATAAAACAGTTTAAAATAGAGAAAACGGAGAAGTTTGCACACAGTTTAAAGTGTGTACCTCAATTTTTAGTTGCGGGTATTAGACAAGGTAGGAATTTAATCTGGTTAATCTTTCTACTCTCGCGTTGAAGTCTTCAAGTATCATGATGTCGATGAATTAGACCTCCACAACCCATAATTGAACCAACAAACGAAGTACAAATTTATGCATTCTGATACGTGTTTCTTGACCAAATGTTCGCGTATGACACGATTCTCGCAACGAAAATTACTGAAATCAACTTCTTACTATAAGGTATCAACGAGTTTAGTGAACATAGCTGGTTACGAGAATTTTGAATTCCCTGCTCACAAGAAAACCATTATACTACATGAATCAATAACGCGCACTGGAACAGTTTTGGCAGGCTTTTTGATCGGAACATGTTCTTTCCCGCCTTGTGTGGTTCAAAGTGTTAGAAACGTACAAAAGTTGAGCCTAACCGGCCGAGATTGAGCTTGTCATATTTTTATACTACAGAGATCGTTACGGTAAAGTTTGGTGCGCGATTGGACGTAGGCTTTTGTTTTCTCGTGAGCGGGAGGATTAAATTTACGCGTCAAGAAACATTAAATATCTAAGTTAGGAGTTGATTTTAGTAATTTGCATTGTTCTCTGTAAAATTTTGGTTAGAAACATGCATTAGAAAACTAAATTTTGTACCCATAGTCATCTGCTCCATTATTAATTTTTTTTATTTTTCACAATAAATTTCGGTAGTACTTACTGTCAATTGCCATTTCTAGGGCAATGCGTAAAACAACCTGTGCGAATTGGTCCTAATAATATTACTTTACCCTTGCTTCCTGAAATACTCACCCTATGATTTATGAACTTTAAAACCTGGGGGAAGGTTTACAGTCAGGTGGAAAAGTGCCCTTGTCAGATGTTGGCTTACTATTGGCCCGATAAGAATTTAAATTTTTCCCGTCTCCCTAAACATTATCCTGTCTGAAGAATGGAACCCAAACTATGGATACTTATAGAATAGATTGGGTCACCTGAAGTTCCAAAATTTCCTAGGGCTCCGAGCTGGATCTAATTTTAGGTGTTTTCGGGAATATGTATTCCCTCTGGCATTACCCAACCACACATCGTAACCAGCGTCTGCGAGGACAAAACCTGGAGGATCAAAAAACAATACAGAATTTTAGTTCAGCAGATCAACGATAAAAAAAAAAAAAAATCAAGGAGGGTCTAATTTTCAGAACAAAGGAATATAATCTTGAGAGAGAGGAGAGCTAGTAAAAACACAGACCAAATTGAATGACACAAAAGTCTGCGCATGGGATAAGCACATGAGGTCACAAGAGAGCATAGGTTAAAATGAGGGTATGTCAATCATTGAAAAATTTGCATGTTACGCATTTCTTCTTTCATCGTCTAGACGACCAGAAAGTGTGCTGTTGGATCTTGAAACAATGATACATGGAAGAAAGAGAGCAGATGGTTTTGTTTTGTTCCATAAAACGTGATTTGAATGAAAAACCTCGCGCGCAGGATTGAGGTCTTCGATTGAAATGAAATTGTTTCATTCTTATGCGTGGCAAAATCTCTACCACATCCATATGAAGAGTGATCCAAAACTGCCTTAGTTTTGCAATAGCTCAAATACTCAGAGATGTGAAGAATTTTTTAAATCTAAGATCTACAGGTTAAAATATGTATGCTGAATTAGCAGTGTGTGATGCCATTGAATACATCTGTTCTATAGTTTTCAGCTTCGAAAATTTTTGAAGATCACATTCTGGTCACAGGATTAACTGTAAATGAACACCGTCCACAGACATGGTCATTGTATCTTTATTTTCATTTTCTAATGATTAATCGCTGAAAATGTAAAATAAGTGCTAGTTCAAAAAACCACCAAAAGAGATGCGACAAATTTTCGCTAAAATTCATTTTAATGATGGTAGCCATTGTATTTTTTTTCGAACAGCGTTTTAATGTGATGATCGCAAAGAGAAATTGAATCAGCCCATCCACACTTCTCCCTTTAAAAATATTTTTCAGAATTTTTCATAAAAATTCTCGGTAACAAGTGACAGCACAGTTAATTCTACTTTTTTTGAGTGAAACAATTTCACAACCCAAAATTATATATCGTACTTTCAAAATAAAATGAAAATTGCAAATGCGCCATAATCAAAACTGTCTGGTCATAAAAAAAAGAACGTCCCTTTTAAATTATTCAGAATTTTTCCAGTAAGAATCATCCTCGATCTTCAAAATTTAGGAGAAGATAATTATTTCTTTGATAAATGTTTCTAGAGAAGTTTTATCTAAGGAACCACATTGAACATGAAGTATCGGCTGAGTTTTGTCGCTAGTTTTAGGTGAGGCGTTTCAAATTTTCAGCTTCGCTTTGATTTGTAAAAAGCAATTGCCCCCTCCCCCTTAATTCCTAAGATTTTCTCAGGATAAATTACTTGCGCATAGCGAAACAAATCACCGGGGTATTCTATAATTTTGATGATTATAGTTTTCATTTTGGAGAAGATAATGTAACAAAAAGTTATTTGGAAACCGCGGTGCATGAAATTCTATCTCACTGTAAATTGATTGAGACCAACGACTCGAGGTGAAATGTCTTCGATAATTAATAATTTAAAACTTTATATATTTATTTATTATTTAGAGATCAAGCTGTTATTTCTGCTACTGTTGTTGTTGTTGTTTTAATTCGGTATCATCGATCCCTTCGGTGATTTCTTTTATTGCCGTCGGGTCTGCATCAAACTGTGGGCATTTTCCCCTTCATGGTGCAACTAGACTTCATCAAAGCCTGATTTTTGATCAGAGAATAGGATAATCTTCCGGCATGGAAATGGACCTAATGCCTCAAAACTAATTATAACGTCGCAGCTAATGGGATAGAAGACGAGCAACTCAACTGAAGTCCGCTCTTTGTATGGTAATCATGCTGTCGAAACAGTGTTTCTTTCCTATTTCAGCCTGGCAATTTTCGTGGGCATTGAACTCGTTCTAAGATCAAGATGTATAAGACTCGACCGGAAGACTTTTCAAAAATATTATGAAATGCGTTGTAATACTTCAGTTTTATTGAATCTGCAATTTCCTGAAAAACAAATGTAAATGTGTTTGTTGGAGTATATTTCCTTAGTTCCTACGCAGCCACCATAACTGCGAGGAAGTATCTACTTCTCATGGGTTGATCCTGATTTTGGCATTATTCCTGACATCCGCCCGTGAAAAACACAAGACACAGTCTACGGACTCGACTAAAAATTATAAAACGAAATCAGATCAAAGCTTCACATCACGAGAAGCTGAGCACTGGAGTTGATCTCTCACTTCGAGCTATCGGCCATCCAAACTTTTTTTTGGACGTAGCTCCAACGAAGAATTTTGAGGATGGAACATTAATTACTTTCTTAAAATACACTAATTGCGCACTTTCTTGCCTCTCGTAATAATTATTATTTTTCACTTTTCTCTCATATCCTCTACGGGAAAAACGATATTGTGCTGAGCACTAACTGTTTAGATCAAATGGAGCCAGTTGATATGGCAGTACTGCTAAGACCTAAAGCACCTATGTAGGGAGAGTATGGACATGTCGAAAATTTTTAGGTTAGATGACGGAGCTCTTGGACCCCCAAGGTAGGCAATCTATGAATTCAAATTATCCAGAGTGATTTATAATCTCAATTTTTGGGAACTGTCGTTGGTAAAGCGCGTATTTGATTTGGTTTTTGCATAAACTTACTCATTTTTGCGGAAAAATGCTTACTAATGAATTTTCTTGTCGATTTTCGTTTGATATTGGAGTCTAAAGATTGACAGTGGCATTTTTCGTTTTCAAAGGTTACCTACCCTTTTGGGCCCTAAGAGCTATATATTTCGAGTTGTCCATACTCGCACCCTATGTAGGTACTCAACTGAGACCCACAGTCTGTAAGGCTGGACCCTAAATTTTTAAGGCTCAGCGCTACTGCCATACTAACTGGCTCCACGTGATCTGAACAGATACACTGCAAAAAAATTCTCGGCGTTTTTACCAAGGTCCGTTGGTACCTTTACCATCGCACTTTTTTTACCAATCATTGGTAATTTTACCAAGACAGACTGGTAAGCTTATACCTAAAAACCGGTATTTTTACTGTGTTTTCAGGTAAGAATACCACTTTTATTGGTAATCGATTCCCGGTAACTTTGCCATTTTATCTCGGTAATTCTACCACAGTCGATAAAAAAATATTGGCGTTTTTACCAAGGTCCAGTAAAATTACCGAGAAAGCTCAATAATTTCACCGAAATTTCTCGGTAAAATTACCAATTCCATAAATGGCAATTTTACCCAGAAAAAACTGGGATCAAATAGAACCCTGAATTCTTGTTAATTTTACCCTTTTCTCAGTAAATACACCGAGATTTTTTTTCAGTGCAGTGCTCGGCACTAAAACATTTTTCCCGTGTCATTTACCCGTTCAACATGCATTACCCTAAACATAAGATTTTCCTGTTTAAGTTCGCAAACAAGTTGGCAGCGCCCGTCGGAGTCGAGCAATTACGTACACGTGCTGTGAATGAGAATCGTCGAAATTGTGAAAGACCGCGCCGTGTCGTGACCGAGCGAAGTTCAAAGATCCGCGGACAGATGCTCCGCGAACTGCTCAGTTACTCGCTGGCATTGAATCCCTAAAATTATGGTAATCGTCCCGCCTGCAAACCGATATTTACGAGAGGAAAACGGCCCCAACTATATTTCGTCCCAAATATTAAAAATAATTTTGAAGTGTGCCTCGTGATGCTCCGAATTGGGATAGGCCTCGGACCGCGACGCAACGGCTCGTAGGTCAAGGTCGTCGGCCCGTAAAAGATGTATAGCGATGCTGCCGCGAGAGCAAAGAGAGCCGTAAGTCACACATTTTCGAAATCGAGTTTCCTTCGAAATCCGTCTGGTCTCTTTTAGATGAAATAGCTAAAACAGGAAAAGTCGTCTCATTTTTATGAAAACGAGACATAAAAAAGCCGTAAGTGCGCAAAAATAGGTGAACAAAAGTGTGTCTTCCTGACAAATGAGAGCAAGTGGAAGAAATCAAGGGTGTCACTACCGCGGTGAATGACGTCATACACCGAATTTTTTGAAGCGCGACATCTTACAATTAGTTGACAGTGAACGTAAAAAGTTTCTGTCTGGACGGATCTTATTATTTTTAGCTAATCTACAAGAATCTCTTTTAGATGAAATAGCTAAAACAGCAAAAGTCGTCTCATTTTTATGAGATCGAGACATGAAAAAAGCCATAAGTGCGCAGAAATATGTGAAAAAGTGCGTCTCCCTGACAAACGAAAGCAAGGTGGAAGAAATCAAGAGTGTCACTACCGCGGTGAATGACGTCATACACCGAATTTTTTGAGGCGCGATATCTCAGTCAACATTGACCGTAAAAAGTTTCTGTTTGGACAGATCTTATTATTTTTAGCTAATCTACAAGAATCAAAACATCAAAACACGATTCTGTGACCAGCGCAACTGTTCTATTCTTTGCAAAATCAAAAGAATTCGCCGACCAAATTGAGCTCCTGAGAGGTCCTGGCATTATCGTTCAAAAACAACTTTTCAAATTCAACTTTAGCCACAAAGATGATGTAGCCATTGGTTTTGTCCAAAATTATTCCTAGCTCCAATTTTTTCTTAAAATTGAGGTCACTATATGGATGGTGATTGTGACAATTTGAAAAATTAAATCACTGTATATTTGAGGTATTATTGATGTGGAGTAGAGCTCTTTCGCTAGGACTCTAATGTGTCAAGCGCAGGTAATTTGGACAATCAATTTTGGTAAAAGGTAGTGATGGAAATTCTGATCACGTATTCAACCCTATCCGTGGAGAAAGTATTTGACCGGATTTACAAAATGCCAATGATGTGACAATCGTCAGCCATTACGGCTTCAACTATACAGAAAAGCTTTTTCATTGAGCAATCTCTAAACAAAACCAATGACATCATCGAATTCCTCGCAAAATTTTGCATTCGACTAAACACGGAAATTTTGCATACCAAAACCTTGACAGCGCCTCACACCTCATCCTTTTGTTTTACATCGAGTGGCGACCAACTAGCATTGAAGTACGCTTTCAGATCGGTCCGTATAAAACATCGCAGGATAGGCAAATTTCATCATCAGTGGCGTGGCGTATTTCGCGATATATCGATTGTTCTGCCATTTAAATCTATGGTACAGAATCGATTATTAAGGTGTTCGCTGCGAACACCCGGATTATCGATCCTTTTCCATAGGTTTCAACGGCGTAACAATCGATATATCGCAAAGCACGCCACGCCACTGTTCATCATGTTGTCAAACCACGCTCAGAAGCAGAGGCGCATTGTCCCGTCACGACTGCCGATTAAGAAAGAACCTGAAAACGCCCGAACAATGCACCATAACCTCCTGCAACATGACTACGGTGAGATTGTGTTTATTTTATTGCTCTTATAAAGGTCCCGTTTATCGGAACGAGAGCAGACCTCAAGAAGGACCTAATCGCTCTTTTTATTGTACACGCCAACGAGAATGCTAGGCCTGATTTCGTCGTTCTCCCCGCGAAAGAACGTAACTCCATTTCAATGTTGCCAAATTTCTCCTCGCAAATCGCGTAATAACGGGGAGAATTTTTGGAAATTCGGACTGAAAATTTCGCCGATTATTTCTCGGATTACATGTAAAAATCAGACAAATTTTGACTAAAATTTGCACAAGTACATTGTAGTAAAATAAGTCAATTGTTTAAGTCAATTTGGCAACCTTGGAATGGAGTTACGTCCCTTCGTCCGGGAATCGACGATTTGAGTGAAGTATTAGTACCCTCCTTTCCCCGCCAGCGGCGAAGCTTGAATGATCGATTATCGATATTTCCCTATTCGAAGCTATGGAAAAGAATCGATTATTCAGGGGTTTGTTGCGAACATCCTGTTTATCGATCCTTTCCCATAGGTTTAAATGGCGGGCCAATCGATAAATCGCAAAGCACACCACGCCACTGTTCCCCTCCGCACCATCTGCCTCACAGTCGGTATCAAATGGATGTTTTTGAATCAAAAGGAGCTGTATCCATTCTGGCATGCGCCCTGAGATGCATAAGAACACATGCATGATGAGGCTCATTTTACAATGGATATAGCTCCTTTTGATTAAAATCCTTCCAAAGAACGTAGTTTCGGCAGAACGTCGCGACGCTATGTGCAAACACGCTCCAGATCATAAAAGTGCACTTGCGAATCGCCTACTTAGAGATATTTTCACGTACCAGCCTCTGCGGCTTTTGAAGCCGGGCTTCAATGATGAAACTTTTCATGAAGTATAGATTAATCAAATGGACGTATTTCTGCCAAACGGAACTATGTGCATTATGACGTGAGCCCTGTTACGCATATATTCTTATGGGTCTCAGGGCTCATGTCGGAATGCACATAGTTCCGTTTGGCAGAAATACGTCCAAATGTGAATAGATGCGTTAAAATCTAATGAATAGTTCATCGCGATTCGTCTTCCCGTTTAGAGACAATTTCCGCTCTGCCAATTCTGCCGTGCTACGAAAGAATGCCTTATGCACATTCGAGAGTTGCCAAATTTTCTGCGATATAATGATTATTTTTGAGGAAAGTTATGCATATTTTCCCTTAAAATTTTCAGGAAATTTAAGTGAAATTACGAACAAAATTATCTAAAAAATTTGAGATAAAAATATTTTAAGTTTAACGAGTTAACTAAGTTTACGAGGAGATTATTGTTTTATTAAAGGAAATTTGGCAACGACTGAAGGTTCATACGACGTTATTCCGTAGTACGGCAGAATGGGTCAGTTACGCTGGTCTCAGAATCCCTCTTTGATACTTGATTCTTGTCGATCAGCCAAAAATATTAAGATCCGTCCCACAGCAACCTTTCCCGTTTAATATAATACGATATATCGTGCTTTAAAAAATTCTGTTTATGACGCCATCAACCGCGGTAGTGACACCCTTGGTTTCTTTCCATCTTGCTTCTATCAGTCACGGAGACACACATTTACCCTGGTTACTCAACGTGAAACTTGGATGAAAGCAAGAAGGAAGAAACCAAGGGTGTCACTACCGCGTTACGTGGGGTCATGCACCGAATTTACCAAAATAATAATATTGAACGTAGAAAGTAGAACGGTTTGGACAGATTTTATTATTTTTTGCTAATCTCCAAGATTCAAGCATCAAAACACGATTTTGTCACCAGCACAACTGACCAGGACAAAATGTTTGATGGTTATGTTTGAATGCGTTATTACATATGTATATTTCCATTTCTATTCCGTTGTTAATCTTACAATTTTCGTGATAATATTGCAAAGTCTCATGGATTGCTTGATTCAATGTATATTATGGAATTTTAATTGTGCGTAATGAACTTAGAGCATTTACGATTTTTTATTCTGAAATGACAGCGGAAAGTCGAAGGCCCGTACTTCAGGAGCGCACTTCAGCTATGCATTCACGACTGCAAAAATGTCAAAGGAAATCGACAAGCTCAGCGTGCATGAAGGCTATTTCAATTGTAATCTTCCGCCGCATTTCTAAGGCGCAATGATACAACTATTTGAACTCTCCGGAATGCGTGAGGTATCACGCCGCATTTGAAGGCGTTTTCAAAACAGCCAAGTTCCGATACCCGGATTATCGTTTTGCAAATTTCTTATTATTATGTTTTATTCCGTCCCCTTTGTTTATTTTTAATTTTCGCATAAAAACCACCCATTTGCTAAATACAATTCTAGCTGGAGCGCACTTCAGCTATGCATTTACGACTGCAAAAATGTCAAAGGAAATCGACAAGACCAGCGTGCATGAAGGCTATTTCAATTGTAATCTTCCGCCGCATTTCTAAGGCGCAATGATACAACTATTTGAACTCTCCGGAATGCGTGAGGTATCACGCCGCAATTGAAGGCGTTTTCAAAACAGCCAAGTTCTGATACCCGGATTATCGTTTTGCAAAGTTCTTATTATTATGTTTTATTCCGTTTGCAAAAATGTCAAAGGAAATCGACAAGGCCAGCGTGCATGAAGACGATTTCAATTTTGATGCTCCGTCGCATTCCGAAGGCGCAATGATACAACTATTTGAACTCTCCGGAATGCGTGAGGTGTCACGCCGCAATTGAAGGCGTTTTCAAAACAGCCAAGTTTTGATATCAGGTCAGTAGTTTTGTAAGAAATTGGAGCACAAAATCATTAGAATGACTGATTTTACGAGCTTATGCAACTTAATAAATTTGTGTTTCATTTGACTGAAGCGTTAGAAAACAGTTCGGTCAGAAATTTAAATTAACCTACGGCCCATTACAAACTTGGTATAACAGGAGCCAGGACCCAAAGCTTGCAGAAAATATGCCTTACGTCAATGATTGCTTCAGGATCATCGAATCGGATCACTGGTGGATTGAACTGATAGAAACGAATTAATGATAATATGGATGAAAGGAAGCCAACGTCTGTTGGCTCTCACAAAATCTCAGTCAAAGCGTTGAAAAAAATCTAGTGAATGTTTCTTCTCAGCTTTTTTTTTTTTTTTTNTTTTTTTTTTTTTTTTTTTTTTTTTTTTTTTTTTTTTTTTTTTTTTAATCTATGTATTTACTCAGGTAGGTGTGTGTGTTCCCAAACAACCCTTAGAAAAAAGATTACCGAAAATTTTGTAAAGCCAAAAGCCTGATGAATCTCTCCCTGGAAAAAGTGAACCACTTATTGATGCCGCCGCAGTGGATTTCATGAGGCTTCAAAAATATCGGGAGGCGACCTGAGAAATTTTTACGACTTCGACGGGAGCGAGACCTAGGAGTGAAGAACCTGGCAACGCAACAAAGAGAACGCCGATCTATACCTACGTAAACGAAACCTTTCTTATTTTTTTTTTTTTTTAAAGAATAATGAGGAATTTCAAAGGTTCGAATCTGATCGAATTTGGCAAATCCTATAATGCATCGCTACACTCGTAAATAGATAAAATGAGAATCGGCCTGATGAATACCCTGATCTCCCCGATAAATACCCTGAAGGCCCGTAGTGACTCTTATTCCCGTGCGATAGCGTTTTAAATTTTTTGAGCAATTGGGTGGGGAAAGACAGAGTATCTATTTAATCCGTAATTAGCAAGTATATTATAAATATGCAATAAACAACAGCCTCCAGCTCTGCATTTAATAATTTCATCGAGTTTGAACTTATTTGCTTTAAATTTTGCCTGATTATACCCTATGTGGACGTATTTCTACTGAACGGAACTATTTGCACTAAGACAAGAGCCCTGAGACCCATAAGAATATATGCATAACAGGACTCACGTCATAGGCAGAAATACGTCCACGTACAACACATGCAAAGTCTCCCATGTTTCTCGGCACAAAGCTTAAAATATTTTGCAGCATTTTTAATTAAAAGTGAGTAAATAGATTTTTAATTATGGCAATTATTGTGGACCTTTGGAGAAGCTTTTACTTTATAATTGCCATATATTTAAATACAGTGGACCAGCAGATGTAGGTGCGCGGTGTCTTCATTTCAAGAAAGTTGTACGAGGGTGGATTTGCAAGGATTTTTAGAATTAGTCTAAAGTCGAAGCACATGCATATCCTGCAATCAAATTAAGAGACACCGCAAGGCAAAGTGCACAGATTTTCTCTTCGAAAATGTTTCGCATGAGACAAAACTAGAACACAGTAATTGACTCGTCTCGCCCTTGATTATCACGACAGCACTGCCGTGCTAAGGAAAAACGTCGCATGAACCTCCAGGCGTCGCCAAATTTCCTCTGGCAAATCACGAATTTTCCGGAAAATTCACAAATATTTTCCCTCCAATTTTTCCAATAATTTTGTTCGCAATTTCACCTCAAGTCCCTGAAAATTTCAAGGAAAAATACGCATAGCTTTCCTCAAAAATAAACATTTTATCGAAGGAAATCTGGCAACTCTCGATTGTTCATACGGCGTTCTTCCTTAGCTCGGCGGAGTAATCCAATCATTTCACCGTTTAGAGAGAATTTGAATCGTGCGTCCTTCACAGGCGGCAGAGAGCATCGGCGCTATAAACATTTGCATGAGTCGCGAATAGGTTTTCACGACAGGGTAAGCGCTCTCAGGATGCTTCGCCCTTGAAAGTCGCTGATAACTGGTTGGGCAATCCGCGACCGAACTATCGAAGAAATCTTTCGAAATGTACGAGATGCTATTCTGACCGGGCAATTTAAGTCACTCCGATGACGGCCGCGGAGGGGCGCTCGCGTATCTGCCGCGCTTTTTCCCTATACGTCCCGTCCGCATTCATACTGCCGTGCTAAGGAAAAACGCCGTATGAACCATTAGGCGTTGCCAAATTTCGTTTGATAAAACGCGAATTTTCCACTAAATTAATGAATATTTTCCTCCAAATTTTTCAGATAGTTTAGTACTCTAGTTCTCTTTCAGATAGTTAGTCTCTGAGTCTACGGAAAGTCAGGAGTGCGAGAATCTCTTTCACATCTCAATAGTCTTCCAGTGTCCCCAAATATGAGTTTTGACCGGGCGGTTTTGAACGTTTTCCCGGCAGGTTATTGACAAATCATTCCGTCAAGTTCGGGGCTGAAAGTATTTTTGTATTAAGAAATAATATTTCAACCCCCTATTGCTGTTTGCAAATGGACAAAACTGCTCGTAATGTGTTTTTGAGGGCAATAATACACTGCCGTGTTAAGGAAGAACGCTGTATGGACCTTCAGCCGTTGCCAAATTTCGTTTGATAAAACGCGAATTTCCTAGTAAATTAATGAATATTTTCCTCCAAATTTTTCGGATGGTTTAGTTTGCAATTTTACCTAAAGATTCTGAAAATTTAAAGGAAAACTTTTCATAACTTTTCTAAAAAATAAACATTTTATCGAAGGAAATTTGGCAACTCTCGAATGTTCATACGGCGTTCTCCCTTAGCACGGCAGTTTGGGTAATCGTTGTTCGCATTCCAGTATGTGCATCGATGTGATTTACGCGATCTGGCAATGTGGGTTGATGACGCGTTGATGAAGTAGCTCTTGATAGAAATTATAGGGTTCAGCGAGAACTGAAGTCCCTCTCGGGGCGACTGCATCGCACCTCGGCTCGGCGTGTAATTGGTCAATTTATTTTGACGACCGAAAGGCCAGTGGTCTTTGCCTCAACCGCGCTCCGTCGACTGATGAACACATTATTGAAAATGAACCAAGGTCTTTATTGGCAGTTTGGCTTTGTCAACTTATTAAATTTCAATGGACTAAATGATGCTATAAATCTGTGATATGTATTTATGAGGGTAAACATGCCTGAGGGCTGTTTTTGCCACGTCGGCTCGAAAAATCGGAAATTTACGTTCCCATGGAGGAATTTCTTTATACTGCCCTGCTAAGGAAAAATGTCGTATAAACATTCGAGAGCGCCTTTTCTTTTGGTAAAATGTTTATTTTCGAAGAAACTTATGAATATTTCCCCTCAAATTTTTCAGGAACTCTAGGTGACATTGCAAACAAAATTTTCTGAAAAATATTCATGAGTTTACCGGGAAATTCGTGTTTTACCGAGGAAATTTAGCAACGGCTGAAGGTCCACACGGTGTTCTTTCTTAACACGGCAGTATAATGTCCTTAAAAACATGTTACGAGCAGTTTCGTCCATTTGTAAGCAGCAACAAGGGGTTGAAATAAAATTTCTTAAACCAAAAAAACTTTCAGCCCTGAACTAGACAGAATGACTTGTCGACAACCTGCCGAGAAAACGTTCAAAACTGTCCGGTTAAAACTCATATTTGGTAGCATTGGAAGATTAACGAGATGTGAGAGAGATCCTCGCACTCCTGACTTCCCGTAGACTCAGAGACTAAAACGCAGGAGTAGAAAAGGTGGATGGGCTCTCGGGAGGTTGGACCGCGTATAGCGGTCAGGGGGCGTAGCCCCCTAGTCGTCATGAAAAAATCAAAGAATGATAGAAAAAAAAACTAGACATCATTATTTAAATGCCCTCCGCATTATCAATGATTAAGAAAATCACACGCCTCTAATCGAGTGTTCACGTGAAAACGCAGTATACTTAAACTCTAATAATAGCATCCGATTGATTACCCACCTAAACTCTCGTTGACTCCAGTTATAACCCAATCCGTGGAACTGCACAAGATGCCATGCATAACCAAGACAACCGGTCTCTTCCTTGGCGTCTCATCCTCTATCCTGCCGTGCGGAATCCGGTGCAGCGTCAGAATATATCCATCGTCGGTGATAACAAAGTGAGTCTCCGCTGGGTACCCCTCATTTAACACTGCCTCGTCCTGCAACAATGACAACTTGATTAGCGTCCATTCGTGATTAGATCGGATGGGGAAAAAAGCAATCAGATACCTAATTCAGATCGACATCGAGATTTTCTTAAGGTAGTCCGGGACCGGTCTTAACGAAGTTTCAAGCCAATTATAACTGACAGAATTCTTAAGTTGGGGAGTTTTACGATTTTAGCTGAAATTTTGACGGCATCTAGTGGAAAAGTTCCTGATTAGAAATTCAAAACATTGATAAATGGTGAAGATAAAATACACGGACGTCAAATTATCTGATATTTGAATAGTTTTTTGATATGAATGTTGCGTTTACCAAGCAAGTATTTACGCCAGGATAAAAACACTGCTCGGCTTCGTTCAAGAAAAATGGGGTTTCAACCCTAAATTCTATCGCAAATACATTTTTCAACTATCACTGTGTTTATATTTTTTATCAGTTTACAACAATTCATTGCTTTTGATCGGATAATTTTTTCTATGTCTACACAGGGCCAAACCCTACTTGCCGCCCATAGGCCTCCTATATTTTGCCGCCTCCTTGTTGTTTGTTCATTCGTTTTGAACATCAATAGAAACCATCAAGTGAACGTACCAGCGGGGGTGGGGTGCATAAGACGCGTTTACTCGTGTTGGAAACATTTTTTGGGAAAGCCCTGTCAACACTACTAGCAAAAATTCACCGAACTTTGCGCGAACGTTAAGTTTCGTAAACCTATCTTTGCGTGGACAAGGCCTTCCACTCATAAGAAATGAACAAAACAATTATGAGAGAACAAACATAAATGTGGTTTAATGATTTTAACTTCCGCCGCAGCCTCGCGCAGACCGCACCGTGTTTGGAGCAATGCGTGAAGTATTCACGCAGTCTTGTAGGCGCTATGCGTTTCACGCTGACCGCAATGACCGTACTGTGTTTGATGCAATGCGTGAAGTATTCGTGCAGTCTTATAGACGTTCATTTGTGTTACATGCCGATTGCCGCACCGAGGGCTCCTCCTTTTCATCTCAAGTCCTCGTCATTATTTCTCTCTCAGTCACGCCGTTCCTGGCCAAATTGCGTGCTTGGTCTCTCTGAACTCGATTAATTAAAGGTGCTGTCTCTTGTATCACCGAAAGACGACAAAATTAGAAATTACTATATTCTCAGGAAATGAGAGATTTTGTTTGTATTTTTTTATACCTACACTTAAAAAAATTGCAAAATTTGTCCTAGATTTGCCGCCATGAGTCTCAAAAACTGCGTTAACGCAGATATTAAAGCGGTTATTAAACGCAGTTAGAGTAAAAATTAAAAAAAAAAAAAAAATTATCAAGAGCTGGTTTCAGATGAAAATCTTTAAAGTAGGAGCAATACTAACGACAGCTGATAAACGTTTTTCATCCTTGTGCAAGTAAATTTTAATTTCATGAAGGAACAAATTTTACACATCCGATTCCACTATTCTTGCTGGAATGCTTACATACCGATAAAAAAAGTTGAAGGATTAGTAATAGAGGTAGGGCTGAGGCAAAGAGCTTTTATTTTCGAACATCTTTCTGAAACTGTTTCTGTCCTTCGATCCTTTTCATTTGTAACTTATGCAATGGAGAAATACTACTCACTGGGAGGTTATAGCTGGGAGACTTGAACGCTTGGACTAAGAAGATACACCAGCGTTTTCATGTTCTGTGGTTAAGTCATTGCTAATTACCATCTCGCTACTGCAGTGAAACTGTTGTGGTGATTCCTTGTGCTGTACATTAACTTTGTCGAGGCATGTAAGGAGTCACTGATGAAAAATTGAATCAAGGTGGTGTTGCCAAGTCTAACATATAATATATTGAGTATCGTATGTTGAGTATGCTCAAACCTGTTTATTACGTGCGTCAAATGCAAACTAAAATCGCTTTCGTAAGCATTGGATTTTTTGGGGGGAGATTGCAGTAAATGCATCGAAATTTGTAGATCAAAAATTACCTCCACAAATTAAAGGTTATTTCCCATTTTATTTTCCCTGCGCTAATTTTGTATACCATTGACTATAAAGTACTTCCCACGCATGTTATTTGCCTGCCCTTGGTTAAAAGTAAATATAACACGTGGAAGATACGTTTTTTCAGCCCACAAACTACTTATTTAAGAAGACTAAATGACAGGAAGGATGTCATGAACTATTCACAAACTCAACAATTATGTGCTTCATTTTAGTGGTCCATCAACTGACATTTTGGTGGTTAATTCATCAACAATAATCGACTGCATCTCAACAATAATGGATTTTCAGGCCATTGATTGACATGTTAACGAAACGGAAATTTTCGTCTTAATTCAACTATTAATTGTTCAGACAGTAAAGACAATGGACCCGCTAAATGTTTCTCTTCAAAGCTTTATAGCACGAACAAATAGTCACAATGGTTTGTGTCCATCCTTTGGAAACCAGTCCCAGACTATGGAGATAATCATTTCAGAGAACGAATTATCTTAAGTGGGTTAAAACATTCGGTTTTCGAGTTTTCAATAAAAACCCTATTTAAATACCATCCAAAAATAAATTGCGATCGCTTTAGTTCATTTTTGTACCATTAAAGAGTGTAAAATTCATTCCGTATTATTAAGCCACAATTATGTCAGAGTAAAGTTTTAGATTGGCTCTTTTCAAAACTATAAACTTATAGGAATTTTTGAACTTCAAATTTTAAATCGCTATTACTCTCGCGACATTTTTAGACTAGTGTATTCGCAAAATATTCGTACATGCAGTGCTGACAATGAATATGTTTTGAGTACTCGTAGTTTGGTGCAAAAGAATTTTTTTCCGCGAATGGCGGTCTCTCATAAATGTCAGAGAAATATTCTCAACAGGTGTATATACAAATTCGATAAAATTTGATTATCACACACCAGAATTGAAAACCCTCTTCGTAAATTTTGGTGAGCGGTTTGTACCATCAAAGAATAATGTATCATGCCTCGAATTATTTTTGGCACTGTGGTGGCAATTTTGTAGATGATCATCATCAATTGTGGTTTTTTTTGGTATGATTATCAGACTCATTATTGTAAACATGCTACATAATTAACGAGTATTCCAACTTATTGCGATCATTTAAGGTTTTTCCAGTGCAGCATGATTGATGCGTTTCTTTTGAATTTAACTCATTTACGAATAATTTCCAATTTCTTGATTTAGCGTAAAATATGGAAACGGAATATACGGCAACGGAGCTATACCCGAGACACAGGTCCCTCTTTCAGCTTGCTTACAATTCGGCAGCCACAAATCACGTCCTCTCCTCTCAGCAATTGCCCTTTGTTTCATATCCTAGTACCCTTGAGCCATTTTAAGCCGTTATCTAATGTAATTTGAATTGATAAACTGAAGAATGATGCTGTCCTCGGCTAACTTCTCTTTTGAGGTCCTTCTTTTCAATTTATCATTTTCAAATATCGTCGGCCCCCTGCAATTTTTTTTAATTTCTTGCTCTCCTCATACCAAATGTTAAGTTCGTTCAGACCGTATAGGCGGCTGGTACCTTAGCAGTGTGAACGTATTGTGCATTTCAAGAAAGAATACTATTTATTTATTGAACGAAAATCAATATTATTTTTTTAAGGTATACATGACTATATTTTCCTCTAAAGTTACGGTTTCAACTCTGACTCCCTCTCAAACCCCACAAAAAAGAAATAATTAAACTCCTATTCTTTTTTTAATCATGTCTTTTCAACTATCAAGTTCATAAATTACGTAACGCTCGAAATCGAAGAGAGCCATGTGTTTTTACGTTAAAGGATAGGGATCTACGTCAGATAAGCGTCATAAGGGGAAGAGGGGCCTAAAAATGTCGGTAAATTGCGCTATCAAATTTATCAACACTCACTGAAATGAAAAGTCGCTCCTGCAACGCACTCGAGCATTCTGCTACACCCAAACCCCACATATGCGTATCTTCCCGAAGGTATCGGGCAACTGACAACGGATCCCTTCATCACCGCCCTGCCGCCGTCCTTTCATGAGATGTCCCCCAGCATACTGCCGTAGTGAGGGAAAACGCCGTATGAGCCATCAGGCGTTGCCAAATTTCCTTTGTATAAACTTGAATTTCCTAGTAAACTTGTGAATATATCCCTCTAGATTATTCAGACAATTTTGTTCGCAATTTCTTCATACATTTCTAAAAATTTCAAGGAGAAATATTCATGCCATCACTCAGAAATAAACATTTTATCAAAGGACATTTGGCGACTCTCGAATGTTTATGCGGCGTTCTTCCTTATATAGCACGGTAGAATACGAGAGTAAACTAAAGAAAATTCGGCCATGAACGAAAAAGATATATTTCAATCGCTTGCGTGGTTCTAATAATGAAGCCGAGATCACCCACTCATTCATTTTCCTCATGACATACTTATAGGAATGGTTGCATTGATGCACCAATGACTCTTCTGTCGATGCAGTTAGGAGTTATTCACGTCGCGCAGTCGGGCACGTGGTGAGGCTCAATGGGAAATCGTGAAGGAGGGAAAGGGGCATTCTTNGGGGGGGGGGGGGGGGAGCCGTAGGCATCGGCTTGGTGCTGGTGATGCACCGTCACTCAAAGTCATCAGCGATGAACTTGGATTAGGTCCGAGGTCCGAGGCGCACTGTGTGAATTTCCGATTTCGCGCTCCGCTGATTCGATATTCGAAACGCATCCGCCAAGGGCGCCGCTCCCCGTTCCGGCTAGGTCGCGAGCCTCTATTGCTATTCACGGTCTTTCGGGTGCCGCCCGACCATCGGGATCCGATTTTCCATGATAAAACCGAGAAAAAATGAGTCCAAAGCGACTGTAGATTATGATCGGCGGAGGAAGATGCTGCAATGGAGCGTTTGCAAAAAGAAATAAAAAATTTAAAAAAAAAAAAAACATAATTAACAATGTTTATCATAAAAAAACTTGACGTTTACTTTACAATCTGATTTGAAAAATATTCATCCTCCGGAGAGAACTGTTAATTACGAGTACGCAATTTTTTCTCGTGGAAAGTCATATTTGATAACTAACCTTAAATATTCTACTTACGGTTTTTTTTTTTTTTTTTTTTTTTTTTTTTTTTTTTTTTTTTTTTTTTTTTTTTTTTTTTNAAAAAAAAAAAAAAAAAAAAGTTCATTTGAGAGTGCGTAATGAGCTGAGTTCGCATTATTTTTCATTATTTTTTTACCGAGATGGGAAATTGCAATTGAATTTAAATGGTAGGACATATGGAATTTCATAATTGCGTCATAGTTTTGGGGAAAAGGTAATGTTTATCTTCAATCTGAGGTATTCAGAGCACGTCAAAGTCAAGCACAACTTTAAGCTCTGCTCTTTTCTTGCGGAGGAATGAACTTTACTATCCGGGATCTTTTCCCTGGGATAATGAACAGTGACGTTTACTTGACGTAACGTCACGTAAACGTTTACTTGACGTAACGTCACGTAAACGTTTACTTGACGTAACGTCACGTAAACGTTTACTTTACAATCTGATTTGAAAAATATTCATCCTCCGGAGAGAACGATTAATTAAGAGTACGCAATTTTTTCTCGTGGAATGTCATATTTAATAACTAACCTTAAATATTTTACATTNTTTTTTTTTTTTTTTTTTTTTTTTTTTTTTTTTTTTTTTTTTTTTTTTTTTTTTTTTAATCCTTGATAAATGAATTATTTGTACATTATTTTTTCATCATATTTTGATAAATTTTTAAAAACTGTACATTCTTTTGTAAAACCAAGGATAGGTATCTTAAATATACTCCTCCAATCATATAATTTATATCGAACGGGTTCAGGATTGAAAATATGGAATGTACTCAATAGATGGATCCCTAATTATTCAATTTTAAGGGTAAAATGTGCGTAATTTTCTCGTACGAGTACAATTTGATTTGTCGTCAAGAGCACACGCATTTTACAGGTTCAAAGGTGCCCTTAACATAATTTGTGGTTGTAGAGCCAGGGTTAAAGGTAATCCTTCTGCAAAACGTTAAGAAGGCATCTCCATCATCAATTTCTTGTTGGTATTCGTCAGGGCACCCCGACTGACATCAACCACACTGTATCAGGATCAAACCGCGCAGCATTGCCGTTCCTACTGAATATCCTGCGATTCCCCAGTATTCACTCTCATGAATAACATAGCACACGATTTTTTCGTGGAAAACCGGCAACGCAGGGAGTGATGGACAGAAGGCGACATTGAGAGAGAGGACGGGCTACGGGCGCGAACGAGAAAGAAGAGACAGGAGACGGGTCAGTGGGGCATCCGAGTTCCAGACGCTGTTGCCTCGAGGTTAAGAATTATCATTTTCAAAACGGAGAATTCTCCATAATACTCCATAAACTCGTGCCATTAAATGCCAACGCGGTGGCGGTGGAAGCAGTCATTAATTGCATCAAGGTTCGAACAACAATGACTGACAAGACTCTCTCACCGAAACGGAAAATTGGACGATGCTCCCCAGGACTCCCACCCACGCTACGCGCGCAGAGAAACCATTGCATAGTGAAGGGGATACTGCTGCTGCCGTGCTAAGGAAGAACGCCGTATGAGACACCAGGCGTTGCCAAATTCCCCTCGACAAATCACGAATTTTCTGGAAAATTTGTGAATATTTACCCTCCGATTTTCCAGAGGATTTTGCTCGTAATTTGATCTAAAAAGTCTGGAAATTGTAAGGAAAGACATTCATAACTTTCTTCTAAAATAAGTATTTTCTGAAAGGAAATTTGGCAACATTCGGATGCTTATACGGCGTTTCATCCTATAGCCCGGCAGACTGGACGGTACGGATTCCTCGGGCTGTGGCAAACCAACGGATTCTAAATTGGAGGTGTCGATCNCCATTTTTCGCTCATAACTTTTTTTCTGTTCAAAATATCGAAAATCCCGCCACTTTTGTCGAAAGACGATTAAATTTGCAAGAGATTGGTATATACATATGTACACTTAACGTGAAAATCGCGAGAATGGGAGTGCGACGAAGGCAGCGGGAGATATCGATCTTGCGCCATTAGATACTTAACACCCTGCATCCCTGCAACCCTTTACGTGTCAGTCATATTAAACAAGCAGTTATTTCGATGTATTATTTTACTGATCCCATTACATACATGACTGATTACGGATTTAGACAAAATCAAAAATATTTTCAAAATGTGGACATGTTTGATAAGAAAGTGAGTTAGTCCAATCGTGGGCGTTTGGCAGCTCGGTGCATCGAAGTTCTAACTTTTGGTGACGGACAGGTGCGGATGAGCCTGGTTCCCGCCCATAGACATCACGGCCGGCGTTGATCTCCGACTCTAACACAGTATCCAGAATATGAAGCTAGAAGTCAGACGAAAAAAAAAAGAAAAAGAAAGGAAAGGCAAGAAAAGAAAAGGGAAGGAAAGAAAAGGGGTGGGGAAAGGAACCTAAATTGAAGGAAGATTAAAATTTTTGCATTACTAATCCCAAATAGAAAAAGCATTCTGGTTTACTGTATCAAGCAGTCTGGTGTTCATATATGGTGTGTATTTCTGATAATCCTGCAAGTGCAAAACGAGTTGTCCAGGGGCGTGCGGTTGCAGGAGAGGTGGGCTTAAATGCTCAGCATTGTGCATCAACTGCAGTGATACATGCGAAAACATGCCTGAAATTGCTTTAGCGGACTCTGAGGAAGAGGATGATGTTGAAGCTTATGACTTTTTCGACGAGCCAAGTACAGAAGAAGATTTTGAAGCTGTCATGACTGAAGTTCAAGACCTTCCAGAAAGCCCACACCCAGAAATAAACAATGAACCTAAAGGTTTGTTCTTTCTTTTACACTGCTCGCTTGTTATCAAAAACTTCTTGCATAGAAAAAATACCATGACAAGCTTTATTAAACAATCAGGTGTTCGTTAGTGACATGTATTCCTGATAATCATTACCAGAAATTTCGGTAAAGATTATCAGAAATACACACCATATATGAACACCAGACTGCTTGATACAGTAAACCAGAATGCTTTTTCTATTTGGGATTAGTAATGCAAACATTTTAATCTTCCTTCAATTTAGGTTCCTTCCCCCCCCCCCTTTTCTTTCCTTCCCTTTTCTTTTCTTTCCTTTCCTTTCTTTTTCTTTTTTTTTCGTCTGACTTCTAGCTTCATATTCTGGATACTGTGTTAGAGTCGGAGATCAACGCCGGCCGTGATGTCTATGGAGGAGAATCAGGCCCATCCACCTGTCCGTCACCAAAAGTTAGAACTTCGTTGCACCGAGCTACCAAACGCCCACGATTAGACTAACTACCAATCAAACATATCCACATTTTGAAAATATTTTTGATTTTGTCTAAATCCGTAATCAGTCATGTATGTAATGGGATTAATAAAATAATATATTGAAATAACTGCTTGTTTAATATGACTTACACGTAAAGGGTTGCAGGGATAAAGGGTGTAACGTACGAGGTCATCCAAACTGTAAAGTTCCCTACCTTGTATCTTCCGAGCGAAACGAGACAAATCAAACCGGTAAAAAAGCACATATTAAGCATGCTCTAAGCTTTAAAACAAGCTCAAGTGTTTGAAAATCGGCCAAAGGATTCGCGAGTAAACTTAATTTTACAGAGACAACCTCCTATCGCCGCGTGCCCACCTCCGAGGTGAGGATGCGCGGAGAGTCGATTATTGAAGACTCGGGTTATCGCCTCTATACATCACATCAACAAGGAATTTTAAAGTTTTCATTGAGTAGGCCTTACCTTACTTTTTTACGTAGTCTCCACATTTTTTTTTGACATTTCTGGTATTATTACAGCAGCTTCTTGATGCCCCCCGCGTATAGGAGCTTTCGCCTTGACTCTGAAACCAGTCATTGACAGCTATCTGTACCTCTGAATCAGTTGAAAATCGCTTCCATTGTGGAAGTTTTTCCGCTCGGGAACAAATGAAAGTCACATGAAGCTAAAGTAAGAGAGTTTGAAGGATTAGGGTAAAATTTCCCTACGCAAAGCAACTGATTTGGAAGTGCAGATCGCTGTCAATGACTGGTTTTGGAGTCAAGGCGAAAGCTTCTACGCGGAAGGCATCAAGAAGCTGCTGTAATGATACCAGAAATGTCAAAAAACATGTGGAAACTACGTCAAAAAGTAAGATAAGGCCTACTAAATGAAAACTTTAAAATTCCTTGTTGATGTGATGTATAGAGGCGATAACCTGAGTCTTCAATAATCGACTCTCCGCGCATCCTGACCCCGGAGGTGGGCACGCGGCGATAGGAGGTTGTCTCTATAAAATTAAGTTTACTCGCGAATCCTTTGACCGATTTTCAAACACTTGAGTTTGTTTTAAAGCTTAGAGTATGCCTAATATGTGCTTTTTCACCGATTTGATTTATCTCTTTCCGCTCGGAAGATACAAGGTAGGAAACCTTACTTTTTGGATGACCCTCGTATCTAATGGCGCAAGATCGATATCTCCCGCTGCCTTCGTCGCGCTCCCATTCTCGCGGTTTTCACGTTAAGTGTACATATGTATACACCAATCTCTTGCAAATTTAATCGTCTTTCGACAGAAGTGGCGGGATTTTCGATATTTTGAACAGAAAAAAAGTTATGAGCGAAAAATGGGGAAAAACCGTAAATTTTAGTCGTTTTCTCAAAATGGCGGCCGGGAGGAGGGTCGGATCTGTCAGGCAAGTCAAAATTCGGATTCTACGACCCAAAAAACATAAAGTTAGCCCATAATTGCTAGTTCGACTAAACTTTCCCTCAAAAATCCTCTATTGCTTGGACTATAAATCGAGAACCAAGCCTCTTAACTTAAGCGGATTTCTTTTTGATTCAAGCAAAAATCCGAATGAATCAAGAGTAGTTTTTCTTGTCATTCTTTTCAAGAGTCTGGATCCTGGATCCAAGCGACTTTTTACGACTTTTTAGCACTTTTTCCCGGTGCATTCGCGGCTAAATATCCATTCTTTATCTTCGCCGAAAATATTTGTATCTACCGGTTTGGGGCCAAATGACCATGGAAAAGCTTAGAAGCCTAGGCGTAGTGGTGCGTGACGCTTAAAATATGTTTCCCAATGCATCCGAGCTTTGCGAGATGATTACGGCCTAAAATCCAGTTAATGCGCAGGCGATGAATTTTCGTGTTGGTTGGCCTCTCAGAGAGCCAAAGGTCACGGTTGACTGATTTCAGTGTCAAAATATCGAGAACGCGACAAAGTCGCCGGCGGTCAATAATACTGCCGTCCTAAGGAAGAACGCCGTATAAGCCTTCTGACGTCGCCAAAGCCTCAATAAAACATGAATATTCCGGGGAATTTGTGAATATTTTTCTTCGAATTTTTTCAGAGAATTTCATTCACAATCGGGCCTAAAATACTAGAGGATTCCAAAAGAAAACATCCATAACCCTCCTCAAAAATACAAATTTTATCAGAGGAAATTAGGCAACTTTCGAATCTTCATACGACGTTTTTCCTTGGCACGGCAGAATGTAGACTAGATTTTTTTTCGGCAAGCAGGGTGATAGGCCGGCGATCCCATCAAGAAAAACGTAATTTCCTTTCCACCCGGGTCGGCACTGATTATTTTGAGCGGCTAATAGATAAACTGACCCACTTGGAATGCCGTCCCCGGGAAATTAACGGCATTTTAAGCTGGATTTTTTTTTCTCGCCACGGAAACATTCTTGCCGGACCAATAGCATTGACTGAAATGATTCGTGCATCAAAAACGCATTAAGTCACAAATATCCGATGGTCGCGGAGGTGATTCGAGCTGAGTATTTTCTTATGTATGCAACCTGAACTGTTTCATTTTTTATTAAACTTTTTGCTAAGGAGGCAAATGAAGCTTGATCACTTTTTGAAGGTTGCCTTTTAGTATTTATAAATTATGGTTTTAAGTTAAATAGGATTTTAATTGCCATGAATAGGAAACACTGGAAAAAACACATTGGATCTAGACTCTAGACTCTTAAAAACATCGACATGAAACAGTACTGTTGATTTAATCAGAATCTAGCTTAAATCAAGAACCAAGCATCTTAATTTAAGCGGATTTCGTTTTGATTCAAGCAAAAATCCGATTGAATCAAGATTATTTTTTCTTGTCAATGTTTTCAAGAGTCTGGACTCTAGTTCCAATGTGTTTTTTTTTTTCCTGTGAGGTAGACTGCTAGCAAAAATTATTCTAATTAAGTATGGCTAGCTTCAGAAGATCTCTGATAACATTATAATTTAAGGCTAGAATAGAAGCTCAAGTTGACTGTGAATCATAAAAATTGATGCATCAATCGGGAGGGTATAAAATTCACTCCTTACTTCACAATCTGCGTAAGGAATATGCGCATTCTTGAGTTCCCCGCAATTCCTGATTCGCGAGTATACTATTGCACAACCTTCACAAGAAAAAATGGTCCTATCAGTTTCATAAATTCACGCGGAACTGAAAATGGAAGCCGTCACATGTCGCACTAGGTACTCGATTAAAAAAATCAACATATTGAAGTCTATTCATCCAATAACTGCATCTTCCCCTGCTTTTCAAATTTGATTCAGCCATTAGAGGTAATTTTCTTGGTTTTTGTATTTTGATTTCTTTTTTTTCTGGACTGTGTCACACCCAACGTATTTTCGGGGTTTTAAAAAATTGAATCTTTCCCCCGTGCCATGATTTTGCAAATTTTCGTCATTTTTTTTTGAAAAACTGATTCCCGTAGCTTTAAATTTTTGAAAAAAAAGTTGGTGCTCTATTTATCTATGCAAGGCTACAAAATATATTAGTGTGTCCTAAAATCCGAGATCCAAAATTAATTCTTGCCATAGAGGATTAAGAAATTTATCTCCAAACCCATTCTGGGTTGAGGTTAGCTTTTAAGTGAAAAATTGGAACTATACGGATACTTACGAGGAATTTTACAGGGAAATTCTCGTCATAACAACATTCTCGCTTTGAAAGGTACAGCCAGGTACTATTTTAGATTTTTACCATATTTCTTTTTATTTATCCAACTGCACTGAGGGAGGGCAAGTTTTCAGCCGAAATTTTTTGGTTTGATTCGTAAATTTTTAGCCTTCACTGGAAAAAAACACATTGGATCTAGAGTCCAGATTCTTGAAAACATTGACAAGAAAAAGTACTCTTGATTCAATCAGATTTAAGCTGAAATCAAAAGAAAATCCGCTCAAATTAAGATGCTTGGTTCTTGATTTAAGCTTAAATCTGACTGAATCAAGAGTACTTTTTCTTGTCGATGTTTTTAAAAGCCTGGACTCTAGATCCAATGTGTTTTTTTCCAGTGAGCCACCAGCTTTTTAAATTGTTTTTTATGGTACGGGGAAAACTAGACCCTCAATGCAAGGCACAAGGCTCAGGTACCACAAGAGAGCCTCTCTAATAACCTCGTTCAGCGAGGCCTGACCTGTTCTTACGGCACAAATATAACTCATCGAGCGGTGGCTAGCTAACTCCTGTGCTATCCCCATATGTGACAGCATGGGTGGGGGCAATCAGAGATAGCGGGTCCACGAGCAAACGCATCGAGCGTCACCCTGACACTGAGCATCCACGCCGCCCTTGACCGAGAAAATGGGAGTTATGCAGCTCGGCGTGAGAGTGTTACGCGTGTTGCATACCTCAAGGTGGGGCTCGTACAGTACAGGCGCGGTGATGTAATGCGGCGAACCGGTGCACGCTAACTCATCAGCCACTTGCAGCGTGGACTGCACGCACGGCAAGACGAGCCATAATACTTTAAAAGACCACGCGTGGTTTGGCCCGTGCGAGGAGCAACAATGCCGTGCTAAAGAAAAACGCCGTGCGGACCCTCTGACGTTGCCAAATTTTCTTTGTAAAATAAAATTTTATATTGGAAGAGTTGTAAATATTTTTCTCCCAATGGAGATGTTGCATGTGTGAGGAATTTGCGATTTGACTGTTGATTCCAATGTAAAAGTTTGCGAGAACACGATGGTGCCACTGGTTTTTTCTGAAATCAACTCCCAAGCTGAAAAAAAAGCTCTCAAGTTGAGGCCAAAATGGCGGGGTTATCCCACGCTATCCTGAGAGTCCACGTCTTCATCAAGACAAACTCTCCATGCAAAGATAGGGAGCAAATACATTAGCAGGGTTGCCGTGTTTTCAGTTTTGGAGTCCCCAAATAAAGTGGCAGCCCTGTCAATGTATTTGCTCCCTATCTTCGCATGGAGAGTTTGTTTTGATATAGAGGTGGACTTTCAGGATAGCGTGGGATTTCCCCTTCATTTTGGCCTCAACTTGAGAGCTTTTTTTGAGCTTGGGAGTTGGTTTTAGAGAAAAGAAGTGGCACCATCGTGTTTCTCGCGAACTTTAACTTAAGAATCAATAGTCAACTTGAAAATTGCGCACACATGCAAAATCTCCATTGGGAGAGTTGAAATATTTTTCTCCCATTTTCAGGTCAATTTTGTTCGGAATCAGCTCTAGAATTTTTTCGAGGAGTGTAAGCCGACGGAAAACGAATCCATAGTAGCGTATTTTGAGCCCCTATTTCAACACGCGTCGCCGAAGGCAATCAGATGGCGTGCCATCTTAGCTCAATGGTCAATGATGAGCTTGGCTAGTTTTTCTACCCTGGCGTTTAAGTCTCCTAATATGCGAAACACTAGATGTCGTTGTAGAGAACCTTTATTAAAGCATGTGCCGATTTCATTCCTTAATGAGATCCATTTGGACATACTTCCTTTTAGAATGAGTTTTTCAAATTCTCACTCAATTTCAGTTTCGAAATTCAATCAATGCCAGGACTCTGAGAATACCGGACAAGAACAAAACGCTTCTCTGGCGCGGCGCACAGTGGATCGAGTCAATTAGAGAGGTCAGACATAAATCTGTTTACCAAATTTTAATATTTATTTCATCACATCATAAATTTCAAGGGCTGCTTATAGCAGACAATTTCTCGAGGAAACCAATGGAACCACTTTTAAAACCTCGAAGTTTTGTATAAACGGAGTTAAAAGCGTTAAAAGTTGACGACCTCTCCTATTGACTCGATCCACTGCGCGGCGTCCGAAAATATCCCTCCTCCCCGGGTCATGCCTTTAATTGAGTGGTGCAACAACCGCGATCTATGGTCTGTTATCAGTGCACTAGGGATCTAGAAGTAAAAAAAACTTTAATTTTGCAGGGTTTATAAAAAGTCCCGCGCCACTAGCATCAGGCATCACCCTCGTAACTTTTGAAAAAATTGAGATAGAGACTCAAAATTTTGTAAGCGCTCCTGGGTCAGAGGAAATGCCTTTTGGGAACACCCAAAATCTTAAATGAACCACTCTGAAAGGGGGCAAGAACTTCTGGTTCAAAGGATGGTGCGGTACTTTTGGATCACCCTGTTTATCCCTAGAATGCACAACTTCACGGATTATGGATCGCGGTAGAGGATCGAACGGTTGAGCGTTTTTTTCCCCGAGCATTTTTTGAAGTTGACTAGTGGGCGTTCTTTTATTTCGGGCGGAATTTTAGTTATGCGAATCGTGATTTACGATTAAGAAACATATATTAGAATGCTTAGATTCGTACATTGTTTACTGGACCATTATGAATGGGCAGCAGATTGCCTAACCCATCGACTTATGGTGGGAGACTTAAACGCTGAAATAGAAAGATCAACCAGATTGAATTCGTGCCATGTCTACCGGTCTGTTGTTAATACCCGCAGCTAAAAACTGGTGTACACACTTTAAATTGCGTACAGCCGATTCTTTTACTTTTTTTTCTTTTTTTTTTAAAAAAAAAAAATATTTCATTTTGTAATAAGAGGAATTATATAGAATCAATTTTGATCTAGAGGACTACCAATTGTCATTTCTTACAGTACCGAGGTTTTTGGTGTATACCTAAAGATGAATGTTTGTGTCTGCTTCTCACGTATATTAAAATGCATTATAAAATCCTAAAAATGTTTTACTGATAAGATCAAAAGCCGGGCGGAAGAGAGTAGGTCTTTTAAAAACACGGAACGGCACCTACGCAATACTGAGGATCTTTGAGCTCTTGCTCAACTTCCAACCTCCTAATTCTCAGACGTTTATCATTTATAAGTGACCGTGATATCCGAGATTGCACGATATTTCACTGTAAATGTTTTTTTGTGCTGAGAAATAATGGATATCACGTATATTTTGACAACCAATGCCAGCTTGCCGTGCTCTCGACGCTCGAACGGCCAGGCGCATCAGTCCAAACGTTTTTGTCCCTCGGCTGACAGAAGAGCGTAAATGCACTTTGAGATGAGCGTTGAAGAGCATTAAATAACATGGATGACAGGGTTCATTGCCAAGTGTAGTTACATCCTTATGTCAGAAGGGCGGGCATAAATGATCGAGTATCGATATTTCTCCATTTGAAGCTATAGTAAAGAATCGATTATTAAGGTCTTCGTTACGAACGCCCTCTTTATCGATTCTTTTCCATAGATTTAAATGACATATCAATCGCTTTATTGCAAGGCACGCCACGCCATTGGTGACGATTTGCTAGATGAGGGCTCTTGTGGGTTCTACCTACCGGACGCCGCTCTGAATAAACTTTCAAAAATTGTCTCAGTGTCTCAGGAGATCGCTTGAATTGCATGGTAAATAAAGGCCGCGTCCTCATGATTGTTTGGATAGTTTCGAGTAGAAATGTACCCTTTCCAAAAAAATACCTCTGTGTACCCTCATATTATATTTACTCGTTGGAATTATGACCTTTTTATATTATGTTGAAACTTTACTTCGTGAGACCAGTTTTTACGGCTGCAGTGATTTATTACCATACTGTGAGAAATAAAGATTGACGTTTTCGAAAATAAAAAAAAAAAAAATATGAACACAAATTCCTCCTAAACCTAACGGCACACGTTTATTAAGGGTGCATTTCACCATGTGATTTTAGATGGAATTAGGTTATGCATGCATGCCGTTGAAAACATACATATAACCAATCCCGGTGCATTTACTAGTCGGTTACTAGTAGCTAAAAAATCGCAGTAATTTGCAAGTAACAGATGGAAGAAGTAATTTTGAGAGCCCCATAAATTTGACAGCGGTGTAAATATTCAAATTCAGTCAGTTTCACAACTTTCTGAGTTATAAAAATTTACCAGTTGGCAGCATTTTTTATGAGGTCATTACTTTCTAGGATCCGCAGTATTCTGAATGCCTGAGCAGATTCAACCCTGACCACGGAGAACTTCGACGTTTAATTGAAAATTCGGGTTTTCATACCCAGTCATCCTTCAAAGATATTCAAATTTTCGTCCGTATTAAGCTATGTTGCCAAGTAGTGTGCGAATATGTCAATTCTTCTTTTTGAAAACCCGTCGTCACGAACCGAGTCAGTAAATCACGAACATGAAGCGAGACATGATGATGAGCTGCATTGACTCCTCTCGGAATAATCTTTACCATTAACACAGTTCTTTAAAGGAAGGAGGAAAAAGATTATAAAACGAGACGACGGTATTTGCCGCGGTGAGCTCACAGGAATTTTTGAAGGCGACGACGATATATTTTGTGAAGTCTAAGAACCCTCTACGGCATGCATAAATTTTGGGTCTCGGATTGTGGGGGACACAAATCTATGACAGTGAATTGAACTTTTTTAGCCAACGTGCGTTAATAATCAGCATAAAGCCGAAAATCTCAATGCAGAGCGAAAAAGATCATATGAGCACAATGTTACCTCAAAGAGAGAAAACACACGCTATTTGGTGCAACATTAGTAACGACCAAATGTTGCACCAAACAGCGTATCTCTCGGAGGGAAAATTGTGCTGGTGTGAGTCCTTTCTCTCTGTTCGGCTTTATGCTGATTTTTGACGCACGCTGCCTAAAAAAATTCAAACTCACTGTCTTACGACCAGTGCGTCAGTGCAATCAGTTTGTGACGAATCTATGCTGTAGCTTTTGCAAAAAGAATCCCAATATTTTAGATTCTATTACCTCTGTAAAAATGTAAAAAAAAAGAAGAAAAAAGGAAACTTAAGATGACGAAGAAAAACTAAGTTTTAAAATTTAGCATAGGGTCGCGTCTGATATGATGTCAATGCTATGACGCGTTAAATCAGTCCCGAGATTCATCGGATGAAAAATCATGGATCTATCTTTATCTTTTAAACTGAGTTAAGCATTTATGACATAATCATCTTAATGCCCACCATCTCGTTTTTTTTTTCTGAGAACAGTAATAACTTTTTAAAAATGTTGTAATTAGTTATATGTAAAATTTCCCATCTTTGAGTTAAAATGCACACCTTCATGGACCTTACAAATGAGTGGAGCTTAACAAGTTTGCTACTGAGCTAGCTGTATTGGAAGAACTAACTAAAGTACGGTGGGTGGTGTGAGGTAACAAAATTCCCTTAATATATTCAGGCGCTAAATGGTCATGAATTTATGAATGACGCGTAGGGCAGTCTTTTGGACGAAGAAACAGAGGCTCTTTGTGAATATACTGAGGCAAGTGGACGTCTTGGACGTACTTTAAATGAAAAATGAAGGTGTGAACTTCAGAAAATGATGTCTAATCAGTGAGGTTTCAAGTTAAAGCAAAATTGTCACGAGATGTGATTGAGTTAAGCAAATGATCCCTAGAATGGAAACTCAAACCGACCAGAATAGGGAAGAGAGCGACGAAGGGCGAAGGGTCATAAATATAGACTTTCAGTTTCTAATGATTCACGCTTTTTATCTTAAGAACACTGTGAAACTATATTTAATTCGCGATTTTTCTCCCTTTAATTATGAGACACTCCACGGAAAAAAAGAGGTAGGGGTTAAGTCCAACTGTTGGATGATATGGACATTCCCAATTAATTGTGGTAATACCCCGATTAATAGTGGTAATATCTCAATCAATTGCGGTAGTATCCCGATATATTAGGTTACTAACCCAAATGTTGCAGTGCTACCCCAATTTGAGTTGCGGTGCTACCAAAATTAATTGGAAATGTCCATATCATCCAACAAATTCGGGTGTAGTGGAACAATTTTGGGAGATAACCCCTCATGCGATTCGAACTTGGGAAAAATTCCGTGGAAGAATCTGAGCACACTCACAGTGGTTTGTTTGTAGGGCTCGATCTCGTTGGTTTCTTGGCGTCGGTAGCGGTCCCAGCGACTGCGGAATGTCCTCTGGACGTTGAGAATCCCTTTGAGGAGGATGTTGTTTATGCTCGTGAACGGCACCAGCCGGTTATCCCTTTGGGCACTTGAAACTTGGACGCAAGACGCGACACCTAGCGCGACGCACGCCGCCGCCGCCACTGACGCGAACCCGCGCATCTCCACGGATCTGACTGATGCAACCGCACCGACTTTTCGCGCCAAAATAACCGCATCCACCCGGTCACCGCACCGCTCCGTCGTCCCCACCTTATCCAGTCGGACGCTGCGTCGCGCGTCGGCCGCCACCGTCGCGACGCTTCGTCCTGCGATTGTTTAGACGGTTTAGTCCCATTCATCATATCGCACTCTGTGACGTGAAACAGCGAGGTTCTTTACAGTAGCGCTGTTTTCCTTATAATCGCTCTGAACTTACGGACCTTCGCACATTTTGTAAAACAGAGAGCGCTCTCTGAGGCCCACTTCGTGGACCCTATGATGAATGGGCTCCACCAATTTACCAATTACCAATGGAGATGTTGCATGTGTGAGGAATTTGCGATTTGACTGTTGATTTTTACGTAAAAGTTCGCAAGAAACACGATGGTGCCACTAATTTTCTCTGAAATCAACTCCCAAGCTCAAAAAGAGCTCTCATGTTGAGGCCAAAATAGAGGGGATAACCCACGCTATCCTGAGAGTCCACCTCTACATCAAGACAAACTCTCCATGTAAGGATAGGGAGCAAATACATTAGCAGGGTTGCCGTGTTTTCAGTTTTAGAGTCCTCAAATAAAGTGGCAGGCCTGTCAATGTATTTGCTTCTTGTCTTTGCATGGAGAGTTTGTCTTGATGTAGTGGTGGACTCTCAGGATAGCGTGGGATATCCCCTCCATTTTGGCCTTAACTTAGCCTAGCTATGGCGAATACTAGAGAACTATTATCTCTGAGCCAATCTGATGAGGGCAAGTCATCAATCTAGCAGACTATACTGTAATTCCTAACAGAATCAAATCCTGCATTATTCATCCTCCACACCAAGATCAATATGCAAAAGCAATAAAAATCGAAGAGACCTTTAAAAAAGTCTGTAAAAGTTTCAGGTGGTCCCGCAATGGGCAGGCATTTGGTTTGTGAATTGCATTTACTTCTCAGCCTCAGCAAAGCAAGGCTACCGCGCCATTTCGCTTTCAAGATACGCATTCCGGCTGCGTTGGTTACCAAATTTTCTTCATAGTCAAATTCATGAGTTTCCATGAAATCCTGGGGCCTAAATTAAAAACGTGTATTTTGACAAAAAGTGTTCTATTATTCTGTTCACCGCCATCCGTGGAAGATACCGGCGTCCTCAGGCTTGCGTGGCGGTGCTGCGTTTAAGTATTCGCCTCGTGAACTTTTGCGAATCTGATTAACAATGCATCAAGTGTATTTGGTCCGTCGATGTAGAATCTTTGCGTGTAGACATTCCTCTCTTCCCATACATACGCTAATTAAGGCATCGACCTCAGTTTCATTGTCAAATCTGTGCTTTTTAAGTCATTTTTACACTTTGAAAGGTTATGGGATTATTAGAAGTCTCAGTTTGACCCTCGTTGTGCTAAAAGAGGATGAGTCACGGAAGAGTTCGCGTGTTTCAGTCCGGGACTGTTGTATCAGCGTCTCTAAAAAAATGAAGCAGAAGAATTGTTCATTATTGCATATGAAGGTTTTTAAACGTGTGCAATAATTTCATTGAATTTTTTTTTTTTCATTTTATTTCAACCATAATGCTGTGAGTAAAGTTTTTTTCTTCGTAAAATAAATAGAGAAGATAGTAAAAGAAAGAATTGAGGATTGAATAGAGGTGAAAAAAGAGAGAAAGACAAATAATGCAATATAGTATAAAACATGACATTGAAGACAATTTTCTCAGGAATGAGTTTTCAAAGCAAAAAGCTTCGATAGGTTTCAAAAATGTTCCCTACGAAATAAATGACGTTCACAAGCAACTTGCCGCAGAAAACTTTTTCTAAAAAAAGACTGCACAAGAATATAATGGAACAAGGTGGTAAAATAGTGCTAGGTCTACGCTGGTTTATGGGGAAAGCAAGGCCAAAGAAATTCAAAAATGTCAATTAGAGTTAAAAATTTGTGCAAAAAAAAATAGTACACACACAAGATCGAGGGGGAAAGTATTCAGCTCAGATAGATGCATTGGAGTACTGAGTTGGAGTCACGCCAAGAGATCTGTAAAGTTTTACGTCTTTTCAGACCTCGTCAATATATCACACTCGCCAGTGAGCCCAGCTCAGCTCCTGAAAAATCCAAGACGGCTTCGCAATTTCATAAAATGTTTGACTTTAATCGTAATTTGCATATTTTTTGGCCTCGCCTCCCTTGAAAAATTGTGTGGACCCAGCACTATTTTACTACCTTGTTACATACATTCGGGCCATATTTTTAGTGCGCATTTTTGCAAGAACAATCTATCAACATCAATATTTTTTTTTAAAAAAAGAACTCATTTTCAAGTTGAGCACGTTTCTAGTTTCATGTTGGGTCCGTCAGCTATCCGCGGATAGTCGCCGAAGATGAGGGCAGGGTTCTCGAAACACTTACAACGTAAAAATCATCGTGCGAGTTAGTTTTTTAAAATTTTTAAAAAATATTGAGCTTTCCAACCAGCTTGCCTTCAAAAATTGAGCAGGCAATTTGAGCGGCTTAGGAGCAGTAATAGTTGCTTGCTGTAGTTTAGCCGTGTGCAAAACGTTCATTCCGTTTCTGTACCATTTTTTCATCGTTTAGAGTGCACAGTTTCTTATATGCTTTGCCCGTCTCATACCGGAATCAACTTTTCTCTCCAAAGGAAGCAGGCACACGAGGAAAGTTGACAAATTTCCGGATGAATACCTCTCATACAATTAAAAAATTCCAGAGACAGCTTGGGATTACTCGCTCGACGCGATAACAATGTGAAATGACGGCCAGCGCACGCTGAGAACCCTGCGGCGATGTGGGCATCCACATGTGGCATTTCTTGCGATTCTGCTCTAGAGCTCCTTCAAGGTAGCATGGGATATTTTAAATAGATATAAGCGAAACTGGCAACGTTTTCACGGGCACCTGAAGCAGGGCCTTGACTCGACCGATTAAATTAGGTGACCCGTTGCCTTAATAATACTGAACCGTTGACGCCCGTATCCAGTGAGATGAAAAACTGCCAAACTTCCGGTAACTGCATCCGGGCGGAAACCGGATGATCCGAAATAATAACATTCGGAATCGGAAGACAGCATCTCAAGTGCGGCTCACTCGCGAGGAAGTCTGCGTACTTCGTTTACGCCGAATTGTTGCTGGATTCTACCGATTATGACGTGCTCTTTTCTAAATTGAAGCAAGCACACCACACCCGCACTCATTTCAGTAGTAGTTATATTCTACCGTCCGTAGCTCTGCATATCGATGGCCAAGGAACAATACCGACTATCTGCAAACTAACAATTTTGCAGGATGAAGAGAAAACTTCGCCGTTTATGCAGATAATTAACATTTGTGCAGTTTAAATTCCTATATAAATTAAATTTTAAAATTTGAGCTAAAATGTCGTTACTAATGCTTAATCATAATTAACTGCGTACTTTGACATGTGCCATAGTTCCTATCATAGGGCTCTTTTGTACATATCTAACATAAATAAATAAATAAAAATATTTGTAGAATACTCTTCTGTTCTGTGGTATAAGGACCTCAATTTTGAAGTCTCCAAGACCAAAGATTTTTTCCCCGTGGATGTTCAAATCATTCTTTAATTAACAGACAACACTCATCTGTATGAAATCATCATGCAACAATTTGTAATACTAAATATATCATTTTAAATTTCAATCGCAATTTTCCGCTTCTTACTGAGCCTGAATCGATACTAGTCTCTAGGCCTCGAGAGACGATTTATCTTTAGTAGGGTGATCTTTACTTCAATTCGAAAAAAAATGTCAGAAAAGCCCGAGGTCAATAACTCCTGGCAATACGTCATCTGAGTTGCGTGTATGAAATTGGGTATAGAGGAAATCGAGTCGAGCTTACGCGCTGGCTGAGGCAATGTGCGTTTATCAGCACGGGAATGGATCAGGGTGGGGGGCCGGGGGGGGGGGGGGGGGGGGGGGAGAACAATGACGGAAAAAGATAATGCGGGAGGAAGTGAAGAGTGCTAAACTATGACGTAGCGCCGGGGCTCCTCTTAATTGAATGGGACATTCCTCGCGTAAAATAATAACAGCTCATTACGATGAGGTCAGATTCTCACTCTCGGCAGGCAAGGGTAATTTTCATGCTAGCGGCCGCGACCACTGCCACCATTTTGGGCTGTTATTTTCATGATTTATTCGCGGGACTGTACCAGAAAATCCATTTTTTTCCTCGCGAGAGTGGCAGCGCTGGATACGATCATCGGCAAATGTCATTCATAAGTTCGTGCCACGGCCCATGCTCTCCGACGGTCGTGCTAAGGAAAAACGCCGTATGGTCATTCGAGAGTTGCCATTTGCTCAGATAAAACATGTAATTTGTTGAAAAGTTTTGCATATTTTCCTTAAAATACTCAGATATTCTAGAAATATTTGCGTACAAAATCGTTTAAAAATTTTAAAGAAAAATATCTACATTTTTTCTAGTAAATCGGTTTCTTTCGAAGGAGATATGACAACGTCGGAAGGCTCATACGGCGTTCTTCCTTAGCGCGGCAGCATAGCTTACTGCCTATACCATGCGTTATACCGCGGAATGGTGGTTATGATTGACATGTTTCGGGACAAAAAGTACTGTAATGAAGATTGTACGATTTGCAGTTTTCAGTCATAAAAACTAATTTTGGAGAAATAGGTATTTTCAACACTGCCACTGCCGTATCAACACTGTCGCTGCATGCTCTTAGTTTTTCAATAGATTGATGACGAGAAACAAATTTCTTATCACTCTCACGGTCGTAATATCCCGCGCCATTAACTTTTAGTTTTACTCAGACGTCTGAGCTCAGTTGTCATTATTGTTTTACTACTTTTATTTGAGAAAGTGATAGTGATGCATGGAGGTCTGAAAATGGTGTTACTGCATTTCCAAGTGGAAAATTGAGGAGATATTGACCAAGATCTTATTGTATACTGTTTGAGACTCCTACTGTGTGTGTGTGTGTGTGTGTGTGTGTGTGTGTGTACATCTCTTCATATTTTCGCGTGGAGTGTATTTCATATACTAATTGTCGAGCGGATGAAAGTTGGAGCTTATTCAATCGGCAAGTTTGGTTTTCCGGTAATGTGAAAATGAAAGGTTTTCATTATTCGTAAAATAAATTATTTTTCAAATGCAGGGAAGATAGTCGCGATCAGATGGCCTTTGCGACAATGATCTAGTCTTCGTCCTGAAAAGTTAGAAGGGAATTAAAAAAAAAAAAAAAAAAAAAAAAAAAAAAAAAAAAAAACCCGAACGAAGAGCCAAAAAAAGTCATAGAAACAAATAAGCAAAGCAACAAAAACAACTGAAAAACGAAAGCTGCTTACGTTAATTTTACGAATTATAACTTTTTTCTTACTTATCACTCATTCAACTTTCTGTTAGGCTTTCATTGGCATGCATTTTCTGAATTTTGAACTCTTCCAATTAGAATGCGATGGCTGAGATTTGATTAAAATTAAGCTACAGTGCATTATTTGATATTCATTTTTGCTCGCATAAATTGATTTTATTTGGATCAACAAATTTTAATCGTAAATCCTCTTACCAGTGAGAAAAAAATTTCTTCAAATCATTCAGCACATCCTTAGTGTATGCAGATTTAAAAGCTCGTCCCGCTTTAACTCTATTTAAACCCCTCTTAGAATCTGCAGCTGCCTTCGAGATGCATTTGTTGAGGCATGTTTTACCATATCTGATGAACGTGTCCCTCGTTTGGGTTGTACCCTAGTAGCAGAGTTATATAAAAAATTTGTTTTTAAAAGTATAAACCGTAAATAACCACAAGCTAAAGAATATTCATTGTTTATGTAATGCACTCAAAAAAAAAACTACGGCCGTGGGACCCGGTTGCTCTGGACACTGGTGATCCCGGTGTTAACGCGCTGTTAGCCAGCTAGTACCGGACCCGATGGCCGATGGCCCGTGGAGCCCGCGCGGCCTTCATGGCCGTAAGACCGGATAGGAGCCGAGCGTAAGTTACGGGTTTCAGGATCGGAACCAACCGCTTCCACGGCCGTTGGCAGTGAGGTGAGATTCAGTTTTCGGAAAATGGCGTCACCATCAGATTAAAATTGAGACGGCTCCGTGTAAATTCGCAGAAAATTATAATATTTTACGTCAATGTTATTCAGTGCGTGAATTTAAAGTTGCCGCCAGCCTTGACAATATTCGGGAGCGATCGAGCCACCACTTAGCGTTGTTTATTGAGGTTAGAATCCAGTCACTAAATTGCTTGGTCATTGATGGTCATTGCTCATTCGTGTGTTCGTTTTTCGTTTAATTTTGGAGGTTTCCGATATATTTTCTTCGCTTGTCAAATACTTTCGGAAATGCGACGAGAGTTAAGTGAAAATTGTCAGTTTTGGTAGTACCTACGCACTGAGCTCATATCCTCTCCCCCTGTAAGTTCGTTTGCAATTCACATATTTTCCCCATACTAAGGGAAAGAACTTAAATTAAAGAAAAGCAATCAATTACCTGCCACATATCTTCCCACAGAGTAGGTAAATTAGCGCCACACTAAAATACTGATAATGTAGGCACGAGAATGTCCATTTATTGCTGACTGTAACATTCTATCATCACTTTTGCTTTGTTCTGCCTGTGTAAGAGGATACAGTTTTTATTCAATTTCGATCTAATCTCTAACTCATAGATGTTTTCAACTGTGAGTAGTATTGCAGTCTCTGACATCTTCCCTCTCTGTTACAAAAACAGCTGTTTGATAGCGGAAACTGTACAGATCCCATCCTGCGCAGATTATCTGATAGTGAGAGCAAGCTCGAACGTTGTTGCTGTGAATAATCTCTCTGATTCCATATCTTAATTCTAGGGAGCTCAGTGTTACTGTACTAGTGGTAAAATTTTGTGTGAATCGCGCTTCAGTTTGCTGAAGGGAAGATCTATAATTTTAACAAGTGTGACAATTTTCGGTGGTATATTTCTTCGCTAATATTTTGTGGAAATTGTATCCGGTAGTTATTGCGGAGAGTTATATCTTGAAGTTTTGTCAACTTTTACTACTGAATTTACACTTTGAAATATTCTCAACCTCATTTTCAAGATTCTGAAGCTCTTCTAGTCGTAAGGAGTAAAAATCTGTAAGTACCTAGACCTACGCCTGTGGTTTTACTTTGTTAATCATTTAGGTGATATCCTATTTTGCATTCGTATTTTTTATTGAGGGATGAACCAGGTTTTGTTTTTGACAAATGCTGAATTCTCATTGAGTGAAAGTAATTACATTTATTGAGAACGGGCTGCCAAGTAATAAAAATGATTTTTCAATTTACATTTTTCGCTGCAATGAGTTTTATAGCAATGTATCATACCTTGGGCAGTCTGTTCTACATTTAAAATAGGCAGCAAGAATTTTTGATCTATCTACATTTGTTCCTTCTAGTGCTTCCCCAGTGCTTTATTTATTTCTAGGAAGGCTTGCAACATTAAAGTTAGGTTTTTGAAAATTTCTCTTGATATCTCTACACGATGAATAAGCTAACATTCATATGCTGATTTTCTTTCTCAATACGCATCATCTCTTCTCTAATTTTCATCTCTTTTCTCAAATTGACTTGCTGAACTATCAGCCAAGGAGTTCAAATCCCTCTTGATATCTGAAACATGATCAACAAGCTAACGTTCATATGCTCTTTTTCTTTCTCAGTCAGTGAATTATTCATCACTTTCCTGAAACTAAATTGTTATGAACTATCAACAAAGAAATATGTACCTATTTTAAAAAGAAAGGAAGAAAAAGAAATCTTGTTCAGAAATTGACACAAGATAATTCATTCAAGGTTTAAAATTTTGCTGGAAAGTTTTTCTTTTCTATGTACTTTAAAGGTGAATTTTCAGCTGTAGTTCCGAAAAAATCCACCACGTCGCGGACAGCGGCGGCGCGCAGAGCTCCGGCCGTCCAGCCCGTAAGTAGCGCCGAGAGCGCAAGCTGCCTATGCCGCTCGAGGCCGCGACTTACGGTTTTCATATCCGTAGGACTCCGCGTCGTCCCCGCTCGTAGCACTCCGGTCGTCAGGGGCGTAGGCGAACGGTAGTGCCATATAGCCCATCCAGTCCGTGCTCCAGGTCCGTTGCTTCTGGCCTCCACGGCCGGAGCTTTTTTTGAGTGTGGATGTAAAGTTTTTTAGTTAAAAGTTTACTAAAAAACTTATTTTATTATGTAACCCTTAGTATAAAAGTTATATAACCAAATTCAAAGAGTGTATAAAATGAATTTTCATTATTCTTCCTGGCTGGTAGCGCACTCTAGTTATGAAGTGTGCAAGTTTTCATATGCGTTACTACCAGGTGGTGGATCATCGTAGAGTTGTGACTTACCTTAAATCCGCGCCGTCCTAGTCGGGATTAGAACCCACGCATCGGGATGGAGTTGCAATCCGAAGTCCAGTACTTTACCACCAGACCAGCCAGGCTTGATATGCATGGGCCCCTAAATTCAATCTCTTAACTATCGCAGGCCTCTGAGTCCGTAATATTTTGTTTATTGACGGATTCTTATGATATTTTACCAGACTTTATTATTTATTATTTATTTATTTATTGTTTTTTATTACATGATGTAATTTTTTCATTTTCATTTTTTTTAACTCTCTCTCATTTTTTAGCTCTCTCTTTTTTTTAACTATCATGATTTTTAACTATCATTTTTTCTAACTCTCTCTATTTTTTTTAACTCTCATTTTTTTAACTCTCTCTCTCTCTCTCTCTATTTTTTAACTTTATAATTGCGTCTTTTTCCAGTTTTAATTATTTGGGCCTTTTTCTAGTTTGAATTTATGTCGATGTATTTATGTTATTTATTTATTATTATTATCATTTCCTTTTTTCTTTTAAATTTTTATAATATTAATTTAAACATTTTAAAAAAATCAAAATTTTTAAAATAATATTTAATAATATTTTTAAAATATTAACAAAAATAATTATGATATACTTTAAAAACATTATAAAATATTATTTTAAAAATTTTAATTTTTTATATTTTTAATATATTTTTAAAATGTTTTAAAAATATTCATTGATTGTATTTCAAAAGTACTTTTGAAAATATTTTAAAAATACATGAAAAACATTTTAAAAATATATTAAATTTCAATATTTTTAAAAATATTGCTGTCTAACTGGGCAGGGTTATGAGCCAGACACGCTACCAACTGAGGTAACAGGGCTCCTCGGATTGTGTGCCGAGATATCCCCTTTTAACTCGTCTCGGAGCCATTAGTACCTCTAATAATACCTATCCCACGCAGTCTGAGAGTCGAGGGTGTTCATTGAAATGAGATCATCATCATCATTCATGAAAATGAGATAGGTTTACGTTAAAGTCATTCAGATCATTTATATAACAGTTATAATAAGCAAATTAAGCAAAAGGATACTATGCGTATAAAGAAAATTTATAAAAACCCTTCCTCAATTATATAAATTTTATATAAACGTTATTTTCTGAAAATATGAATAATTATTTTCATGGGCATTTTATATAAAACTTATATACACGATATATAAACTTTAGTTAAAATGGTGATTATATAACCGGTATTAATTCCTTATACGTTTGTTAGGAAGGGGAAAGTGAATCATGCTACTAGGGTAGAACTTTTGATGCAGCCTGTCGCTGCTGATCTGCCGTGCAATCGATCACAAATCGAGGAAAGGTTGAAAAAAGCCGATATCATTCCTCAGTTTTTCGACAGAGCACCAAAACATGTATTGGAGGTAATAAAGGTGTATGTTCGTGAGCTGTAAAACTTTTTTACCAGAGGATAATACAATGGACCACTAGACAAGGTACGGATTCAAGCAATCTGATACATGTTTCTTAACCAAAATTTCACGTAGAACACGATTCGCGCAACGAAAATTACTGAAACCAGCTCCTGATGAAGATATTAACCTTTTTATTTCACATTGGTCACGCGGATTTTGAACTGCCCGCTCACAAGAAACTCAAAGCTCTACGTGAGTCAAATCTCGCACCTCAACAGTTTCAGCTAGCCTCTCAATCGATCACTGTTCATTTACCACCATGTGTTGTTCAAATTACAAGCAATTTGCTATAGCTGAGCCCGCAAGCGTCAAAATTGAGGTTGCCAGATTTTCATATCGCAAAGACTGTCATGATAATTTTCAGCCTGCGATGTGAATCACGTAGAGCATTGAGTTTTAACGAGCGGGTGGTTTGAATTCACGCATCAGGAATCATTTAATATCATTGTAAGGAGTTAACTTCGGTAATTTTTGTTGTGCGCGTCGTGTTTTACGTGAAATTTTGATTAAAAAATATGTATCAGAATGCTTGAATTCGTACCTTGTCTAGTGGTCCATTACATTCATTTTCGGTTCTGACCAAAACCAGCGATCTTGTATTTCTCCTTTCCTTCGAAATTCGTCATATCCCTCACGAAAGAACGTAACTACATTTGGACTGCATTTTGCAATTTAGAACTATAAATTCTGGCTCTTATGGAAAAACACTTATGTGTATAGGGAAACTAATGGCACATACGTTGTTTTTGAACAGGGCTAGAATTTATAGTTCCAAATTGCAAAATCTAGTCCATTTTAACGTTGCTATTTTTGCCCATACGCAAATTGCATTTCACGCAGGAGCTGGGGTTTTTCACTGATTTCATCTGGTCTTAAGCAAAAATCAGAAAAAATTTGGACAAGAAATGAGCGGGTATACATTACAGCAAAAAATTGAACTTTTTGAGTAGAATTTGCAACCTTGGAACGGACTTACGTTCCTTCGTTCGGGAGGTGATGAATTGAGATTGTGACGGACCATTACTCAGCAGATTTAAGCCTCTCATCTTAATTCTTGTACATTGTACGTGTATCAAATCGGTAAAATAATTTTATTTAAAGTATTGAAATTCGAATTGGCAGGTCAGTTTTTCGTGGTTTTTTACCAGTTGCCACAATTGAGAACAGTAAGTTTTGATCCTCAGTGCTTCATTGTACGATTTTAATGCAATATTAAGTGCAATATTTTAAAGCAACAAAAATTAAATTCATAAAATTATCAAACTCCTCCAACTTTTGGCGGAATATGGATTTGGAGGCATTGCAATCGAGACGTCTTCTATCCATGTTAATAGACTACTCAATTCACTGTTAAGCAAAAACGTGATGTCTGTTTTTTATTTTTGCTTGACATATAACAACCTAACGGCGAGGGACCACAAATGTTTTCTAAATTATTTTCCAGATCGAATACAACGACAGGGTAGCTGTTGAGTTTGGAAATATTCTTGATTCTTCCGAGGTGAAACGAATGCCCGTTTTGATGAGATGGCCATCGAATTTCACAACTTTTTATACATTAATTATGACAGGTATACATTTCAATTATCTGGAAGTAATTTTATGGTGTTGGGAATACGTCCATACAGATTGAAATGAAGTACTTGAATGTTTTTAATTTTTGGTAATATGATACGCTTTGAAAGGAGGAAGCTAATCCAAAACTTTTACTTTATAAGTATCTTTCACAAATCGATACAATTATTTTTTTCTTTGCGGATCTTCAGATAATTGTCTTTCTAGACAGTGAGGGTATAGTAGTTATTTTTGGTCACTGCCAACTAGGGTGTATCATCGCACACGGCTCAGGCAAACATAGTGAGTTATGTCGCATGTTACGCAATATGATACGCTTTGAAAGGAGGAAGCTAATCCAAAACTTTTACTTTATAAGTATCTTTCACAAATCGATACAATTATTTTTTTTCTTTGCGGATCTTCAGATAATTGTCTTTCTAGACAGTGAGGGTATAGTAGTTATTTTTGGTCACTGCCAACTAGGGTGTATCATCGCACACAGCTCAGGCAAACATAGTGAGTTATGTCGCATGTTACGCAACGTTGCCCCGAGACAGATTTTATGTCTATCCTTTTCCCACTCATTTCTTCTGTCTCCATTTTTGTTATTCTTCATGTCAAGCATTCCAGGCCTTCAGTCTATGACATGAATTGATACGAATATCTAATATTTTTACATATTAAAACGACAATTTAGTGATAAATTTTGAACTTATGTTGAAAGTACAAGTTGATTTAAGTTTTTATCAGTTTTGATTTGGTGATGTTCATGAGGTTTGGTTGAAAGATAATACATTGAAATGCATACACGATGTAATTTTTTTGCTCTCACTATAGCAAAGGCCAATATATGTTAAAATAAAACGGGAATCATATCATTTCAACGATAAAGTCAACTTTTATTTGTTTTCTAGATCTTGATTCTGATGTGAGCCGACGGCCAAGTAAATACAACGAGTGGCAGCACTGGGTTGTCGGGAATATTCCTGGACACTTTCATCAGATGGGTGAGACATTGACACCCTATATGGGGGCGATGGCTCCCCATTGGCTAGAGTTTAAGAAAGGTACACGCGACTTTCAGTTTCATAGTACACACAGTATTTATCATGAAATCAAACGTAGATCGAAAAAAAAGGGTCAACCACGCAACAGTTGCGATTGAACTGCAACTGGAATAAGCGATTTCTATAATTTCTATATACATTCTTAGTGATTTAAGAGATATATCACTATGAAGGCTATTTCCATTTAAATATTCCGTCACATTCGTGCGGCGCAATGATACAACTATTTGAACTCTCCGGAATGCGTGAGGTATCACGCCGCATTTGAAGGCGTTTTCAAATCAGCCAAGTTCCGATACCCGGATTATCGTTTTGCATAGTTCATATTCTTTTGTTATATTCCGTGCCACTTGTTTAATTTTAATTCTCGTAGAAAAACCACCCATTTGTAAATACAATTCTAGCTGAAGCGCACGTAAGCGCATTCATGACTGCAAAAATATTAACGGAAATCGAAAAGGCCAGCGTGCATGAAGGCTATTTCAATTGTAATCTTCCGTCGCATTTCTAAGGCGCAATGATACAACTATTTGAACTCTCCGAAATGCGAGAGGTATCACGCCGCATTTGAAGGCGTTTTCAAAACAGCCAGGTTCCGTTATTGGAATAATCGTTTTGCATAGTTCCTATTACTTTGTTTCCATTTCTAACCACTTGTTTAATGGACCACTAGACAAGGCAAGAATTCAAGCATTCTGATACATGTTTCTTAATCAGAATTTCACGTAGAACACGATTCGCGCAATGAAAATTACTGAAATTAACTCCTGACGAAGATATTAACCTTTTTACTTCACATTGGTTACGCGGATTTTGAACTGCCCGCTGACAAGAAACTCAAAGCTCTACGTGAGTCAAATCGCGCACTACGGCACTACAACAGTTTCAGCAAGCCTCTCAAACAAGCACTGTTCATTTCCCACCATGTGTTGTTCAAATTATAAGCAATTTGCTATAGCTGAGCCAAAGCGTCAAAATTGTGGTTGCCAGATTTTCATATCGCAGAGACTGTCACGATAATATTCAACGCGCGATATGAATCACGTAGAGCATTGAGTTTTATTGAGCGGGTGGTTTGAATTGACGCATCAGGAATCATTAAATATCTTTGTAAGGAGTTGATTTCGGTAAGCGCATTCATGACTGCAAAAATGTAAACGGAAATCGAAAAGGCCAGCGTGCATGAAGGCTATTTCAATTGTGATCTTCCGTCGCATTTCTAAGGTGCAATGATACGACTATTTGAACTCTCCGGAATGCGTGAGGTATCACGCCGCATTTGAAGGCGTTTTCAAATCAGCCAAGTTCCGATACCCGGATTATCGTTTTGCATAGTTCATATTCTTTTGTTATATTCCGTGCCACTTGTTTACTTTTAATCCTCGTAAAAAAACCACCCGTTTGCTAAATACAATTCTAGCTGAAGCGCACTTCAGCTATGCATTCACCACTGCAAAAATGTCAAAGGAAATCGACAAGCCCAGCGTGCATGAAGGCAGGCCCCCCACAAGGGTGGGATACTGGGTCCCTGTTACCGGGGCCCGGGGCCCGGAGGGGGCCCGTGTCACCCATGAAAAACCACTACGAATTCTCATGCAACCCTTGTTTCGTAAGAAAAAGTGAAAAATTTATCCTACAAATTTTGCAAAAGGTAAATAGATTTTCAGAAACACGCTGGGGCACTGTAGAATTCTTCTTAAATTTTCAAAGAAGTATACTTCCTGGAAAATTTCTATCTTTTTTCAAGATGAAAAGCTTTCTCTTTTTTTAATATTTCTCCTTTTGTCTCACTCACTGGAAAAAAAACACATTGGATCTATAGAGTCCAGGCTCTTAAAAACATCGACAAGAAAAAGTACTCTTGATTTAAACTTGATTCAATCAGAATCTAGCTTAAATCAAGAACCAAGCTTTTTAATTTAAGCAAAAATCCGATTGAATCAAGAGTATTTTTTCTTGTCAATGTTTTCATGAGTCTGGACTCTAGATCCAATGTGTTTTTTTTTTCCAGTGCTGCTTGGTTCTTAATATACAAACGTTTAGATTTTCCATTTATTATAAATCTTTGATTTTAGGTCATCACAGATTCGTATTCTCTGTTTATATGCAAAAGAAGGGGAAAATATACTTCACTGCACCTCGTCTTCCTGCATTGTAAGTATTAAACAATTTCACTCTTGCGTAGATTAATGTACCCTTAACTACACATTATTTCAATTACTTGCCTATCTTAAAAAAATGATGTTCTCAATATAATTTTAGGTTCGATACACGACGAACAAATTTCTCGACTCGCCATTTTGCGGAGGAGTACGAGTTGGGACAACCAGTGGCGATCAATTATTTCTTAGTTCAACCTAGAGAGCCAACTGCACGGCCGAGAAGGTGGAAACAACAATTATTATAGAATGCTTGCTGCAATTTAAAAATCAAAATCCAAGGGATTATTTCAATCTATGATTTAAATTTTTACATCTGGACAAATATTCATTCGTTCAGCCGTAAGGATTCAACCAAAAAATATGTTCACAATGTGTCAGAATAAAATTAATGAAACCCTAGTAACACCAATCCATAAAACTGAAGTATTCATTTTTGATTTTTTCACACAGAGTGTCAGTTCATGGAGACTGAGGTATATCGCGACTCTGTAACTTCAATTCTACTTCACTTTTTAGACATATTATGTGTGCCTATAGAGTGTGTAGAGCGCTAATTACTTGGCGTCAGTGTTTCATTACTGGAAAAATTATGGGCACATAAAAATAGCGATTTGTTTCATTGGTAAATTTATAATTTTTATTTATATCATTTACAAACAATTTTACTTGCAATTGTGTCAATTGGACCATTAATTAACTATTCAAAGACAAGGTCCTCTGACGTAGGTCTCGGGAGTAGTGGCTAATGTGCGAAAACGTAGTTTAGTTTTTTATTTTTAAATGTTAGAATAACCTTAAAAGACTTAAAATTTGAGTGATTCTTTTCCGTAGTTTATTTCATTGTTTTTAATTTTTTATTTACAAATAAGACTACAGATTAGTAAATATTTTTTTAGTGAAATGTACAGTATAAGACAGAACAACCAATATGGATTTTGTTCTGCATTGTCATAACGTAGATCTCAACTTATGAACAGAGGCACTGAAAAGCAAATTATGAAGATTTGAAGAGTTGCATGCATATTGGTAGTTTATGTATATAGTGTACCAACCTCAGAGTGAATAAACCGTTAAAAAAGATCCTCTATGATGTTATTGAATTCCCGGATTTTGACCTTGCAACTTACTGGAGTGGTTAGAGGTGATAAATGTTATGAACTTATACTATCTTCTCCTACTTTTTGAAGTACTCAAATATTACGTGACGCACTCATAAGAGAGTTATTATTTCGTCTTTAAAATCAAAAAATTTTCAGAAGAGTCCGTCATTCGAGCACGATTTCCGACTCTGATTTCGCCTTCAATTCACGAGGATGCAAGACGCTTCACAAAACAAAAAACAAAGCGACGCGCGACGTACACTATATTTAAACTCAAGTATTGTCAATCAAATTGGTATCAATTGAATAATGTAAATCGAGTCTTGTTCTATTTTTTCAATCGAATTAGTATTGATCGAAATAATCATGTCTTGAATTGTTGATCAATTTTCGTCGATCAAATCGATACTCTTTTGGATAACCAGCTGAAATGCCTCAGTTTTTCCAGAAGAAAATTCAACTGCAAAAATCGTAAAAAACACTCTGAGAGAATTGATGGTCTGGTCATTGCTACTTAGCTTTCAGCTGAATTTTGAAATGCATTAAGGATAGAGGAATTGCGTTCTATTTCTCTCTTTTACTTTATTATGTCTATCTTTCAACCATCTCAACCGGTAAAAACCGGTTGAGATGGCGTGCATCACAATTATTCAGGACCTTGCACGAATAGCAAACTATAACTGGAAACCGCATTGTGAGAAAAACACATTTAAAGTTGTTTATACGATAAATTACGCCGACTGTGTTTTGCAGGTACCCTGTTTTTGTGTTTTTGGGTGCCCCAATCCTTTTGTTGAAGGATGCTAGGTTGATGTTGCGATATTTTTTCGGTTTTCACAGTAATATACTTAATTTAAAAAATCAGTTTCGATACTCGCGAACCAAGAACAACGTTATCGAGTTGATGAACGCATGAAAGGCCATCACGTGTATAGGCTGTTATTCCACCCATTGCTCCAATGAGGCCTGACTTAACTTGGAAAAAACGGTTTTTGACCTCCAGCCGCTACCTAACTTTGCTTTACCTATACCACGGTATAGTTCAGATTACGGTGAATCCGAAAAGCCGATGGGGGCAATAACGACCTATACGCCTATAGGCCGTTATTAGTGCGGGGACCTCAATTGAATATTCCTTGTAGCAAATATTCAAAGTAAATAGCCACCGTGTCGACAATGCATTATATATGTTATTATTTTTCGGCGACGGGTCAGTTACAGCCTTTTTCTCCACGATTTTTTAACTTTGTCTAATATTAATTGAAAAGTCTTTAATAAGCGAATTGAAAAAATTTAAAAATATCCATTTTGTAAGTATAAATAAGTATGTCCTGTGTCCTGATTAAGATCAGTATTTTTCTATCCTTTCAAAAAAAGTGTACAGGAAAATACAAAATATAGGTACAATAACTAACGCTTACATTAAAATATAAAACTAACCAAACAGTTTATTGCTCGAGACATATTAGAAGGTATAGGACACGTTTCTACGTCACCAGTTCAGAAGATCAATTTCAGTGTACTCCTCTGTGGTCATAGGAATTACTGGGGGTTGTACTGGCGTTTCGCCCTCCTCTAATTCCTGCTCCTCCGGCCATGTTACCAAGAAATAATTCACGGCATGCGGTCGGCCTAGACTATACTTCTTGGCAAATTCTTTTGATGAAAATTTCGCTCTTCTCGGATCATTTGCCCTGTTGAGAGAAAATGCTATGAAAACATGTGCTTCTACTCAATTCCAGGGACAAAATTATTTCATTTTAATGCCTACAAACGTGAAATAGCGAAAGATCTCGTCTCCATTTCTTAAAATACAAAATTTAATGTAGAGCTAATTTTGCCATTTGAATGGTTTTAACTGACCGAACGGGCAATCAAAGACGCGCTCGCACGGGCACGTACCGTATATAGCGCCTTCAACATCGTAGAAATACTTCTAACGCTACACCTTCACGCATACAACCGATGCGCAAATTGCCTACACTGCGCCTATGGGAGTGAACTCGTGGAATATTCTGCACCCCTAGGCTGGGCAAAGTTTTGCGGAAAAAAAAAACTTTCAACTAAATTATTTCACTTGAATGGCTACAAATGTAAAATACTCAAAGATCTGGTGTGACAAGGTGTCAAAATATATATGTAAAAGCCGCTTTTATAGCGCTCTCTGGCGCTCTGCGACACCTAGCCGCCAAAGTCCCCTATCCTCCGGTAGCCCATCGGGAATTATCAATATAAAAAATTAAATGTAGAGCCAATTTTGAATGGTTTCAATTTTTTCAATCATTCAACTTTTTCTAACTGGCAATTTTTTTTTGATATCTTATTCAAGTAGATGATAATTTTACTTCTATGACAGTGATATGAAATATATGTGTCACCCGATGATGTTCAGACGATGTGTCCACTGTTTACCGTTATTATAAGATAACCACGTGACCGATAAATATTCAAAAACACAGTATGAAAGGTAAATTGGTAAAGAGGGAGAAAGAGAAGCAGGGGAGAGAGGGGGGGGGGTTGAGGTAAAGGAGAGGGTGATATCGGTATCAATCATTCCCGCCGTCATACAAAAATATCCAAAATTATTAAGAACTATGAAACAGTCAACTAATTTTTTTGTTTATCTATTTAAGGTGCAAAACCACACTTAGGCGTGCGTAAAAGATATCTCTCATATTTGTGCTTGAAATTGTCTGAAAGAAACTCCTGAAATACATTGTCATAGCTTCATTTTCCATACACCGCTGGTTTGATGCTAATCTTGTAAGAGTCGAACAGCCTGTTTTTGCATGGCTCTTTTTCCACAGAATATTTTGTGGTCATGAGAGATTTATACTTATTTTTTGTCTAGTATTTAATCGCACTAGAAAGTTTCAAAGGTTGTAGCATAGAGAAAATAAACGAAAAATATTTTACCTAGCGGTCAGATAGGTCTCTTCAAAGTGGATCTTTCCTTTTTCTTGCAGAAACAGTTGGAATACAAATCTATGAGTACCTGAAAAATGTAAAGGCGTATCGGTGATTGTTATCTTTGAGATCATCCAACTGAATTTACGAAATCTTTCATATCAATCATAGGCATTACGAGTCAAAAAAGAACAGATGTGGTTCCGTTCTACCTTTGGGAAACAAGTTGAGATATATTTGTGGTTTCAAAAGTATTGGTCTGCTTTTACGCATATTCATCGTTTAATGTGAGTCTCCAGCTGTACCTCTGAAAAAATCCACCACGTTGCGCTGCTAAAATTGGTCTTCGAAATCATAGTGATTATTTAACTATCACGATAAATACACTAAATTCTAAGACTCATGAGCTCTGGCAGGATATGTCTGGAATTTTTAAAAACAAACACGAACTTTGAAAGTTTAATAATAAAAACTAAAACTTGATCCCAGCTTCTTCTATGGGATGGCTGTAAGTGCGAGAGGGGGAGTTCACGGTGGGAGAGAGATAGCTGTAACTACTGAGAGAGATCGCTCGTTATTGGTTGCATCGAGGTCATTTTGCTTGATCCTACCTTTTTCTGGGATTGAGTTACAGAGCTTCAGAAATTACTTGTCATATATATCATCTTTTTTAGTGTCAAAAGGAAGAAGAATATCAGAGAACTTATGATTCTTCGATTTTAACAGATTTTCCTTTAATTTTCTCATAAGATCAAGGACTCACGTCAAGCTGTACGTACTCTAATGACGTGACCCTCAAAATCAAAACACGGACAAATTTCTCACTACGCGCTGCTGAAGATTCACCTTAATGTGCGTCCTCACAGTATAGTCACATACGAGAAAGAATAATTCTCAGATTTTCTAATTTAAAGGTCGAGAAAGGTTTTAAAACTGCATTTGCCTATTTATTTTTCATCATTCAATTACTACTGCATGCGAGCTAATCATCCATACCCTTAATTTTATAATCTACATTTAAATGAATATATCACTTCTACTAAATTCAAATTTCGGGTTTGATCATAGATGACATTGCCATCACGACTAGTTTTTCCGTCACCCATGAAACATTTGTTAAAAAGCTTACTTTTGTGCGTTCGATAATAACTCTTATCTAAACATATTTGTAACTAAAACCTTCTGATCCAGTTGCTCAATAGAATTTTTAAAAAATTAGATTCATGATTTCGAATGCAAGGTAAAATGCATGTATTTTGCTTACCGTTTCCGTGCATTGGAGTTGGTCCTATATACTCTGCTATCGTTTGTCCTGAATGCAACCTATTGTCAGGGATGTTCCCAACGATCCAATGCAACCATTCTCTGTTCACCGGGTTACTTCGCGATGGCGCATCAAGATCTGTATAATAATTGTACATAAGTAGTCTAATGAAATTCATAAAACGTATTTTAAGATTTTACTTCAAAGAAAAGTGTATTCGCTTCAAATCAGGATTTTATTACGTGAACTTACTAACCGACGTAGCAGTTAGTTTTACATCTTGACATAGCTAAAGTAACTGCTGTAGCGGTCAATTCAGCGTTTTGTGAGCTGTCACACACTTTTATACATCCAGAATGTTATATCAGCATCCTTTTTTTCCGGTGTTAAATTTTATCATTTATCTATGCGGGACGAATATACAAACTAAACCTGAAAACGTAGGGACTAAGATGAACGTCATACTTATATTTAAGCGCCCTCGGTGGTACAGGGGAAAATATATCTAGGAACTTCTGTGCTGCTCCTTACATTTGAGAGCGAGCAAAAAGCATTACATTGTTGCGCACTCCGAAACATCGCGGCGCTTCTTGTTACAGTTTTGCGCCATTCTACCAAGTGGCACGCGCCGATCATCGAGGAAATATAGAGCAACACATAAAAGAATTGCGAAGCGTAATTGACGTAATATACGCACACGTGCTTAAAGTATAGTATAATGGTTAATTTAGTACATACCGACAAAAATTATCGTGTAGAATGTGGCCTCATCTGGATTCTCGCATTTCCACGCTACTGTCTCTGGAGCGGCATGAGCTGTAGCCGCTTTCAAGGTATTACCATAACAAACGGCGCCATAACCATCTTCTTCATAAATTACCTAATATGAAGGAAACACAAACGCAGAAAGCTGCCACGATTTCTTTGAGAGAATTAAGAGAATCAACCAAATTAAACGAAAAGACATTGACGATGAAACAGCAAAAACCTCCAACTTGTTTGATAAGTTTCAAAATCTCTTTTCCCATTCCATCATATTCAAACAGGGTGAACCAGCACTATTGTTGGTCATTTTCTCAGAATATTTCTCCCACGAAATAGAAAAATCAGGGAATTTCTCAGGAAATGACGTTAAATATTTTTCCATTCAGAAAATAAATTACAGCAGGTGGACATGGACAATGGCGGGGCAAATCAAGATCCGCATATTTTTGAAATTTAACCATAGATATGTAAAAAAAATTGAATAGACAAAAGATTTTTAAATAAATATCGTTAGCTTTTAAAGATGGACCATACGGATTGATAATGCATCGTGAGTCTCGGTCTTGTTATGAAAACGAGTCAACGACAACTTTTTGGTTGAAAATGAGGATTGTTTCACACTATTACTAGATGCCCAAGCTGCGCCAAATTGAACCGAACCTCACGAAAAACACGTGACCTGTGGGTTATATGCCGATACGGTACCAATGTATACGAGCTTTAGAATAAGGTCTACAAATACACGAGAAAAGAATCAAATTGGGAGGATAGTAAAAAATTAAGAGTCAGAGAAATCTTTATGGAAACTAAACTTAGAAGTCCCGGAGCCGGGTCAAATTGACCCTACTATCTCTTCTGAAGAGTTACATGTGGCAGATAAAGGGGAGACAGTTAGAATACGCCAATATGTTATTACCAAAAACGATGAAATTTTAGGAAAATTATTATTTATCTTCAAAAACATTAATAACGTAGATAGTACTTCAAAAATTATCCAAATTAATGTATGTAAATGCGGGTCAATTTGACTTAACTTAGGACTCAGCGTATAAAAAAGTTTTGGACATCTAAGAGTTAAGTCATGACGTTTTCGTTAGACGTTCGTTAGACGAAGTCTTTTTGAATGTGCTATTTTGTATTGTCTCTCCGGATTCAGTCGTTAATTTACTCACTTACTTCACGCACATAAAAAGTACCCGTTATAGGCTTTACTATCAGCTTAAACAAAAGAATAGAGACATTACACACCTTTAAAACACGCTGCGGACATTTGTCCAAGGTTGATAGATCTGGAATTATCTTATCCCTGTGAAGCTCATAAGCAATTGGCCCCGGTGTGGTAGTTGATGCGTGTATCGAATGTGTTGATGTGCTTACGTATGCTGAGTGATCTTTAAAAGTTGTTTGTCTAGTTGTAGTGGCACCTTGTGCAAAATTTGAATAAAAATTACATCTCAATACAAATATCCCTGCGAGAATGAACTTCATGCTCCACGCATCTCCTGATAAGATTGAACACCTGTCAACATACATTTAGCATTCTTTTTGATTGATGACATGTTTTTGACAGAAGTGATTGACCGAGGACAAAAATTGCATTGTTCGATGCCGCGATCATTCTAACGCGAGTTCGAATAATCGCGCCGAACACGGTGCGGTCGGCGTCAATCTTATATCAGCGCCTGCAAGACTGCAGGAATACTTCATGTATTGCGCCAAACAGTGCGGTCGGCGTCAAGCGCATGTTAGCGCCTACAAGACCGCGTGAATACTTCTCGCATTGCACCAAACGTAATGCGAGAGTTTGTTGCGATAACTATGTGACTACGGGTATAGGCACACTGCTGCTAGCTGGATTGAAGGTCCATTACACTGTAAAGATGAACCGACAATTGAGACGAAACTCGACCGCACTCCTTTTTTTTTTTTTTTTTTTTTTTTTCTGCTGGTTTAATGGCTTCGTGTCTATAGCACCTTCAGCCAACACCGCACTCCTTTTCCTGACCTACGCGACGCTAAAATCGCCGCAAAACTAGGTCCACGCGTCATTTCTTTTGACTGTATCCCTGCCCGATTTTTACCCCAATTAAAGGGTCTCATCAAATCTTGATTGCAACGATTCAGAAAGTCGGACGATGTAAAAACAATGCAGCGATTCTGAAACTTGAATCACATAAAATTAATTTTGGTTTAATAAAAAGAAAATAGAACGAACGAAATTATCGCGTCGAAATTTGTTAGACTTAATTTTAAATCATTCCGGAAATTCGATCTCCGCTGAGGAAGGGATTGGTCGTTTTCGCACGGTTTACATGTTTTAAACGTTTTGCAGCTTTCATCTCAATTTTTTGTATCAATTTTTACATCACGTCGGGCTGCGTAGTCTATATAAATAAGAAGAGTGAGAATTGGCATAATGACATACATGAATTACTAACCTTTGAGAGCTGTAAGCCAAATGGAAATATGTGTACTGTGTTGATAATAAAATCAGGAAATTTTTTAAAATCTCAGGATTTTATTGTAGTTAACGAGATAGAATTTACAAAATTACGTACCAGACGTTTCTTATTTTCAACTGACACATATCTGAGACAAGTGATAGACACTAGACAAGAGTGGAAGATCACTCAGCGTACATAAGCACATCAACACGTACGATACAAATAAGATATTCGTAAGATCGTTCAAATAAGGCATTTAGAGCTTATGTCGAGGAAATACGTTGGTTATTTTTCGAACAAAAAATGTTTTTAACAGTTACAGTGAAGATATACACGCATTCTTTCAGTTTTTCGAAAATTTAGCGCTTGGTTAAAATTATATATCGTAATGAATGGAAATAAAGGAGATGTTTTACAACTTTAATAAATAGTGATAGTGATCGTTTTCAAAAATTCCGAATCTTGAGAATTTGATAACTAAGTATTTAATCTCCAATTTTGCATGCAATTTCAAAAATTTTAAAATAAATTTTGGCAGAGGAAATAAAACAGATTTTGCACTTCGCAAAGAAATAAGAATCAGATGTAAAAAAAAGGCGAGACTATACCTGAAAATAATTTGGGTGCCTTTAGTTTGATTAAACGGGATCCATTCTGGGAATGGGTGAGATTAAAAAAGAGCTGTCACTAATTCTTCACATCGTTGTCCTCATCTACTAAATCAGACCGATTACTTATGTTAGAAACGTGTCTCTCTTCTTCCTTATCTCCATTTTCTATCATCAACTCTCGTTCAGAGCACTGGAACCAAACCCGTTTACAGTCACGCCGCTTACTTCATCATTCTACCATAACATTCTATAGGATAAACACGCATCAATTTTTATTCAACGAATGCCATAATTATAATTATGCATTTTGGTTGATTTACCCCTTCCCCTCAAAACAAGTCATCTGACCATGCTTAATAGAATAGAAAAACATGAACAAGCGGTTCCTGCACGTAAAAAAAGTATCGGTTGCCTGTAAAGTAAGCCTGAAAAAAGTATTTTTTACTTTATACGACAAGAACGCGGAATGAAACTCAACGGTCAATTAATTCTTATCGTCAAAAACGCTCCTCTCTCTTCTCTCCGTCCATAATAACTTCAGTAGCTCTCGTAATGACGTACACTAATCTAAAAATTAGACCAAATTTTAAATCCAGCGCAAATGAAATACCAATCACCAACCTTCAAGTTGAATCAAAACTATGTTAATTAGGTGCTTATTTTGATAGTTCGTGATACCTTGTATTCTTTTATGCCGCACATTCAAAGGATAAACTCCATCCGAACATCAATATCGGTAAGTTCATATCTTAAGTTCTAAACATTTTATTCCGTTTATCTCCCCGAAAAAATTACAAGTAGAGAAAAGATAAAAGATGAAAGAGGGCTTGAAGAAAGAACCTTGTGTATTTAGTTCATTGAAATAGCAGATGCCTTTCGGTCCAGAGGAATTCGTATTTTCCGAGAAGGAAGAAATAATATCCACGGAAGAAGTTTTGATCTTGTCAAGATTATTTATTACATTTTTTTTCAGCGAACTAATTTCAAAGGGTGGAATGGTGGATATATGTCACTATCTTATTTATTTACTTGGAGCCGTTAGGGTCCCTTTAAATTCTAAATTTTGCAGACCAGTCAGAGAGCAGCAAAGCTTACCTGCACTGAACAGACTGCGATGGCAAAATACGGGGCGTAGGTACAGGTACTATAATTTTTTGTCCAAAAATGTTTGTAGAACTCTTTTTTCAGCTTGGTCGCTAACGACTTGATTTTAAATTTTTGTGGACAAAGGTCCCTTTTAATGAGGGAGATCATATCTTATATATAAGAATATATTAATCAGCATTTTGGTTTCATGGTAGTGTCTACACAGTCACAAAATGAAATATATGTAGAATAAGAGCTCAAAATATCTCATAAAAATGTTCTACCTTTTTCTGACAGGAATTCAATCCGGCTTGCAATCATGTCAGTGATGAATCTCATTCTCACAGCAGTATTTATACTCAAAAATAATTTTTATTTAATTATGGCCCACGGTGTCACCCTGGGTGGAAATACTATACAACACAAAATACACAAGAAAGGACTTACAACTTCTAAATACGAAACAACCACCATGATGGAGCCAATTGAGTATGAGCTTCATAGAGATAAAATAATTCCAGATCTCCCAACTTTGGATAAATGTCCGGAGCATCTCTTGAAAGTTCGTAAATTTTTATCTACGTCGTTTAATGTAACCGATAAGTTCCGTCTCTGTTTTCATGATTAAAAAGGGTATAGGGACACATATCGATGTGGTTGCTCTCCTGTGAATCTTCGGCTTGTACGGTCACATATCACGTTCGACAACTAATTGCATTTAATGTCACCTACCGTTTTCCAAAGCTCTAAACAGTTTTTTAGCATTTTTGTGGCATCGATTTTTATTAACAGAAAATTACATCTAGAATAAATACATCTTTAAATAATCGAAAGAAGAAATACTTAATTTGAAGTCAATAATTTCACGTGTTCTCCGCTTTTTCGCTTACTGAATTTGTGGCTCCTAATCTTGGGTCAAATCCTGGATTGGCGCATGGCGTAAAAAATTTAAACGAAGAAGGAAGATGAAAAAATGGAGACGAATGAAGATAATGCTATTGGAGAATATCCAAGTCTTGAAAATCATATTTTGATCTAAGAAAACGCATGTGTGCACACATCCTGTATGGTTTTATGTATAAAAGCATACAAGATATGGTGCATGAATCCGTTTTCTTCGATTGCAATTTTATCATTTGGAAAATATCTTGTTTAATTAATCTACCTTAATTTGTCCACTTTGCTTTTTTTTATTTTTTATTCTTAACTAATTTTACCGTGTTATACCCAGATTAAGAAACGGAATAAATCGAAGAGAATTTCTGCTCAGGAGTTCTCCGAAAAAGATCTTTCAATTCCATCGAAGGTCCTTTGTCCCCTTGACCTCCTGTGGGCTTCGTAGGAAAACCAATTTCAGAGCTATTGAACTGTGAAACTACATTGACTGTCCTTGCACATTTTTTGTCAATTTTCTCTTCAACAGGTGGTTTACGAAGATGAGTTTACCGTTTCTTTTGGAAATACTTTAAGGTCGGCTGTAGCTACTGTGGTTCCAGAAAAGGTGTCGTGGTGTAACGATGAGCCCAAACTCACATTCCACACAATTGTTTTTGTCGGTAAGTTTTGACCTTTTGTTGTTTTTCTGTGATTTTTGCCAAATTAAATGTTGATGCACCACCATTGCTCATTACATGTGTCATCGTTGAAGTTGCACTGAGTTTGAATGCTCGTTAATGAACGTACTTGCTATTTCGAGGTGGAGAAATGGTGCTGGGTCTACACCATTTCGCGGGGAAATCAAAGCCAAGAAGTTCCAAAAATTATTATTAGAGTCAAAAATAAATCATTTTAACTCTAATGAGTACCAGTACAAAACTAATGGGGGAGAGTATTCAGCTCAGGCAGTTTGCATTGGAATATTAAGTTGGAAGTTGGAGTCACGGCGAGAGATCTATACCGGTTTGGGTCTTTTTAGATCTCATCAGTTGATCACACTCGTCAGTGCACTCAACTTAACATGCCGCAAAATCCATTAAATTAAAACGCCATCATGGATAGACCCGAAAATGGCATGGAAATGGTGTGGACCCAGCATCATTTCTCCACCTTGTTACATACAGTATACGGCCCACTTCTTAGTGTTTTTTTTTTTTCCGCACTCGCTATTTCATATATATGCCAATGTTTCTAAAGTAAAAATTACAGGTATTTCCTTCTTAATGTATCAGCTACAATTGTATTAACTCTTAATCCTCATGCAGACCTTGATGTGATGTCACAAGAACAACCTATTGAGAGGGAGTGGCTACACTGGATTGTTGGTAACATCCCTGACGACAGGTTACAGTCCGGGCAGACAATAGCAGAGTACCTTGGACCAACACCAATGCATGGTAACGGTGAGTGAAAAATGCCCTATTAATTACATTGACGTAAGTGTTTTATCAGACCTCGTGTCATTTTTTTCACATTGAACGGTTTAAAAATGAATAAGGAACGGCAAATTTAATTTTGAAGGAGGGATGAATAGGACTTATGTACGCCCTAAGATTGAGAGTTCAGGGGGAACCACGTGTAAAATTTTTTTTTACTTGGTGGCCTTGGTGAAAAACAGTCAATAATTAAGAGCAATAATGACGAATGCGCTGTTTTTTATACCACATAGATAGTAAACATTATCATTTTTAAAGAAAATTTAACATTATTATTATTATATATATTTTCTATGAGTGAAGTTGTTGGTGTTCATTAAATTTTTTCACTAAATTTTGGGCCGTCTTGTGGACTCACTTTTTTGAATTTCATTATTAAATATCATAATGATATCTGGCGTAGCATCTAAAATTTGATTGTTGGCGGAAATAAAGTATAAAACATATGTAATGAGAATGGTTAAAAGTGTATGATAACAATTTTTAGGAGTCATCGCATCCTCGGTCCGTAATAAAAATCACCAATAAACTCACAAAAAGAAGATGGAATTGCAAAAAGTCTAGAAGATTTAACCAAATCTGAGATACCATTTAGTTTTGGAGGGATATAGAGAGAAAAAAAGCGCCTAAATTGTATTTTCAAATGTACATTTACTTCTGATCCCTGCTCCATAGCTTTCGTTCCCATATGTCCTAGAGAGGACAAGTGATTGGAAAGTATGTGACAAAAATAATCTTTTCTGATTTTCAGGGACTCATAGATATGTTTTCCAATTATTCATCCAAAAAAAAGGAAAAATACATTTTGATGAACGCCACCTAGTTGGTCCTACAAGGTAAATTAAACTTTGAATTCTTCATTCATAATAGAAACGAAAAATTAATATAAGAAGGAAAGGAGAAGAAAAAGAACCTTACACACCCTCACCACAAACGTTTAAGTATACGATTATACGTTCACAATCAAGCCTTTAGTGGATATGTTTCCTAAAGGTTTGATTATTGGACTTGTAGGGACTGCAATGTGGCGCAAGATCCATTACAAATCCAGTTTAATAAAATAAGTGAGGCGTTAGGATGAGAGCACTCCTTACATTTAAAATGCGCCTTTTCCACCCCTCCCGTCTAAATTTTCTCCTAGTTTTAGAGCCCCTTCGATTAAAATTTTTCGATTTTCGATTGGAAAATGCTCAGAAAAAAGTTGCTTCAATTCTAGTTGAAATCGCTCTCCTCAATAAATGTCTTCAAAAACTTCTTATTTAAGTTCTATCCGTTAAGGATTAAGGCTGGATGAAGAGCTTGAAAATTGCCTTCATTACTGTGAGATACTAAAATGTATACTTCCCTGCTAGTGCCACGGCCACAAGTTACGCGGCGATATGCACTGCGTCAGGCTTAAACAAGAACGAATCAGCGACTGGTGCAGGTAATGCAGCTTTCGTGAAGGAAAGTAATTCACTGACCTAGAGCGTCTCTAAACTTAAGAGTTCACCCCATTCCCGTCCATTTCCTTATTTTGGAGTTAATTCAATTATTGTTCAGAGAATTGGTTCCAAGAACTGATAAGACCGAAGTGGAAAAATTGACAGGATAATATTGAGAACGACAGATTGACCTTGATTGATGTCCATAAATTTATTACTCTGCAAATTGTTGCGTTACAATTTTGCAGAGGTTTTTTATAGGTCAGTTACAATGACTGAAAGATTACTCTCTGAGTGTTATATCTCCATTGATGAATTTTCAAGCTCGCGAAGTGATGAGTTAGAACAATATGTGAACGTGTTTCTGCCAAACGGAACTATGCGCATTAAGACATCATGAGCCCTGAGACCCATAAGACCATATGCATAAAAGGGCTCACGTCATAATGCACATAGTTCCGTTTGGCAGAAATACGTCCATGCGTATAACTTCGTTAACCAGGCTTTGCCTTTGCGCGTGGAATCAGTATTTGATACGCGCTGATTTGCCACTGAGAACCAACTTAGTATAACTTATCACGGAAATGCAATAAGGGTGAAGTGTTTCACATTGGATACAACAAAAGATTCCTTCGAAATTCGAATCTTCAATAAAATCGTAGTGTTGGTTGGTCAAATTTCGAGGAATATAAGCAAATTGTAATCCTAGTAAATTTTCTCCCCATAACAGGCCTTTGGACTTCCGAAGAGCTCAATTTTCATCGAGAGAATTTGCCAAGAAGTATGACCTGGGCCGACCTTATGCGGTGAACTACTTTTTGATCACGTGGCCAGAGGAGCCAGAATCTTACGAGGAGGATGAAAAGCCAATACCACCTCCACCTCTACCTACCAGAGATCATAACCTCAATTTCACCGATGAACACGAAAGTTAAAAGCGATACGCGTAAGACCGCTCCCGCGTTTTGACAGAAATTTAAATTCATTGATATCTGCTTCGGAGGGAAGGACCAAGGTCCCAGGAGGAGAAACTAGGTGGACAAGCATATGGATTTTGGAAGTTGCAGTTTTCTTTTCATGGATATATTACGGGTAGACCCCGTTTTCCGGGCAAATCTAGTCCTGCCCGGGCTCACCTGGGCGCAACTATGAGCATCCAATTTTTGCTGGGCTTATCTAGATCTCTGCCGTGCAACGTAAACACGCCGTAAACGCCATTTTACGTTTTTTGGAAACAATGTATCATCGTAGAAAAACTTGTGTACCTTATGGGTCAATATTTTTACAGAATTCTTTCGCAAATACTATCAAAAACATGGGGGAGGCTGCACTGGTTATTGGGACGGAATTCCAAGCTGTCCCTTGATAACAAAATTCTCCTGTACAAATGCATTTTAAGGCCCATTTGGAGTTATGCCTGCATGTTCTGGGGATGCGCTGCAGACAGTAATATCAAACGGACCCAGACTTTCCAGAATGTGACTCTGAGACTGATGGTTAATGCCGAGTAGTATATCAAAAACTCTGATAGGACTTAAGGAATTAAGCATAGTGTCAGTGAAGAATCACATTCGATATCTGACGGAAAACTATGAACGCCGCTTGGGTTTGCATCCTTATAAAGAGGCCATATTCCTCCTCGATAGCTCCAACCTACTTCGCAGGCTCATGACCTGATTTCCGATTTTGTATATGACTAATTTAGTCAATTTTCTCTATAAGAATTAGTAACTCATTTAGTGAACTAAAAAGACATATTTCTGTGTATACACGGTTTATTTACCTAATCTCATTGTATGTACAGTATCTAATTTTGTCTAATTTTAAGTGATTAGGCAATTGTCTTTGTAGAGAGTTAGCTATATTTTTTTAAGATTACTTTAAGTTCTTCTCATGTTTTCATCTTCTTCACCTCTTACTCACTCTTATCATTAGTAGTTATGTATCAGAACTATTTAACTAAATAACGATTCATTTCAATGTTGCCAAATTTCTCATCTCAAATTGCATTGAGTAGGAGATTCTGCGACATTTCTGACAGAGAATATCACTGATTTTTGCTCAGATTTTATGCAAACATCCGAAAATTGTTGATAAAAATTGCACAAGTGCAACTTTGTAAAATAAAGTAACTGTTTGAGTCTATTAGTGTTGCAGTGCTTTCTAATTTCATTTATTCATTGGTCTAATATTATTTATTGTAATTATATTTATACAGATACATGACACCATCATGAAAAGTGTCTTGCTCTATGATAGTGAAGTGGGGCCTTTGACCAGGCGAATACGCAAGAAGTAATGAGGGCGACTGAAATAGATTTTTGGCGGCGATCTTTCGGCCTCCGTGTCCGTAATGACATAGTTCGCCAGGTGAAGGTTAAAAGAAATATCGTGCATGACGTCATGCACAGTAACCATTAATTGCGTATTCTTAAATTCAGTCTAACTCGTGATATTTTGTATAAACTTGGAAAATCCTCATACTCATACTTTCACATTTTATTCTAATCTCTGTTCCTTCTTGATGTTATATCAATGCCATAACAGATAAGTCGTGTACGTAACTTACTTATTTTGATTCCTCTTCCAAAAGCAGGTTTGTGAAAATAATCTAATAGTTTGTTGCTTGAGACATTCTGGATCGTAGGACACTTTATGCTGTCACCAGTAAATTTAACAAGAGCATTTATAAAGGTATAATAATTAACGATTATACGTCATCATATCATCATATCATCATCATATCATATCATCATCATCATATCACCATGTATAATTCCGTAAGCCTTTCCTTTGCGTCAAAATTCAGCGCGAACCGCCGGGCCGATCCGTGCGCGGGTGGTACCGGCTCGACCGTCCCGGTCCCCCGACGGCGGGAAAAATCAAGAGTGGCGGTAGCCACCCCCGGTCGAGGAAAATGACGTCCTACTAAAGTCCCGATTACAAACGGGTGGCCGACACTCTTAGTCACAGGCAACTCCCTTAACTTGAAAATTGATTCGGTTGGAACTCGACTGCAGCCCAAACGACGGCACGGATTCCTACGATCTTGGTGTCTACGGACGCATCTCAATTAGGACTACAAAGTGGAAAATTTTCATTAAGATCCATTGAGTTTTCAAAAAGTTATAAGCACTTAATGACCCAAAACAAGGAAAATTTTACTTTTTACTTTGCCGGGAAATTTGAATTTCAAGAATCCAGGGTCCTGAGAAAGTCACTCAAACTCCGCGATAA
>NW_017547915.1:1493805-1506298 GCF_001854935.1 Bemisia tabaci
AATGAACGCGGTAAAGGCTCTCGCGATCTCCTTAATGAAAGGGTTTCTGCAAACGCAAGAGTCATGCTTGTTGCATCCTGTATAAATGAAGGAAAAAGTAAATGCTCCCGCTCTCCTCACAATCAGTAGGTAAGAAAGAGGAAATTAGTTTCTTGCGGCTCGTGTATGGAAAGCTTCAAGCGAGTCGTGCTTGTTGCGGAACTCATAATTGAAGGAGAAAATTCATTTAAATTTTCTCGACCGATTTTGTGATTTCAAGTTCATTCGAAGGATTTATGTACATATTTGTGAACCACAGAATCGGTTTTTGTTTTTGTTTTTTTTTTTTAAATTTTCTTATTGTTAAGGGATTATTTTTTGTTTCTTTTTTTTAAACCATATAGAGTAAGTTTTTGGACATTATGTGGCCTTGATGGACCCTGAGAATTTAAGAGAGCTTTTTGCCATCTCATAGTTACTTACTTAGTTTTATCAACCTTCTTGGAGGGGTGAAAGGGAATGTTTTTGGTTAATAAGATGTAACACGTCAATTTCCTCGACCGGATTTTTTGCCCGAAAATGTTTTTGAGGGTTTTTGTAGTTTTATAGGATACAAAACAATGGAGATAAGTGGTTTCGCACTTCAGTCGGTGCGATACGGACATCCATCAAGTTTAAAAAAATGCATCAAGTCCCCGTCACCGCCGACCAACGCGTTAGTCGATCGAATCAACTACAGGTACTATGCGTAGGAGGTCAAAACGCCTTCAATTTTTTGAACGCAATACGGACATCCGTCGAGGTTGTATAGTTGTATCAAGGCGCCGTAGCAAACGCGTCCCATTGTTTATCGTTACATACGAATATAAGTTGAGAGAGGCCAGTCCTAATGCCTTCAATTTTATACATACATATTTTTGGACAAAATGAAAGACGGCGTTTCTCCATTTGCGACGTTGCAGACTTCCTTAGAAATTTTATTTTTCTTTCGAGAAGCTGGTCACCATAAAACTTAAATTCCCCATGATTTTTCGTATTCGATAGCAGAAGATTTGGTTCAAAATTTAAAGTCGTAAATTTGGATTGTTTCCCATGGAGGAGATGAATTAAGAACGGAAATTTTGAAACACCGCAATGGAGATACGTGGTTTCGCACTTCAGTCGGTGCGATACGGACATCCATCAAGTGTAAAAAAATGCATCAAGTCCCCGTCACCCCCGACCAACGCTTTTGTCGATCGAATCAATTACAATATAAAAGTAACCAAACAATTTATTGCTCGAGACATATTGGACGGTAGCACACGTTTTTACGTCACCAGTTCAGAAGATCAATTTCAGTATACTCCTCTGTGGTCATAGGAATTACTGGGGGTTGTACTGGCGCCTCGCCCTCCTCTAATTCCTGCTCCTCCGGCCATGTTACCAAGAAATAATTCACGGCATGCGGTCGGCCTAGACTATACTTCTTGGCAAATTCTTTTGATGAAAATTTCGCTCTTCTCGGATCATTCGCCCTGTTGAGAGAAAATTCGATGAAAACATGTGCTTCTACTCAATTCCAGGGACAAAAGTATTTCATTATAATGCCTACAAATGTGAAAAAGTGAAAGATCTCGTCTATATTTATTAAAATACAAAATTAAATGTAGAGTTAATTTTGAATGGTTTTAATTTTGCCATTTGAATGGTTCTAACTGACCAAATGGGCAATCAAAGACACGCTTGCACGGGCACGCACCGTACATAGCGCCTTCAAAATCGTATAAATACTTCTAACGCTACACCTTTACGCATACAACCGATGCGCAAATTGCTTACACTGCGCCTACGGGAGTGTATTCGTGGAATATTCTGCACGCCTAGTCTGGGCAAAGTTTTGCGAGAAAAAAAAAAAATTCAACTAAATTATTTCACTTTAATGGCTACAAATGTAAAATACTCAAATATCTGGTGTAACAAGGTGTTAAAATATATATATTTTTACGTATATATACGTAAAAGCCGCTTTTATAGCGCTCTCTGGCGCTCTGCGACACCTAGCCGCCAAAGTTCCCTATCCTCCGGAAGCCCCTCGGGGATTATCAATATACATAATTAAATGTAGAGCCAATTTTGAATGGTTTCAATTTTTTCGATCATTCAACTTTTTCTAACTGGCAATTGTTTTGATATCTATTCAAGTAGATGATAATTTTACTTCAATGACAGTGATATGAAATATATCGACGGTGAAAGTCGGCAATCACATAACTCGTTTGCGGTGTCTGAAAATCTCCGCCTCTACGTCATTTTTATAAAGGAGAACAAATTGATATTATTTCTTGAAGTTTTTGCAGAATTTTCTTCGCATTGAGAAGAAAAATCATGACAGTTTTAAATAATTGCCGTTGAGTAGTTTTCCATTTAAAAAATAAAGTATGACAGGAAGTCTGCGACGTCGCAAACCGAGTTAAGTGATTGCCGACTTTCACCGTCGATATGTGTCACCCGATGATATTCAGACGATGTGTCCACTATTTACCGTTATTAAGATAATTACGTGACCGATAAATATTCAAAAACACAGTATGAAAGGTAAATTGGCGAGGAGGGAGAAAGAGAATCAGGGGGGAGAGAGTGAGGGGGTTGAGGTAAAGGAGAGGAAGATATCGGTATCAATCATTCCGGCCGTCCTACAAAAATATCGAAACTTATTAAGAACTATGAAACAGTCAACTAATTTTTTTTGTTTATTTGTTTATGTATTTAAGGTGCAAAACCACACTCAGGCTTACGTAAAAGACATCTCTCATATTCGTGCTCGAAACTGTCTGAAAGAAATTCCTGAAATACATTGTCTCGGCTTCATTTTTCATACACCGCTGGTTTGATGCTAATCTTATAAGAGTGAATAGCCTCGATTTGCATGGTTCTTTTTTCATAGAATATTTTTGCGGACATGAGAGATTTATGCTAATTTTTTGTCCAGTATTGAATTGCACTAGATAGTATTAAAGGTTCTGGCATAGAGAAAATAAACCAAAAATATTTTACCTAGCGGTCAGATAGGTCTCCTCAAAGTGGATCTTCCGCCCTTTTTCTTGCAGAAACAGTTGGAATACAAATCTATGAGTACCTGAAAAATGGAAAGGCGTATTGGTGATTGATATCTCTGAGAGAATCTAAGTGAATTTACGATATCTCTCATATCAATCATAGGCATTACGAGTCGAATGAGAACAGATGGGGTTCCGTTCTACCCTTGGGAAACAAGTTGAGATATATTTGTGATTTCAAAAGTATTGCGGTCTGATTTTACGCCGATTCATCGTTTAAGGTGAATCTCCAGCTGTACTGCTAAAAAAATCCACCACGTTGCGCTGCTAAAATCGGTCTCCGAGACCAGCGATTATTTAATTTATCCCGATAAATACACTAAATTCTAAGATTCACGAGTTCTGGCAGGATATGTCTGGAATTTTTAAAAACAAACACGAACTTTGAAAGTTTAATAATAAAAACTAAAACTTGATCCCAGCTTCTCTTATGGGATGGCTGTGAGTGCGAGAGGGGGAGTGAACGGTGGGAGAGAGATAGCTGTAACTACTGAGAGAGATCGCTCGTGATTGGTTGCATCAAGGTCATTTTGCTTGATCCTACCTTTTTCTGGGATTGAGTTATACAAAGCTTCAGAAATTACTTGTCATATATATCATCTTTTTTAGTGTCAAAAGGAAGAAGAATACCAGAGAACTTATGATTCTTCGATTTTAACAGATTTTACTTTAATTTTCATACAAGCTCAAGGACTCACGTCAAGCTGTACGCACTCTAATGACGTGACCCTCAAAATCAAAACACACCTCTGGCGCCCTCTGCAGGGACAAATTTCTCACTACACGCTGCTGAAGATTCACTTTAATGTGTGTCCTCACAGTATAGTCACATACGAGAAAGAATAATTCTCAGATTTTCTAATTTAAAGGTCAAGAAAGGTTTTAAAACTGCATTTGCATATTTATTTTTCATCATTCAATCACTGCTTCATGCGAGCTGTTCATCCATACCCTTAATTTCATAATCTACATTTAAACGAATAATATATCACTTCTACAATACTTTTTTGGGTTTGATCATAAATGGCATTGCCGTCACAACTAGTTTTTCCGTCATACATGAAACATTTGTTAAAAAGCTTACTTTTGTGTGTTCGATAATAACTCGTATCTAAACATATTTGTAACTAAAATTTTCTTATCCAGATGCTCAATAGAATTTTTAAAAAATTAAATTCATGATTCCGAATTCAAAGTAAAATGCATATATGTTATTTACCGTTTCCGTGCATTGGAGTTGGTCCTATATACTCTGCTATCGTTTGTCCTGAATGCAACCTATTGTCAGGGATGTTCCCAACGATCCAATGCAACCATTCTCTGTCCACCGGGTTACTTCGCGATGGCGCATCAAGATCTGTATGATAATTGTACATAAGTAGTCGAATGAAATTCATAAAACGTATTTTAAAATTATACTTCAAAGAAAAGTGTATTCGCGCCAAATCAGGATTTTATTGCGTGAACTTATTAACCGACAAAGCAGTTAGTTTTACATCTTAACATAGCAAAAGTAACTGCTGTAGCGGTGAATTCAGCGTTTTGTGAGCTGTCACACACTTTTATACATCCAGAATGTTAAATTTGCATCCTTTTTTTGATGTTAAATCTTATCATTTATCTATGCGGGACGAATATACAAACTAAAACTGAAAACGTAGGGACCAAGATGAACGTCATACTTATATTTAATCGCCCTTGGTGGTAAAGGGGAAAATATATCTAAGAACTTCGGTGCCGCTCCTTAAATTTGAGAGCGAGCAAAAAGCATTACATTGTTGCGCTCTCCGAAACATTGCGGCGCTTCTTGTTACAGTTTTGCGCCATTCTACCAAGTGACACGCGCCGATCATCGAGGAAATGTAGAGCAACACATAAAAGAATTGCGAAGCGTAAGTGACTTATTATACGCACATGTGCTTAAAATATAGTATAATGGTTAATTTAGTACACACCAACAAAAATTATCGTGTAGAATGTGGCCTCATCTGGATTCTCGTATTTCCACGCTACTTTCTCTGGAGCGGCATGAGCTGTAGCCGCTTTCAAGGTATTACCATAACAAACGGCGCCATAGCCATCTTCTTCATAAATCACCTAACATGAAGGAAACACAAACGCAGAGAGCTGCCACGATTTCTTTGAGAGAATTAAGAGAATTAACTAAATTAAACGAAAAGACATCGAAGATGAAACAGCAAACACCTTTAACTTGTTTGATAAGTTTCAAAATCTCTTTTCCCATTCCATCATATTCAAGCAGGGTGAACCAACGCTATCGTTGGTCATTTTCTCAGAATATTTCTCCCACGAAATAGAAAAATCAGGGAATTTCTCAAGAAATGACGTTAAATATTTTTCCATTCAGAAAATACATTACAGCAGATGGACATGGACAATGGCGGGGCAAATCAAGATTCGCATATTTTTGAAATTTAAACATAGACATGTAAAAAAAATTGAATAAACAAAAGATTTTTAAATAAATATCGCTAGCTTTTAAAGATGGTTGACTGATTGATAATGCAACGTGAGTCCCGGTCTTGTTATGAAAACGAGTCAACGACAACTTTTTTGGCTTTTTTTCGGTTGAAAATGAGGGTTGTTTCACACTATTACTAGATGCCCAAGCTGCGCCAAATTGAACCGAACCTTACGAAAAACACGTGGCCTGTGGGTTATGTGCCGATATGGTACCAATGTATACGAGCTTTAGAAAAATGTCTACAAATACACTAGAAAAGAATCAAATTGAGAGAATAGTGAAAAATCAAGAGTCAGAGAATTTTTTATGGAAACTTAGAAGTCCCCGAGCCGGGTCAAATTGACCCTACTATCTCTTCTGAAGAGTTACATATGGCAGATAAAGGGGAGAGAGTCAGAAAACGTCAGTATGTTATTACCAAAAACGGTGAAATTTTAAGAAAATTATTATTTATCTTCAAAAACATTAATAACGTAGATAGTACTTCAAAAATTATCCAAATTAATGTATTTAAATGCGGGCCAATTTGACTTAACTTAGGACTAAGCGTATAAAAAAGTTTTGGACATCTAAGAGTTAAGTCAAGACGTTTTCGTTAGACGTTCGTTAGACGTTCGTTAGACGTTCGTTAGACGAAGTCTATTTGAATGTGCTCTTTTGTATTGTCTCTCCGGATTCAGTCGTTAATTTACTCACTTACTTCACGCACATAAAAAGTACCCTTTATAGACTTTACTATCAGCTTAAACAAAAGAATAGAGACATTACAAACCTTTAAAACACGCTGCGGACATTTGTCCAAGGTTGATAGATCTGGAATTATCTTATCCCTGTGAAGCTCATAAGCAATTGGCCCCGGTGTGGTAGTTGATGCGTGTGTCGAATGTGTTGATGTGCTTACGTGCGCTGAGTGATCTTTAAAAGTTGTTTGTCTAGTTGTAGTGGCACCTTGTGCAAAATTTGAATAAAAATTACATCTCAATACAAATATCCCTGCGAGAATGAACTTCATGCTCCACGCATCACCTGATAAGATTGAACACCTGTCAACATACATTGAGCATTCTTTTTGATTGATAACATGTTTTTGACAGAAGTGATTGACCGAGGACAAAAATTGCATTGTTCGATGCCGCGATCATTTTAACGCGAGTTCGAATAATCGCGCCGAACACGGTGCGGTCGGCGTCAATCTTATATCAGCGCCTGCAAGACTGCAGGAATACTTCATGCATTGCGCCAAACAGTGCAGTCGGCGTCAAGCGCATGTTAGCGCCTACAAGACCGCGTGAATACTTCTCGCATTGCACCAAACGTAATGCGAGAGTTTGTTGCGATAACTATGCGACTACGGGTATAGGCACACTGCTGCTAGCTGGATTGAAGGTCCATTACACTGTAAAGATGAACCGACAATTGAGACGAAATTCGACCGCACTCCTTTCCCTGACCTACGCGACGCTAAAATCGCCGCAAAACTAGGTCCACGCGTCATTTCTTTTGACTGTATACCTGCCCGATTTTTACCCCAATTAAAGGGTAAATCTTTATCTTGATTGCAACGATTCAGAAAGTCGGACGATGTAAAAACAATGCAGCGATTCTGAAACTTGAATCACATTAAATTAATTTTGGTTTAATAAAAAGAAAATAGAACGAACGAAATTATCGCGTCGAAATTTGTTATGACTTAATTTTAAATCATTCCGGAAATTTGATCTCCGCTGAGGAAGGGATCGGTCGTTTTCGCACGGTTTACATGTTTTAAACGTTTTGCAGCTTTCATCTCAATTTTTTGTATCAATTTTTACATCACGTCGGGCTGCGTAGTCTATATAAATAAGAAGAGTGAGAATTGGCATAATGACATAAATGAATTACTAACCTTTGAGAGCTGTAAGCCAAATGGAAATATGTGTACTGTGTTGATAGTAAAATCAGGAAATTTTTTAGAATCTCAGGATTTTATTGTAGTTAACGAGATAGAATTTACAAAATTACGTACCAGACGTTTCTTATTTTCAACTGACACATATCTGAGACAAGTGATAGACACTGGACAAGGGTGAAAGATCACTCAGCGTACATAAGCACATCAACACGTACGATACAAATAAGATATTCGTAAGATCGTTCAAATAAGGCATTTAGAGCTTATTTCGAGGAAATACGTTGGTTATTTTTCGAACAAAAAATGTTTTTAAAAGTTACAGTGAAGATATACACGCACTCTTTCAGTTTTTCGAAAATTTAGCGCTTGGTTAAAATTATATATCGTAATGAACGGAAATAAAGNACCGCAACTCTCGGAAACTTAAGGTCGGAGGGGGGTGGATTTGGCTTTAAAAGCGTCTCAAGCGAAAGAGGCTGAAAAATTTGGAAGTCTGAAAATTTTGCGGACATCGGGACGTCAAGGGCTTTAACCAGAGTCAAGCATCGTTGAAATCGGTCCGGTAGAACTCCAGAAATAAGCGTTACAGTGAAACCCCCAACGATTTTATTTATATAGATGAACGGAAATAAAGGAGATGTTTTACAACTTCAATAAATAGTGATACTGATCGTTTTCAAAAATTCCGAATCTTGAGAATTTGATAACTAAGTATTTAATCTCCGATTTTGCATGCAATTTCAAAAATTTTAAAATAAATTTTGGCAGAGGAAATAAAACAGATTTTGCACTTCGCAAAGAAATAAGAATACATACATACATATAGGTCGCTTTACAGCACTCCCTCGCGCTCTACGACCCCTAACCTCCACTGCTCTCTTTCAAACCACAAATCTTGGGGGATTGAGCACCTTAACATAAAAATAGAAAATAAGAAAGAGAAAATAATAAAATAAAAAAATAATAAATAATCTAGAAATAAGAATCAGATGTAAAAAAAGGCGAGACTATACCTGAAAATAATTTGGGTGCCTTTAGTTTGATTAAACGGGATCCATTCTGGGAATTGGTGAGATTAAAAACGAGCTGTCACTAATTCTTCACATCGTCGTCCTCATCTACTAAATCAGACCGATTACTTATGTTTGAAACGTGTCTCTCTTCTTCCTTATCTCCATTTTCTATCATCAACTCTCGTTCAGAGCATTGGAACCAAACCCGTTTACAGTCACGCCTCTTACTTCATCATTCTACCATAACATTCTATAGGATAAACACGCATCAATTTTTATTCAACGAATGCTATAATTATAATCATGCATTTTGGTTGATTTACCCCTTCCCCTCAAAACAAGTCATCTGACCATGCTTAATAGAATAGAAAAACATAAACAAGCGGTTCCTGCACGTAAAAAAAGTATCGGTTGCCTGTAAAGTAAGCCTGAAAAAAGTATTTTTGCCTTCCTCTACTGCGTACTCTTTTCTCGACGAATGTTTGCGTTCGAATAGTCATTCTGATAACGGTAATCACAAAGACAAAGTCAACTTCCCAACGATGTAACATTCACATAATCACTCATAGAATTAAATTACCGTGAGTCTGAAACGAATGAAAAAATACGGATTGTGGGGTGTTGCAAGTTTTGCCTCAGTCACTGAAAGAGAATTGAATATCGTGTGTGACTAAATGTCTTTTGAATGTGATGGCCTGACAATAATGAGAATGCTCAGTTTTTTCATTTGAGAGAAGTGATTGCTTTTCCCATTTTTCATTTAGATTTGGATAATGGAATCGAATAGCTAATATAATGCTAATGTAATAGCTTGGATAATGAATAGCTAGTGCGGATTTGACGCTGAGGCTTACTCGACTTTCAATTAATTATTCTGAAAGGGTGTTTCAAATGTGTTCCCTATTGGCTTTTAAAGTAAAATTACTGTCTAAACTTCTTATAGGAGCTGTTTTGATAAGGGCTAATATTGGCCAATTCTGAGATTCCCGAGATTTTTCAATGTTTTGTAGCGGGAGACGACGAATATGATTACTTTGGTAAGTTATTCCTTTTTTTAAAAAAAAAAAAAAAAAAAAAAAAAAACCACAAAATTAAACATGGTCCGTTTTCTGAACCGTTGTGATTAAGATACATATTTCCCCTTACATTTCGGTAAGAACGTCAAGAAAACGCGAGTCGAGAATGATATGACGCGTGGTTCCAGTTCAGCAGGGCTATTATCACCGCACCTTGCCAGACAGCACAGAGTGCAGAGTGCATGGTCGTGTTATTTTCGTAGTGTGACGCGCCTTCAATTCCAGTTAGCGGCAATATGGGCATCACCTGTGGTCGAATAGTTATCTCACAAACGCCTACCCTAGATGCCTACACTAAATAGCCAATATGAATGGCTACACGCAATAAAAAAGCTATTTATCTCCGATTGAAACGTTGCATACCTACACCCTTATTTTATTATTTAGTTTATTCATTTTTTTAAAAAAATAAAACAAAAAAACAAAAAGAAACAAACTAAACAGCAACATTTCTCATTAAAATTTTCTACAAATTTTCTTTATTTGTTTTAAAAATTTACAGAAAATTTACAAAAATTCTACGCAAAAGCAACTGGGGAAACCTGCGAATTAGAGAGCAGAGCAAGCAAAATTTTTCCCGACCCGAGGGGAAATATATGTGCGAGTGAATGCACTTCAAGTGATATTTTTGAAAAAGAATTTCACTTCGAAGAAATTTTTTTATAAAATTGCACGCTTTTTACCTCTGCACCGATGTATTTTTTCCTACGACGCGTTTTTCTCGCAGAAAAAGCAGTTCTTGATCAAAGGAACAGTTATTCAATTGTAAAAATTGACAACTCAAGATTTTTGTCGTCAGCGCGAGTTTTAAAATGGTCCAATTGGTTTGAAACTTTACGGGATTTTTTTTTCAATGTATTGACGCCCATTGGAAACCGAGGATCTAAATTTTTCCAACCTTCCTTTTTAGTATAAAAATAAGCCACACCCTTTTGAAATACTTTTAAATTGACTTTTTTTTTTCAGAGGGAAACATTCAACGACATGTTTACGATGCACGTTCCCTTAGTATATGGTCTCATGACAACAATGCAACCGATGTTCTTTTCGATGGCTACAGACAAAGGGCTCCATTGCGATACTGGGAATTTTGAAAGACTGTTGAAAATGCATGAAATAATCCCCGATTTGATCAAAGTTGCCCCAGATCAATGTTTACATGTAAGTTCTTATATGCTGAATTTCGTAAAGCTAATTTTTTTTTAAAAGAAAAAAAAATTAGCAAAAAAATGCATTTTACATGATTTTAAGGAGATGAGGGAAGTAAAATTGAGATAATCGTAAATTTCAATTTACTTTGATGCATTGAAACGTTTCGTGTCCGTTTTGATATTAACCCAATGGCCCAAGCTTTATTTTACGATCGTCCAAAAGACAGAAAGGAGAAAGTAGAGAGTAGAAAGTAGAAAGCGAAATTAGGAATTATGGATAGGACCCAGTGAAATTTTTTATACATACTTTAGTGACAACCTTCAATAATAGATGTGAATAAAATGAAATGTTCATTACTGTTCCTGTCAAACATGAATGTGTTTATTTTTAGTCTACTTATTTTGTCTTAGCTCTGTGAGGACATTGATACAAGGTCAGAAGGAGATATTCTATAAAAAATATATCTAGCACTTGGAGCAATTTTTTAAGTTAACACGAGCGCGTAAAGTTGATGTTTTGATCATAGTTTTTCTTTCCTTTTTTCTTCCATCACATACGTGCGCATTTTTTGGACCTATAATGAATGAGAAATGGCACATGTTACTTGATGAGGCCAAATTAAATTGGAATTGTATAGTTTCTGTAACTTTATAGGGAACCAAAATCTTTGAAATTAAACTTTTCATGATATAATTTTTCCCTGCTTCGATGCATAGGTAGAAATCAATGGTAAAGTTTTGAATCCTGGCGATGCTTTAGATTTTATTGACACTTTAGAAAAACCGAATAAGATAGAATGGAAACATGAAAATGGAACTTTTTACTCATTAATCATGACAGGTAATGATCAAAGTTACATTTAATTTTTATAAAATTCTCTTCTAATTTTTTTTTTTTTTTTTTTTTTTTTTTTTTTTTTTTTTTTTTTTTTTTTTTTTTTTTTTTTTTTAAATTTAATTTTCTTTCATAGGAAAAGATGTAGTTGAGTTAGATTTAAAAACATGGTGATCAATGTATTGATACTTTGTCAACATTTCATTCAGGGTGGTTTCAAATGCAACATATCCGAAAAGGATGCGCAGTGTACAGAGAGTACACGAGTATACATAGACGAAAAGTGTCCTTAACTAGAGTGATATACAGGGTGTCTCACGAAAAACGAGCCACCTTGAATATCTGCCGAACGCTTCGGAATTTCGAAAAACGGTAAAAGACGTGTTCGTTTATATCGAGGGGGACACCTTTTGGCGTATTCGACATTTTCCCAAACCGCGGGAGGGGCGCGGGGCGGGGGGTGCCCCACCCGTAAGTCGAACTTTTCAAATGGCACCCCTACTTTTTTATTTCAGAAATCAATTCTACGCAAAAAAACAAGCCACCCTGTCCAAACCGAATGTAAATCGGACAATTTTTCAGTGATTGACAGAGTTTGAAACATTTTTTTCATGCTCTTTTCAAAAATTTCCCACGCCCAATGGAATTGCTGTATCAAACCAAACTCTCCGCCAAAAAAATTCTTAAACATAGCACTTTCGATAAAAAAATAAAAAAAATCTGCTGCACTCGAAATCTGGAGCACGCGGAGCCCTTCTTTTGCGACATTAAATTCGTTATACCGAACATTTCCGAGGGGCGCTCATCGGGAGGGAGTAGTAAGTTTTAGACAAGAATTATTAATCTTTTTTATGAAGCATAAGAAACCGTGTCCATGAAGAAACAGTTAAGTAGAAAATCAACGCACCGCGGAAAAATAGCGTCCTCAGAAGTATCAAGGTCCGGCTCAAGTCATTGACCCCCCC
>NW_017547915.1:1518468-1583922 GCF_001854935.1 Bemisia tabaci
AAAAAAAGAATTTGCCTAAAAACGGAACTTCGTGGTTCTGCGCAGATTTACCAGTCAGACACGACATCTCAAGGTGGAAAAAAACTCGCTGAAAGCGAATTTTAGAAATCAACACAAATTGATGTAGAGACATGATTGGCTAAAAAATACAACGGTTTTTGATACATCGGAAAATCAACCAAAAATCGGAGACTGGGCGAAACGCTCAAGGTCGCAGAGGTATAGGGAATCCCATAGCGAAAGCAACGGAACGATTGTAATATCATGGGGAACTCCGTTCCCATGACAAAATACACCATAAAAAAATAATGAAACATCAAATTGAAAAAGAAGAATAAAATCGAGTCAGAGAAATGATCTGACAACCACCCCTAGAAATCCCAGGCCGAGTCAAATTGACACTAAAACAAGTATGGGCATCATATTGAAAAAAGGAAAAAATCGAGAATCAAAACAGCGAAAGGTATTAGAGACGTATTTGGGTCTCGTTTTTTAAATTTTCTCCCATAAATCAGATCGACACCTCATTATCAGCACAGAGGAATGAATTGCGAGTTCGCGCCTCGGGCCATTGCGCCTTCAATTTTCCAGATGCAACACGAACATCCATCAAGCACTAATAGTCGTATACGACGACGAAATATATTTCTGCGCCGTCATCAACGCACGTCATTTACCTTGTGTGTTCCCATATTATGTTTAAAAAATTATGGAAGACAATCTCTCAAAAATTAGCTAAAATATACTATCTCAAAGAATGAGTTGACCCTCTTTGATTCATATCTACTGTATCTGTTATACGAATGAATACATTCGCTGCTTTTTGAGAGGTCAAAGAACTTGTCAATTTTGTTCAAAGAGGATGTTAATTACAATGTACCAAATATTCTCCACTTGAGATCAACTATACCGAACTAATTGAAAAATGCAAAACGACATTCCTCGAGAGCAGTCTCGGATTCATTATTTAGTTTGAGACCAAAGTTTTAAAATTATCCTTGAAACTTCCTCGACTTGAAATCTCTTCTCAAGAGCAGTTTTTTGTGTCCATTTAACTGCCGAAACTTTAAGAAGATCTCAAATCAGAGAGGTTTCAAGTAGCGTCTTATTTCGAGCAAAGACTTCTGTGGCTTGAGGTTGATTCTGATTGGAGCCAGGGAATAATTTACTATCACCTATTCTAAGATTATTCTGACCATGATTTAAATATTGATTTTTACAGTTATCAAAAAAATCAGAGACTCACCTTTTCCGTCTTGTGTGCGCTGAGAAAGATAACTTTTTCGGTTGCTTGAAAACTAAAAATACCATCCTATGAAGACCTGAAATTTTAAAAGTTTGGAAGTATAAACAAAACTACACTCTCTCTACGACGAAAGTCAAATCGTTAAAGTTTTGTTTAGCCAATCTTGAGAGTTTTTACGTCATAATTTTTACGAAATATACTTTTTTCATTGGTACCAATATTTCCATTTTTATTAGGTATTTTGATGTGAAATTCTTATTTTAACCTGGCCGGCTAATTATCTATTTGTTTATCAATATACGATTCCGACGGGCTTACCTGTGTTACGAACAAACCCTGGGGCTCTGTACTCGGTAAGAGTTAGCCCTTCCTGCCACTCATTTTCCCGTATATTTCCTACAATCCAGTGCTGCCATTCTCTCAAATTCGGTGATGCCCTTGATGGAGCGTCAGGACCTAGAACAATGTCAAAGGTATTCTACAATCTGTCGCTTCTCTGACGTGAACGCATATCACATGTTCAACCTGAGCCCTGTTCTCCGTACAACTCTATGCTTTTTGGAGCTCATGTGGAAATAGAGGATTGCCTTCTTTTCATAGAGAGGCAACGAATGGGTCAGATATGCTGGTTACAGAATTACCATTACATTACAATTAAGGATTACCAGATTACATGCACACTGGTTTTCCAACATTTACGGTAGATAGGGATATTTTTATTGATAATGATTAATGACGAAACGAATATATCAATACCATGGCCAAACTGGGAAACTACTTACCGCAATCCACAAAGTTCATCCTCAAAGACTTTCAGAGTCTTTTCATTTCTCTGCTGATAAATAATTCAACATAATTTCTGAAAATTGTGTAATTAATGACTTCGATGCGCAGAATATTCTTTTCTGGGATTTTAAGCGTAGTGGTCACTAACTTTTCCCTGATTTTGGAATGTCCTCTTTTGACATTAGGTGTCTCAGATAAAAATTCTTTTCACAAAAATTTCAAGTTTTTACTTGACTTAATTTTAAGTGTTTAGTCTCTTTAAACTGAAAAGTCCAATTTTTTTACTGGGAGAAGGAATTTCAATGCTCCGCAGCAAAACTACCTGACATATTTTCACAGTGAGGAGGGCTTAATTTCCTAACTTTTACAGAACCTGTCACCCTGTCTATCCCTCAGAAATTCAGTGAACCAGATGAGATTCAATGAGGGTCGTTGATAACTTTACCACTAAATTGATACCGCTTACAGGATTTTGGAGGGAGCAATTTTACCTACTAACATTGTTGTCAAACAGGGTTTATTCATCAGAGCCCTGAATTGAGGAACCAAGAGAAAATAATTTGTTTTCATTTACTCCTCAAAGATGATACTGACCAAGTGACCATGATGCAGGTCAGTACCTATGAGAACTATATAGATCTCATAAAATTTCAGTAAACCTTGTCGCTGGGGGAAAGATCTAATACATACTGAAGATAATCATCAAATAATGTACTCTCCTAAATAGACAAAAATTACAATGAAAATGTTCATTATTTGATGAAAAATAAAGTACAAAAATTTTCAGAGTCTCAGAGGACACCAAGAATGCCAAAAAATCTTAAAATAATTTCCTTTCACAAACAAAAATAAAAATGACACTGAACATTTCTAGCAGGGCTTCTTGATAATCAGAGAACAAAAATTTTGAGAGCTTGACACTTTTAATCCTTACAATTTTTAGATTGTAACACTAATGAGGTCTGGGAAGCTGTTGAATGCCCTGATTTCCAAACTTCTATTACTCAAGCAGCACTTATTTCTTTGGATTTCAATTCCATGGTAAAATTATTTCTATTGCATTGTAGTGTTGAGAATGTTGCCTATTTACTCATTGAAGGAACAATTTTTAGAGCAATTAATTTGAAATAAGTACCTTCCGTAGTTGAAATTTATCATTGAATTTCTTCGTATTTCTTTTCTTTCTTCTTTTTCTTTTCTTGGGATTCTACAATTGTATTTCTTTTCAGGGATATCTACAGTTGTGTAGATTTTGATTTTTAAAACTATCGTCTCTTTTTAAAACTAAGAGAGCGTTGAAATAATTATCACTTACCATGTATAACTTTCTGCAAAATTTGCCTCAGTTTGATGCTCTCACAAGTTCAGTTGTAAAGTCAATTCAGCCATAGCTTTCCGAAGAAAATTTCTTCTTCGATCTAACAATTAATGATTAATCGTCGAAATAGCTTTGAACTGATTAATTAAAAATGACAGTCAAGGGTGTAAAAAAATAAGACGGATCCGAGAAACTTTGCTACACAGCAAGGAGATATCCACTTCATAGCTATAAGCATTAAATGGATTACATTTTGCAATTAGGAGCCACTATTTCTGGTCCATTTTAGAAACAGAATACATGCTATTGGTTTCCCTATGCAGATATGTGCTTTTATGGGAGAGCCAGAGGTAATGGTTCCTTATTTTAAAATGTAATCCAATTCCTTCACAAGTGGGAGACTTAATTTGGTAATATAACAGTTTTCTTGCAAAAATGAGATGATATAAACTCCAAACAACCCAAAAACTTGGGTAAAGAGACTCCGGGCAAGTCACCATCCTCTTGCCAAAAACCTCCAAAAGCTCTTGTTTGTTCCCCTCTTCAGTGGAAAAAGAAAATATCACACTACGACAGTTTCCATTTCTGTCATAGAGTACCCCAAACGGACCAAAGAACGGAACTCTTAGTCGTTTACACATTTACCTATTTAACAAAATCTCCAGGAAGTCACAGACAGGCTGGCAGCCCCTCATTGGACCAAAACGCACACCGTACCATTTTTCCCTTGTAGGTATGTGCCTCCAAAGTACATGAAATGACTCCTTGAGGGGCGGGCAAGTTTGATTGAAATTCACGTTGTCTTCTGAAAATGAGCTAAAATTTTTACCTTGAAGAAGAAGAAAATCGAGTTATCATTTTCTTGCATACACGGTAGGTATGCCTATGAGAGGCACCAGGAACGCCTTCCAAAATTATTGATGGAACCCGCACGACTCCGAAGTCAGCGGAAACTTTCTTGAAGCGTCTCCTAAGATTTTCCCTACGCAATAATCCCCTTCAAAAATGAATGATGCAACAAGCGCGTCCTGTTTGACCACGAAAGCTCCTCAGATGAGAAGTCTTTTGGTCTGGTCAGAAAAATATTCGAACTTTATTTTTCATCTTCTCTTCTCATTTCCCGCATTGACGGAGGCGAAATTTTTTGGAAAGCATGACGCGCCCGGCCCAATGCTCTCACTGAGGATCAACCTGTAGATAGACTGCTAAAAATATTTAGGAAACAGATGTTCGGGCTCACTGAGAATGAGGCCAATTTCCGAACTGATAGTACGGGATCAGAATGGAAAAAGTCAATTATGACTACGAGGAGGCTTTGTACACTTCCAAATAAACAGTGCCGTCTTTGTTGTACAAGTATTCCTGAACGATCATTCATAATGGAAGGCCATATTCTATTCGCACTTTTTTTTACGCATTGGGCCGGGCGCGTCATGCTTTCCAAAAAATTTCGCCTCCGTCAATGCGGGAAATGAGAAGAGAAGATGAAAAATAAAGTTCGAATATTTTTCTGACCAGACCAAAAGACTTCTCATCTGAGGAGCTTTCGTGGTCAAACAGGACGCGCTTGTTGCATCATTCATTTTTGAAGGGGATTATTGCGTAGGGAAAATCTTAGGAGACGCATCAAGAAAGTTTCCGCTGACTTCGGAGTCGTGCGGGTTCCATCAATAATTTTGGAAGGCGTTCCTGGTGCCTCTCATAGGCATACCTACCGTGTATGCAAGAAAATGATAACTCGATTTTCTTCTTCTTCAAGGTAAAAATTTTAGCTCATTTTCAGAAGACAACGTGAATTTCAATCAAACTTGCCCGCCCCTCAAGGAGTCATTTCATGTACTTTGGAGGCACATACCTACAAGGGAAAAATGGTACGGTGTGCGTTTTGGTCCAATGAGGGGCTGCCAGCCTGTCTGTGACTTCCTGGAGATTTTGTTAAATAGGTAAATGTGTAAACGACTAAGAGTTCCGTTCTTTGGTCCGTTTGGGGTACTCTATGACAGAAATGGAAACTGTCGTAGTGTGATATTTTCTTTTTCCACTGAAGAGGGGAACAAACAAGAGCTTTTGGAGGTTTTTGGCAAGAGGATGGTGACTTGCCCGGAGTCTCTTTACCCAAGTTTTTGGGTTTTTTGGAGTTTTTGGTTTACAGGTACGCTGCAACAGTAATTCGTAAAATATGAAATCGAATCAGTGATAACCACCATTTCATGGTAACGCGAGGGTATAGTTAGTAATATAAGCCATGCTGCCGTGCTAAGGAAGAAAGTCGTATGAGCCGTCAGACGTTGCCATATTTTCTTCATAAAAAATGATTTACTAGAAAAATTGTGAATACTTTTCTTCAAAAATTTTAGACAATTTCGTGCGTAATCTAAACGCGCTAAAATATCTGAATATTTTAAGGATAAATATGCATAATTTTTCAACAAATACATGTTTTATCCGGGCAAATTCGGCAACTCTCGAATGTTCATACGACGTTCTTCAGTGGCATGGCCGTGCGAGACCATGGGCCGTGGCACGAACTTATGAATGACATTTGCCGATGATCGTGTCCAGGGCTGCCACTCTCGTGAGGAAAAAAAATAAATTTCTAGTACAGTCCCACGAATGAATCATGAAAATTACAGCTCAAAATGGTGGCAGTGGTCGCGGCCGCTAGCATGAAAATTACCCTTGCCTGCTGAGAGTGAGAATCTGACCTCATCGTAATGAGCTGTTATTATTTTACGCGAGGAATGTCCCATTCAATTAAGAGGAACCCCGGCGCTACGTCATAGTTTAGCACTCTTCACTTCCTCCCGCATTATTTTTTTTCCGTCATTGCCCCCCCCCCCATCCCCCGATCCTTTCTCGTGCTGATAAACGCACATTGCCTCCAGTGGCGTGGCGTGAATTGCGATGTATCGATTGTCATGCCATTTAAATCTATGGTAAAGAATCGATTATAAAGGCGCTCGCTGCGAACACCCTGTTAATCGATCCTTTTCCATTGGTTTAAATGGCATAACAATCGATACATCGCAGTTCACGCCACGCCACTGTTTGCCTCAGCCAGCGCGTAAGCTCGACTCGATTTCTTCTATACCCAATTTCATACACGCAACTCAGATGACGTATTGCCAGGAGTTATTGACCTCGGGCTTTTCCAACATTGTTTTCAAATTTAAGTGAAATACTACAATTCATCTAATATACTGCCGCTTCTTAGAGATATAAGGGCGTAATTGACTTCTGGGATGGGTCTTATTGCCCATTTGACTTTGCATACTTTCCACGGCTCACACGCGGAATTAAGTTACGCTGATTGGTGAGGATAGTTTAAAATTGCTACTGAGACGACCAAATTCACAATTCTTCGGCTGAAGCTCCCTTGACCTCTCTTTAAGTTGGGAAAAGACCCTCCTCTGGAACGAGGGGAGCCCCGCAAACCCCTCTCGAAAGGAGTGTTTTTCTTTCGTGCCCCCCAACTTACCATCGATGAGTTACGCGGCTCCTCTACCCCCCCGCCCCCACGAAAAGTTCTTAATAACTGATAAGCGGGGGGAATTTAGGGTCAAACAGTCTAGGGCCCCCATTCCCGCACTGTCAATATTATGTAAATTATTAGTGCCCTTGATTCAGAATGATAATACTCTCAATCATGAATGGGCTTCGTCAACACTGTACTCTTTCTTTTTTATCACAAACTGACAGAAAAGTTGCATAAGGCAAGTTGCAGGGATTGCATAAGTTTATGTTATAACGGTTTCGTCTTAGTTAAACGTTTGAGCTCCTTTGTCAACAGTGTTTTTTTTTTTTTTTGAAAAAATTATTTCAGGGGTAGATAAATAGAGATGCGCAGTGTTGTGTGTCCTAATGCGACATTTTTAGCTAAGAAGAGGTTAAAGACTTCGACCAGCATCCTCTAATCTATCATGTCCGCGAATCTTGCTGAAAGTGAAATAATTGTCATGCTTTTGTATAGGTTTTATTTTAAATTTCAATTTCGGAGTGGATGAGATTGAACACATTTTTAATCAGTAAGTGCGGCTGTGGGATATTTTTAATATTTTTTAGGATATTTTCTTCGATCATAAAGCATATAAATGTCGACTGATGAAAATTATGGCAATAACCGAGCTCTATATACGCAGTGCCATCTTCTCTTGAAATTACGGGAGTTAAATCCTCTCTAGCTTCTGATTCGAATTTGCACGGGGTTCAATATTAAATTGGAGGTTTAAATGAACCTTTTCTTAACAAAAGCTCGATTTAAAAATGCATTATGATAGTTTTTTTTCTTTTAAATTCAACCGATCCCTTCCCATTGTAAATTATTAATTTGAATTACCAACTCCTTGCCCCCATTCCAAGGTCCAAATTTTCTGATTTTGGAATGTTTTCATATTTTGTTGATTTTCGGAGCGCAATATGACACATGTAAACTGAATAACACATTTTTTTACTTATAAATGCAAAGAAAAAGCTTTTAACTGATGCATACTAATGATTTCCATCATTGAAGCATATCCTGCAAGTGCCAATTCCAACATGCATTCCATCAATTCTATTTGAACTCTTCCACACGGAGAAAAAAAACTCGTGCGTGGGACCCGAAGTTTAGGTCATATGGATCTCTGAAGTTTTCAGATTGAGCATCTGAACACTTTAGGTCTAGCTGCCGAAGTTCGGATCATACATCTGGAACTTTAGTTCTTACATCTGAAGTACTTCGGTTCTCACATCCGAAGTACTTCGGTTCTCACATCCGAAGTACTTCGGTTCTCACATCTGAAGTACTTCAGATGTAAGAACTAAAGTTTCAGATGTATGATCCGAACTTCGGCAGCTAGACCTAAAGTGTTCAGATGCTCAATCTGAAAACTTCAGAGATCCATATGACCTAAACTTCGGGTCCCACGCACGAGTTTTTTTTCTCCGTGCACAGGCTTCCAAAATGCAATCGCTGAAGTATACCCTACCAGCGTACTGTCAATTGCTGTCCTTGTTCGTCGTTTGGCTTGTAAAGTGTTTGATGCTGTCTGTGACTGCTGACCTACCTTGCAATCGATCACAAATTGAGGAAAGATTGAAAAAAGCAAATATTATTCCCGATTTTTTTGAAAGAGCCCCGAAATTTGTTGTGCAGGTAATTTAGTGTATATATTTGTAAACTACAATACAATATTTTAGTGAGGAAGGATAACATCATAGATGTAGAGGTGCTGAGTTTGATCGTGTATAATACTGCGACACAACAATAAAAGAAACAATACATTGTAACCTACTACATCTTTCGGCTGAAAATGAGAAGCATAATTACTCCTGAGGCGACATTCTCAGTTGAAAATATGTAAGTGTAAGGAAGCTTTTCCTTCAATTTTTTGTCATTTTTGACTATTTGACCTGCAGGAAGCACCCAATTTAGAGAAATTTATCACTGTGCAAATATGAACTTCATTCACTCTTCCCAAAAAGTTAGCATAGAGCTCGATGCTTATCAGTGTAACTTTTACACTTTAAGTGGTGCCATGGCTTCTTTGGCATGGCATGCCTTAGTGGCTCATGACTTTCTTATTCCCTTTCTTTCTTTTCTTTTCATGGCTTCTCTTGATATTATTTTCCAGATTGAATATGCTCGGAATGTAGTCGTCGAGTTTGGAAATATACTTGACTCGTCCAAAGTGAAACAAAAGCCTGTTTCAATGAAATGGCCATCGAATTATACTACACTTTATACACTCATAATGACAGGTTCGCATAAAATTTGATTATTTGGATTGGATGCGAACACGTTCCATTTTGCAAATTTAAACATATGAGACCTCCCTCCTTTCAGATAATTTAGTCTACAGTTATTTTGGTATGTAGAAAATTTCTAAATTAAAAACTGCGTTTGGCCTCTTTTGGATTTTCTTTTAAAGAGCAACGGTGCAATTGTTTTTCGCTTTGAACTGCTGTCTTTCTTGACTCTAAGAGACTGCCATTTTGCCCCAGTTGTCTCCAAAATGAGTGTGAGGTCGTATAGATTCATCCTCTAATCTAAATGTCTAATCCAACATCAGAGGAGCGTTTCGCCTTAAAGTTTAGGTAAGTGCCTCTAGGGGGCCTGAGGCTATTTAACGATACATATTTACGGTGTGAATGAAGTTAGGTACTCAATAAAATTATTACTCAAACGAAATTGAGATAAATTATATTCTGAACTTTACTTATGTGCAGACGCACATTATTTTAACGATGTAGAGTTTACTTTCAAATGTTCTGTTTTTCAGATCCTGACTCGGATCCAAAAGGGTCGACTAAGTACCGCGAGTGGCAGCATTGGGTTGTGGGAAATATTCCTGGCAACTGTTTTTTGGCAGGAGAGACCATGACACCCTACATGGGAGCGCTAGCTCCTCATTACCTGAAGATCAGAGGAGGTAAAAATATTATCACAGAAATTGAGTGATTTAGGTCCAGTTAGTTACAGAATATAAGTTCTGAGCGATTAAGTATAGCTTTAGCGAGGAAAAAGTGTAATATAGTTTGTATTTTTTCTTAAAACTAAAAAATGAAAATCCTCTTCCTAATGCATTTTGAATGGACGTGAATACTCGTACAGTTTTTTGGTGAAAACCGGGTGGAACCTCAAAAAGGAAAGGAAAAAATTAAATGAAAATACTGAAAAAAGGCGAAGACAGAAAAATAAACAGATCAAAATTAAACGTCACCGAGACCACCATGTTTTCAATCTTTATTTTTTCATTGTGTTTATTTATATTTTAATTATTAATCTTTGATTTTAGGTCGACATAGATTTATATTCACTATTTATGAGCAGAAAAAAGGAAAAATATACTTCACCGCTCCTCGTCTTCCTGCAATGTAAGTTGATTTTTGTTTTGTTTTGTATTTTTAATGAATAGAGCCAAACTTGCACTATTTAGCAACCGTGCGTTACCATTGTACAACCATTTTATTTTCCTCACGGCAAAGTTCCTTTGATTTAGTTTTCATTTGTGGACTCTTCCATATTTTTACTTGCAGTCAGTGACATGGTCTTTCAATTTCTTGTTGATGTCGATCAAATATGTGTCCGATTTTGATTTCAGGTTTGATGCACGACGGACAAATTTTTCCACTCATTTTTTTGTTCAAGAGTACGAATTGGGACAGCCATTGGCGATTAATTATTTCCTAGTCGAGCCATACGAGGTAACTGCGCGGCCAAGAGGGTGGGGCTCACGATTTTAAAAGTGCTCGTTACGTTAACGGTTTAAAGAAAACAAATCTTTATTCAGAGACTGGAGAAACCGAAATGACACTCTCAGGATTTTCATTTTACATTTGGAAAATAATATTTTCAGCTTAGCCAGAGAAATTCTGCTTACAAATTTCTGATCAAAATATGCACGATAGTATGCAACATATGTATTTAGGGGGTACGTTTGTATGTTATATTGATCTAGTCTCTCTCTCTCAAAAAGTTCTAACTAAAAAAAAAAAAATGGTTTTACGAGTCAATGTGGGTTTCACCTCTTGTCTCCTTGTTCTTCGTTTGAAGATACGGACGGCTTTGACGATACAATTATTCATGCCTTACGGTATATAATTGCATACCCGAATAAATGAAGGCGTTTTAATTGCCACGCATCACCTCGCCTTCAAATAGATTATATTGAATGTATGGTTGCACTTCCATCATATATGCTGACCAATATATTTCATTTATAATCGTAACGTGGATCGGAGAGTCCTCGACCCTTGAAAACGAAGGCAGAGCAAGGTCAATATGTCAGGGGCACTCTTGTTAACATATTGTGTGCCGCACAGGGTACCGTAAATAGGCCAATGAAGTCAATGATGAATTTAAGGATGGGTACCTTATCCTAAGCTCCAAAAATGATTCATTGATCGTCATTGCTGTTAGGCATACTTTCTTGGGACAATGACGAATAGTTATGTAATGAGTGATGACATTTATACTGTCCAATTCTATTTTCCTTGCAATTTTTAGCTTATTTTGTGTTCCTTCGTGATGTTTTGTCATATTCATTACTTGTTTTTAATTTTATATTTTTTGTATTAAACATCCCTTCATTTTGACAAGTTGTTTATATTATTCGTTTTTAGATCCGCTCCCTCGTCGTATTGGTCGATTGTTCACATGAGTTGGGAATTCTGATAAAACGTTTTGTCATGCCCCCCCCCCCCAAAAAAAAGAAAAAATGTCATGCAAAACTAATAAACCTATGCAATTGCTTAAAATAATATCTAAAATTAGCCCACCATGATTTTATAAGTGCAAAGAAGAATTAACTTAAAATCTAAACATAGATCTCTATATTTTTATATATTTTAAAACTAAAGATTGCCAATTCTATCTGAATATAATTGGTATTTTAATTTATTTTACATTAACACTTAACTTTTAAATTTTTTCATTGCAGTTTTTCATCAATGCAAAATGCATTGTTAAGTACATCTAAATACGCTGCTCAATCAAGTTGTTGTTATGGTGCACATATTTAGTAAAAAATATTTTACAATAAGTGGCTTTGCAGTGCGACAACCTAATTTTTCAATCGTCAATAATGCTGCAACTATTCAAGAATGGGAGGTAAATAAATATAAGAACGACATTTTCAATTCTGACCTATTTCTCTTTTTTTCACTTCTCATACACGACAAGAACACGGAAATGAAACTCAACGGTCAATTAATTCTTATCGTCAAAAACGCTCCTCTCTCTTCTCTCCGTCCATAATAACTTCAGTAGCTCTCATAATGACGTACACTCATCTCAAAATTAGACCAAATTATAAATCCAGCGCAAATGAAATACCAGCCACCAAAACATGTAAAAATTAGTATTCATAAAATAATATTTTAAGTTAAATTAAAGTTGAATGGAAATTATGTTAATTAGGTGCTTATTTTGATAGTTCGTGATATCTTGTATTATATTATACCGCACATTCAAAGGATAAACTCCATTCGCACATCAATATCGGTAAGTTAATATCTTAAGTTCTAAACATTTTGTTCCGTTTTTCTCCCCGGAAAAATTACAAGTAAGGAAAAGATAAAAGATGGAAGAGGTCTTGATGAAAGAACCTTGTGTATTAAGTTCACTGAAATAGCAGATGCCTTTCGGTTGAAGCCTATTAGAATTTTCACGGTCATATAAGTTTAGTGACTGGCCCCGGCGGAAAGGGCTTCAGTCAACAGTAACGAAATTTTCAGTTTAGTGAGTTCACTTATCACAGTCTACATAATACTCTGTCCACGAGGAGAGGGACTTCAGTTCTCGGGTGCAAAAGTGTTTCAGTGGAACGATTTTTGTTGAGTTGGGACTAATTATAGCGTTTCGATTTTTTGGTGGAAAAGACTTCTTAGTCCCCCAAAACATTTTTGAAATTCCTTAGCCCCTTAAATTCAGTTCATTATTTCAATAACTAAAAACAAGCAGTGAACTCCAACACAATGTGTTGATAAGGCGCGTCATTAACTCGCACATATCAACCCCTTTAGTTTTCATTTACAGAGATTTCAAAATAGGCAAGCAGCACAACAAGAGAATTCACGATCCAACACTGCAAGGTCAACGACGCACCTTCACGAGACCGTGTATTGTGGATTTAGAAAGCTATTCGAACAAATTTAAGTTTTTTGATCTGCCTCAAGCAAAATCTTATCAGATTCTTGAAGAAAAGTGCTACGGAAAAATTTAAGCGAAGAAAGGAAAAATTCTGTCGAACTCCTAGAAGATAAAGTCGATTTAAAGGTATTTTGGGGCTAAAATACCCAAATCACCGGTATTATAAATCCCGTTATATTATTGAAAAGAAATTGACTCGATATAAATGCAATTGTATTAAATATGTCTTGATTTTCTTATTTTAAACGTCTTTTCATGCAAAGAAGCTCAACCATGTCCATGCTTTATTCATTCATGAATTGAAAGTAAACAATCCACATCCCGAAAATCTACCGATTTGCCGTAAAAAATCGCAGAAAGTTGATATACCAGGTCGATGCACCCACTCTTTGAATTTACCAATCAATTTAGTGAGTGCACGTATGTGGAAGTCAAAATGCTATAGTCATTTTGAGTGCATTCATTTTTCATGAAACAATTGTAAGTAATTTCAATCCCGAAAAACCATAAATTTTCCGTATAAAATAAAAAAAATCAAAATATGTCGACTCCCTGACGTGAAAATTAAATTCTACGTGTGAAAATACTTATTTATCGATATGCTGAACAGAATGCCCGCCTCTCCTCGTAATTTACAAACCGTTCCTATACTCATCTCAAAATTTTTCTCAGAGCTTTGTGTTATTATCAGCTTCCATTTAAACCCCGGTTTGATGGCCGAATCGGCTGCCCAAAAAGCAAGCCATTTTTGAAGGGCTCTATGAGAAATTCGTGATATTATCAGCTCTCAGGAAATCACCCCATGGGTAAAATTGCTGGTATAAATTTTCGAGTGCTTAAAATAATCGTATTCAAGAAACTAAGGCATTAAACTATAGAGTCAATTTCGTTTTAATAATATAACGGGATTTACTTGTCTTCAGGTCAAAACTCATACAAGAAAGCCCCTTGCAAGAGGCTAATTTTTTGTAATTTCACTCAATTTTTTCTCCTTTTTATAATCGAATTGCTTGTCACATTCTGAGGTCAATCATATTAAATTGTAATTTATACATTTTTTTTTCCCCCTTCATTTTATTTTTTGTTTGGAGAAGTTTTGTTGATTTCTTCGGATTTCGAATACTGTAACTTCTCTTCTATTTGGCCGATTTTTATGAATGAGACCTCTTTTAATTCGTGTTTTAACGGAGAGTAAGGAAAAAATTGCTAAAAACTCGCGAAACAATTTTTTTTGAAAATTGGACGAATCCTAGCGTGACGGTGAAATGGTTAATGAAGCGTAAGTAATTGGGCGAGGGGCTGAGGATCCCAGCCTCGCTTGGCGACCGTCATTAGCTATTGTTCGTCGAGACGCCGACGCAGTGATCAGGAGCGTGGGGAAGAGAGGGGTAAGTGGATTCCTGTATGAGCCACGTTTAGCTAATGGTCTAATGAGTCTCGAGGCTCATCACAGATTGCACTTACACAGATTGCACTATCAGAGGACGGGTACCAACTTTTGAAAAGTATAACCGAGGTTACAGATCTGTCAAAGCAACGTTTTGAACAAAACGGAGGAGTTAAATTCTCATTCCGAGAGTGCCGACCTGCTCAGCCATCCTCGAATCAGTTCGCTTGATTCTGCTTATATGTGCATATTTTAAATCAGCGCGTCGCATTCTTAGGCTTTTTTTAAAAAAACCAAGTAACGTAGACTCTTGGTATTCACTGCACATAAACTAGCGACCCCCAGAATGAGAAACAACTTTAAATCATAATTATTGATGGATAAATAAACTTTTTGCACGCTTTGGAAAATCTCAGAAGTTCGCGGTAGTCACTTTTCGGTAAGGAACTAAGGGACTCGGTTATTGTATCGAGCAGGGTTCGAAACGATCGCAAAGGCGGTATACTACGTATACGCGCCAAAAGAACATCGTATTATTATGACCATGGTTAAGTGTCTTAAGTATGACATATTCGAAATTTAAATGATTACTCTTGTAAGTGAATTTTTCAACTCCTATCACATAGCTCCAATTTGTTTTGTCATCTCCGGGCGTTCACAGTGGAGCTCCTTTTTAGGGAAAGTATTGCCATGTTTGTGCCGCTCTTTAATAATTGGTTCATCAGAAAAGGTGTTTTATGAGGTTCCCGCGGCCCTATGTGAAATAAGCTGGCCAGAGGAATTCCAGGAAGGAAGAAATAATATTCACAGAAGAAGTTTGATCTAGTCAAAATTATTTATTACATTTTTTTTAGCGAATTAATTTCAAAGGGTGGATGTATGTCACTATGTTATTTATTTACTTGGAGCCGTTAGGGGTCCTTTAAATTCTAAATTTTGCAGACCAGTCAGAGAGCAGTAAAGCTTACCTGCACTGAACAGACTGCGATGGCAAAATGCTGGGCGTAGGTACAGGTACTATAATTTTATGTCCAAAAATGTTTGTAGAACTCTTTTTTAAGCTTGGTCACTAACGACTTGATTTTAAGTTTTTGTGGACAAAGGTCCCTTTTAATGTTGAAGATCATATCATATATATAAGAATATATTAATCAGCATTTTGGTTTCATGGTAGTGTCTACAAAGTCACAAACTGAGATAGAATAAGAGCTCAAAATATTTCATAAAAATGTTCTACCTTTTTCTGACAGGAATTTAATCCGGCTTGCAATTCTGTCAGTGATGAATCTCATTCTCGCAGGAGTATTTATACTCAAAAATAATTTTTATTTAATTATGGTACACGGTGTCACCCTGGATGGAAATACTATACAACACAAAATGCACAAGAAGGGAATTACGACTTCTAAATACGAAACAACCACCATGATGGAGCCAATTGAGTATGAACTTCATAGAGATAAAATAATTCCTGATCTCCCAACTTTGGATAAATGTCCAGAGCATCTCCTGAAAGTTCGTAAATTTTTATTCACGTCGTTTAATGTAATCGATGAGTTCCTTTTCTGTTTTCATGATTAAAAAGGCTAGGGACACATATCGATGTGGTTGCTCTCCTGTGAATCTTCGGCTTGTACGGCCACATATCACGTTCGACAACTAATTGCATTTAATGTCACCTACCGTTTTCCAAAGCTCTAAACAGTTTCTTAGCATTTTTGTGGCATCGATTTTTACTAACAGAAAATTACATCTAGAATAAATACATCTTTGAATAATCGAAAAAAGAAATACTGAATTTGAAGTCAATGATTTCACGTGTTCTCCGCTTTTTTGCTCACTGAAGTAGCGGCTCCTAATCTTGGGTCAAATTCTAGGTTGGCGCATGGCGTAAAAAATTTAAACGAGGCAGAAAGATGAAAAAATGAAGACGAATGAAGATAATGCTATAGGAGAATATCCAAGTCTTGAAAATCATATTTTGAACTAAGAAAACGCATGTGTGCACATATCCTGTTTGGTTTTATGTATATAAGCATACAAGATATGGTGCATGAAACCATTTTCTTCGATTGCAATTTTATTATTTGGAAAATATCTCGTTTAATTAATCTACCTTAACTTGTCCACTTTGCTTTTTTTTATTTTATTCTTAACTAATTTTACTGTGTTATACTCAGATTAAGAAACAGAATAAATGGAAGAGAATTTCTGCTCAGGTGTTCTCCGAAAAAGATCTTTCAATTCCATCGAAGGTCCTTTGTCCCGTTGACCTCCTGTGGGCTTCGTAGGAAAACCAATTTCAGAGCTATTGAACTGTGGAACTACATTGACTGTCCTTGCACATTTTCTGTCAATTTTCTCTTCAACAGGTGGTTTACGAAGATGAGTTCACCGTTTCTTTTGGAAATACTTTAAGGTCGGCTGTAGCTACTGTGGTTCCAGAAAAGGTGTCGTGGTGTAGCGATGAGCCCAAACTCACATTCCACACAATTGTTTTTGTCGGTAAGTTTTGACCTTTTGTTGTTTTTCTGTGATTTTTGCCAAATTAAATGTTGATGCACCACCATTGCTCATTAAATGTGTCATCGTTGAAGTTGTACTGAGTTTGATAGCTCGTTAATGAACGTACTTGCTATTTCAAGGTGGAGAAATGGTGCCGGGTCTACACCATTTCGCGGGGAAATCAAAGCAAAGAAGTTCCAAAAATTATAATTAGAGTCAAAAATAAATCTTTTTAACCTAATGAGTACCAGTACAAAACTGAGGGGGGAGAGTGTTCAGTTCAGGCAGTTTGCATTGGAATATTAAGTTGGAGTCACGGCGAGAGATCTATACCGGTTTGGGTCTTTTTAAACCTCATCAGTTGATCACACTCGTCAGTGAACCCAACTTAACATGCCGCAAAATCCAAGACGGCATTAAAACGCCGTCATGGATAGACCCGAAAATGGCATGGAAATGGTGGGGACCCAGCACCATTTCTACACCTTGTTACATACAGTATTCGGGCCACTTTTTTTTCTCACTTGCTATTTCATATGTATGCCAATGTTTTTAAAGTAAAACTTTCAGGTATTTCCTTTTTAATGTATCAGCTACAATTTTATTAACTCTTAATCCTCATGCAGACCTTGATGTGATGTCACAAGAACAACCTATTGAGAGAGAGTGGCTGCACTGGATTGTTGGAAACATCCCTGACGATAGGTTACAGTCCGGGCAGACAATTGCAGAGTACCTTGGACCAACACCAATGCATGGTAACGGTGAGTGGAAAAGGCCCTATTAATTACATTGACGTAAGTGTTTTATAAGACCTCGTGTCATTTTTTTCACCTTGAACGGTTTAAAAATGAGTAAGGAACGACAAATTTACTTTTGAAGGAGGGATGAATCGGACTAATGTACGCCCTAATGATTGAGAGTTGAGGAGAAAAAACGTGTAATAATTTTTTTACATGGTGACCTTGGTGAAAAACAGTCAATAACTAAGAGCGATAATGACAAATGCGCTGTTTTTTATACCACAGATCGTAAATATTATCATTTTTAAGGAAAATGTAACATTGTATCATCATGCTATATTTTCAATGAGTGAAGTTGTTGGTGTTCATTAAATCTTTTCACTAAATTTTGGGCCGTCTTGTGGACTTACTCTTTTGGAATTTCATCATTAAATATCATAATGATATCTGGCGTAGCATCTAAAATTTGATCGTTGGTGGAAACAAATTATAAAACATTGTAATGAAAATGGTTAAAAATGCATAATAACAATTCTCAGGAGTCATCGCATCCTTGGTCCGTTATAAAAATCATCAACAAACTCGCAAGAAGAAGATGGAATTTCAAAAAGTCTAGAAGATTTAACCAAATCCAAGATACCATTTAGTTTTGGAGAGATAGAGAGAAAAAAAAGCGCCTAATATTTATTTTCAAATGTACATTTACTTCTGATCCCTGCTCCATTAGCTTTCGTTCCTATATGTCTTAGAGACTACAAGTGATTGGAAAGTACCTATGTGACAAAAATAATCTTTCCTAATTTTCAGGGACTCATAGATATGTTTTCCAATTATTCATCAAAAAAAAAGGAAAAATAAATTTTGATGAACGCCACCTAGTTGGTCCTACAAGGTAAATTAAAATTTGAATTCTTCATTCAATATAGAAACGAAAAATTCGTATAAGAAGGAAAGGAGAAGAAAAAGAACCTTACAGCCTCACTAGAAACTTTAAGTATACGATTATACGTTCATGATCAAGCCTTTATTGGATATGTTTCCTGAAGGTTTGATTATCGGACTTGTAGGGACTGCAATGTGGCGCAAGATTCATTACAAATCCAGTTTAATAAAAGAAGTGAGGCGTTAGGATGAGAGCACTCCTTACATTTAAAATGTGCCTGTCTCACCCCCACCGTCTTAATTTTAAAGGATATCTCCTAGTTTTAGAACCCCTTCGATTAAAAATTTTTCGATTTTCGATTGGAAAATACTCAGAAAAAAGTTGCTTCAATTCTAGTTGAAATCGCTCTCCTCGATGGATGACTTCAAAAAGTTCTTATTTATAAGTTCTGTGTCCGTTAAGGATTAAGGCTGGATGAAGAGCTTGAAAATTGCCTTCATTACTGTGAGATACTAAAATGTATACTTCCCTGCTAGTGCCACGGCCACAAGCTACGGCGATACGCACTGCGTCAGGCTTAAACAAGAATGAATTGGCGACTGGTGTAGGTAATTTTTTTTTTTTTTTTAATACATAGTTAATATGTTTAATTAAATGAGTAAAATTAAGATTAGATTAGAACAGAATTAAATCATCTACTAGTTAGTTAATAATAACTTAGTTATTAACAGAGTATTTACATGTATTATTAATTAAACATTTTGATAATAAAAGTAATTGAAATAGATTTGATTTTTTGCTATTAGTTACAGATTTCTTAAATATTTATGTACCTGTGATCCGAGACACGCCGGAATTACCCGAAGGTATATCATCGGCCGGGAGTTGGTTGGCTTCTACTATCGTTCTATCATGTCTTCTACTATTATATACACTACTTTTAACAGTTAAAATTTTTTTAATGTAATTATGCACTATCTTCCACTTAATCTTGCTACTTATCATCTCTTTCACAATATTGTCTGGTTTTAAATTAATGTTCAGTTCGGCTTGAATCCTCATTCTGTCAGCTGTGAATCTTGAGCACTCAAAGAAGGTATGTTCCGGCGTGTCCCGGGTCACCGTACAAAATTTACACATATCACTATCAATAATCTTAAATCTCGATAAATATGACCCAAACGCCCCATGACCAGTAAAGAACTGCGTCATGTAAAAGTCAGGATAACCATATTCCCTATCAAGCCATACCTCTAAATCCGGGATGAGGCGCTTGCACCAAACATCAGTGGGGCTATCCCTCCAGCGGATACACCATCTATCAATAATATCGTTGTTGATCTCCACAAAGTCTTCCTCTTTTCTCGACCTCCTATATTTCTCCTCCAATAACAGGTCCGTTGGAGGGATACCAGATAGTATATCTAGACAATTCGTAGACGCAGTTCTATAGGCCATACATAAGGCCCGCTTCATGGGACGAATGGCTTTAGTTATTTCATACAAGTTACATTTTAGATTCATTTCAGGGAAATTCCCCCAAACAGAGATGCCATAGAAAATAATAGATAACACACCTTGAAATATCATAAGTCTTTTCACATAAGAAGGTCCAAAGCAGTTTGGAACAATTGACTGTAAGATATTAGATAGTTTTTTAGCTTTAGTACATACAATTTTAACATGATTATTCATTTTTAAACCCTTACTAAGATGAAAGCCTAAATGCCTAAGCGACTTTCCAGTCTCAATCTCTACTCCATCAACTACAATTCTGCTATCTTTAAATTTATTTGGAACTTCAATAAATAATGCCTCCGTTTTTTCAGGCTCTAAGGTAAGTCCCTTCTCTTCTAATTTCTTGCCAATTTTCTTAGTTACTCTACTACTTTCTTCCAAAATTCTCTCAGGGTAACTCTTAAGGATAACAAGGAGGTCATCGGCGTATGCAATTATCCTAGATGGATCGATTCTAATCCTAACAACTTCATCATACACTAAGTTCCAGAATAAACTACCAACTACTGAGCCTTGTGCAGCTCCTGATGATAATTTCATTAGCTCTTCGTTAACAATAAGATATCTATCAGATAAATAGCTCTGTATAATTGCAACAATATAACTAGGGATGAGATTCTTAACTAAACTATCAATTACATCCCCCCATCTTAAACTATTAAAAGCATTTTTAACATCAATACCTATAAGACATAAGGATTGCCTATGTCTACGGGGTATTAGCCTGTTCTCATCATAGATCTTCTTAAGGGCTTTGAGAGCATCAGCTGTAGACCTACCACGTCTAAAACCAAATTGGTTATCAGATAACTTCACAAATTTAAGCATCCGACCGTATAAAATATATTCAAAAATTTTAGAAATACAGTTAAGCATACAAATAGGTCTAAATTTAACATCTGGAGTAGTTGAAGGTTTAGGGATAAGAGCTAACCTAGCCGTTTTCCATATTTCTGGGAAGACAGAGGCTTTTAACAGTTCGTTCAGCATGTCTTTGATCGCTTTGAAATTGGAATTAATAAATATTTTAACTATCATAGGGTCAATAAAGTCAGGTCCTGGGGACTTGCCTGGTCTTAGTCTACGTAAAGCGTCTTTTAACTCATCATCTTCTATCAAGGGAACATCTTTTACAAGAACCTCGGGTTTCAACCATTCAATGTCTTTGTGTTTGGGAAACAGTTTAGTAACAAATTGTTTGACTTCGATCTCAGATAGAGTGTGAGTATCGTGTCTTTTGGTTCTCTTAATGCGGTAAGTCACAGCTTTGTATGCCCTACCAAATGGATTTGAGTCAAGATCGCCTATGAGTTTCTTCCAAGAGTCTCTCTTAGAAATTTTAATTTCCAAAGCGAGATTCTGTCTAGCTGTCTTCAGTTTGTCCTTCAGGATAGAGGTAGGTCTGTTTTGTTGGCCGAAAAAAGCGATCTTCCGATGAATTCTAAGGGGTAGGTGTAGGTAATGCAGCTTTCGTAAAGGAAACTAATTCACTGACCTAGAGCGTCTCTATAAACTTAAGAGTTCACCCCATTCCCGTCCATTTCCTTATTTTGGAGTTAATTTAATTATTGTTCAGAGAATTGGCTCCAGGAACTGATAAGACCAAAGTGGAAAAATTGACAAGATAATACTGAGAACGACAAATTGACCTTGATTGATGTTCGTAAATTTATTAATCTGCATATTGTTGCGTTACAATTTTGCAGAGGTTTTTTTATAGGTCAGTTTCAATGACTGAAAGCTTACTCTCTTAGTGTTATATCTCCATTGATGAATTTTCAAGCTCGCGAAGTGATGAGTTAGAACAATATGTGAACGTGTTTCTGTCAAACGGAACTATGTGCATTAAGACATCATGAGCCCTGAGACCCATAAGAACATATGCATAAAAGGGCTCACGTCATAATGCACATAGTTCCGTTTGGCAGAAATACGTCCATGCGTATAACTTCGTTAACCAGGCTTTGCCTTTGCGCGTGGAATCAGTATTCGATACGCGCTGATTTGCCACTGAGAACCAACTTAATATAACTTATCACGGAAATGCAATTAGGGTGAAGTGTTCCACATTAAATACAACAAAAGATTCCTTCGAAATTCGAATTTTCAATAATATGCGTGGAATCTATACTATAAGCTCTCAAGCCTCCTAATTTTGCGAAACTGGTAACGCTTAGTTCCAGCGTTCTACCGGGCCGATTTTTATGATTTTTGCGGCTATCGACGGGTAATTGTCTCTAGATAAGCCAACTCTTTTCAGATTTTCAAAATATGGCCTAGGTTTTTTTATATTAAGTGGTAAAGTTGCGAATTCTCCCATTTAAACAATGTAAATTTATATTTTTTGTCATAGTTCGTTTGAGCGTTCTACCGGGCCGATTTCTAAGTTTTTTGCGGTAATCGACGGGTAATTGGCCCTAGATGAGCCCGCTCTATTCAGATTTTGGAAATAGGACCCAGGTTTTTTTACAATCACGTTATAAAAGTGAGTGAATTTTCAGAATGCTCCGAGACTGCTACCGCTATGCGCGGGAGGATGCGCAGTGGTCGAGGAGGTTGCGCCGCAGTAGCTGTGTAGCCTGCGCTGGCCTGCGCATCAGCTCTACACTTATCTACACAAGATTCGCCCCATCTGCCTCAGGTAGAGCGGTGGCCGAGTCGTTAAAGACGTCGGAAGCGTCCACTTTAAACATGGTGTGGGTTCGATCCCCGTCTCCCGAAACTCTTAATTATTACCTGATTATCAATGTTCGTTGTTTAACTGCAATATTTCATCAAGTAGTCATTCCAAAACGCGTCCTTTAGACTTCAAAATAATAATTTTGTTTTTTTATTCATCAAAACCAAAAATTATTTCATTCTAAAAGTAAAGTATACCTTATATCGTAATTTTTTAGGGGAAAAAATAAAACTAACACCGATAGGAGGGTAAAAATAGGGCCGCGAAGCGGCCCATTGATGGCGCGGAGCGCCTTCAGGGGGTTGGGCCGCGTAGCGGCCAGGGGGCGTAGCCCCCTAGTATAATCCATTGTTCGAGGAATATAATCAAATTGTAATCCTAGTAAATTTTCTCCCCATAACAGGGCTTTGGACTTCCGAAGAGCTCAATTTTCATCGAGAGAATTCGCCAAGAAGTATGACCTGGGTCGACCTTATGCGGTGAACTACTTTTTGATCACGTGGCCAGAGGAGCCAGAATCTTACGAAGAGGATGAAAAGCCAATACCACCTCCACCTCTACCTACAAGAGATCATAACCTCAATTTCACCGATGAACACGAAAGTTAAAAGCGATACGCGTAAGACCGCTCCCGCGTTTTGACAGAAATTTAAATAAACTACAANTCTTCCACTTTGTAGTCCTAATTGAGATGCGTCCGTAGACACCAAGATCGTAGGAATCCGTGCCGTCGTTTGGGCTGCAGTCGAATGGCAATCGAATCAATTTTCAAGTTAAGGGAGTTGCCTGTGACTAAGAGTGTCGGCCACCCGTTTGTTATCGGGACTTTAGTAGGACGTCATTTTCCTCGACCGGGGGTGGCTACCGCCACTCTTGATTCATTGATATCTGCTTCGGAGGGAAGGACCAAGGTCCCAGGAGGAGAAACTAGGTGGACAAGCATATGGAATTTGGAAGTTGCAGCTTTCTTTTCATGGATATATTACGGGCACACCCCGTTTTCCGGGCAAATCTAGTCCTGCCCGGGCGAAACTAGGTGAGCCTGGGCGCAACTATGAGCATTCAATTTTTGCTGGGCTTATCTAGATTTCTGCCGTGCAACGTAAACGCCATTTTACATTTTTTGGAAACAATGTATCATCGTAGAAAAACTTGTGTACCTTATGGGTCAATATTTTCACAGAATTCTTTCGCAAATACTATCAAAAACATGGGGGAGGATGCACTGCTTATTGGGACGGAGTTCCAAGCTGTTCCTTGATAAAAAAATTCTCCTGTACAAATGCATTTTAAGGCCCGTTTGGAGTTATGCCTGCATGTTCTGGGGATGCGCTGCGGACAGTAATATCAAACGGATCCAGTCTTTCCAGAATGTGACTCTGAGACTGATGGTTAATGCCGAGTAGTATTATAAAAACTGCTCTGATGGGACTTAAGCATAGTGTCAGTGAAGAATCACATTCGGTATCTGACGGAAAACTATGAACGCCGCTTGGGTTTGCATCCTTATGTGGAGGCCATATTCCTCCTCGATAGCTCCAACCTACTTTGCAGGCTCATGACCTGATTTCCGATTTTGTATATGACTAATTTAGTCATTTTTCTCTATAAGAATTAGTAACTCATTGAATGAACTAAAAAGACATATTTCTGTGTATACACGGTTTATTTACCTAATCTCATTGTATGTGCAGTATCTAATTTTGTCTAATTTTAAGTGATTAGGCAAGTGTCTTTGTAGATAGTTAGCTATATTTTTTAAGATTACATTAAGTTCTTCTCATGTTTTCATCTTCTTCACCTCTTACTCACTCTTATCATTAGTAGTTGAGTATCAGAACTATTTAACTAGTTAACTATTCATTTCAATGTTGCCAAATTTCTCCTCTCAAATTGCATATTGAGTGGGAGATTCTGCGACATTTCTGACAGGGAATATCACTGATTTTTTCTTTTTGCGTAGGAGGTCAAAACGCCTATAATTTTTTGAGCGCAATACGGACATCCGTCGAGGTTGTATAGTTGTATCAAGGCGCCGTAGCAAACGCGTCCCATTCTTTATCGTTACATACGAATTTAAGTTGAGAGAGGTCAGTCATAATGCCTTCAATTTTATACATACCTATTTTTGGGCATGATGAGAGACGACGTTTCTCCATTTGCGACGTTGCAGACTTCCTTAGAAATTTTATTTTTCTTTCAAGAAGCTGGTCAACATAAAACTTAAATTCTCCATGATTTTTCGTATTCGATAACATAAGATTTGGTTCAAAATTTGAAGTCGTAAATTCGGATTGTTCCTCATGGAAGAGATGAATTAAGAACGGAAATTTTGAAACACCGCAATGGAGATACGTGGTTTCGCAGTTCAGTCGGTGCGATACGGACATCCATCAAGTTTAAAAAAATGCATCAAGTCCCCGTCACCGCCGACCAACGCGTTTGTCGATCGAATCTACTACAATATAAAAGTAACCAAACAATTTATTGCTTGAGACATAATAGACGGTACCACACGTTTTTACGTCACCAGTTCAGAAGATCAATTTCAGTATACTCCTCTGTGGTCATAGGAATTACTGGGGGTTGTACTGGCGTCTCGCCCTCCTCTAATTCCTGCTCCTCCGGCCATGTTACCAAGAAATAATTCACGGCATGCGGTCGGCCTAGACTATACTTCTTGGCAAATTCTTTTGATGAAAATTTCGCTCTTCTCGGATCATTCGCCCTGTTGAGAGAAAATTCTTTGAAAACATGTGCTTCTACTTAATTCCAGGGACAAAATTATTTCATTTTAGTGCCTACAAATGTGAAATAGTGAAAGATTTCGTCTGTATTTATTAAAATACAAAATTAAATGTAGAATGAATTTTGAATGGTTTTAATTTTGCCATTTGAATGGTTCTACTGACCAAATGGGCAATTAAACACGCGCTCCAGGCACGCATCGTATATAGCGCCTTCAACATCGTAGAAATACTTCTAACGCTACACCTTTGCGCATACAACCGATGCGCAAATTGCCTACACTGCGCCTACGGGAATGTACTCGTGGAATATTCTGCACGTCTTGGCTTGGCAAAGTTTTGCAGAAAAACTTTCAACTAAATTATTTCACTTTAATGGCTACAAATGTAAAATACTCAAAGATCTGGTGTAACAAGGTGTCAAAATATTTACGTAAAAGCCGCATTTATAGCGCTCTCTGGCGCTCTACGACGCCTAGCCGCCAAAGTCCCCTATCTCCCGGAAGCCCCTCGGGGATTATCAATGTACAAAATTAAATGTGGAGCCAATTTTGAATGGTTTCAATCTTTTCAATCATTCAAATTTTTCTAACTGGCAATTTTTTTTGATATATTCAAGTAGATGATAATTTTACCTCAATGACAGTGATATGAAATATAGTTACGTGTCACCCAATGATGTTCAGACGATGTGTCCACTATTTACCGTACGTGACCGATAAATATTCAAAAACACAGTATGAAAGGTAAATTGGTAAGGCGGGGGAAAGAGAAGCAGGGGTGAAAGAGAGGGGGGGTTGAGGTAAAGGATAGGGAGATATCGGTATCAATCATTCCCGCTGTCCTACAAAAATATCTAAAAATATTAAGAACTATGAAAAAGTCAACTAATTTTTTTGTTTATCTATTTAAGGTGCAAAACCACACTTAGGCGTACGTAAAAGACATCTCACATATTTGTGCTCGAAATTGTGTGAAAGAAACTCCTGAAATACATTGTCTGAGCTTCATTTTCCATTCACCGCTGGTTTGATGCTAATCTTATAAGAGTGAATAGCCTCTTTTTGCATGGCTCTTTTTCATAGAATATTTTTGCGGACAAGAGAGATTTATGCTTATTCTTTGTCCCGTATTGAATTGCACTAGACAGTTTCAAAGGTTCTGGCATAGAGAAAATAAACCAAAAATATTTACCTAGCGGTCAGATAGGTCTCTTCAAAGTGGATCTTCCCTTCTTCTTGCAGAAACAGTTGGAATACAAATCTATGAGTACCTAAAAAATGTAAAGGCGTATCGGTGATTGTTATCTTTGAGATAATCTAAGTGAATTTACGGAATCTCTCAAGTATCAGTCATAGGCATTAAGAGTCAAAGGAGAACAAATGGAGTTCCGTTCTATCTTTGGGAAATAATGTGAGGTATATTTATGATCTCAAAAAAATTGGTCTTTTTTTACGCCGACTCATCGTTTAAGGTGAATCTTCAGCTGTACTTCCGAAAAAATCCACAACGTTGCGCTGCTAAAATCGGTCCCCGAAATCAGTGATTCTTCATCATTATAGATGCACTAAATTCTAAGACTCGTGAGTTCTGGCAGGATATGTCTAGAATGTTTAAAAACAAACACGAACTTTGAAAGTTTAATAATAAAAACTAAAACTTGATACCAGCTTCTCTTATCGGATGCCTGTAAGTACGAGAGGGGGAGTTCACGGTGGAAGAGAGATATCTGCAACTACTGAAAGAGATCACTAGTGATTGGTCGCATCGTGGTCATTTTGCTTAACCCTACTTTTTTCTGGGATCGAGTTATGGAGCTTCAGAAATTACTTTTTATATCTTATTTAGTGTCAAAAGGAAAATGAATGTCATAGAACTTGTGACTCTTCGATATTAACAGATTTTTCTTTGATTTTCATACAAGCTCAAGGACTCACGTCAAGCTGTACGTACTCTAATAACGTGACCCTTAAAATCAAAACACAGCGCTGGCCCCCTCTGCGCGGACATATTTCTCACTACGCGCAGCTGAAGATTCACCTTAATATGCGTCCTCACAGTATAGTCACATACGGGAAAGAATAATTCTCAGATTTTCTAATTTAAAGGTCAAGAAAGGTTTTAAAACTACATTTGCCTGTTTAGTTTTCATCATTCGATTACTACTGCATGCGAGCTGTTCATCCATACCTTTAATTTTATAATCTACATTTAAACGAATATATCACTTCTACAATATTCAAATTTTGGGTTTGATCATAGATGACATTGCCATCACCACTAGTTTTTCCGTCATCCAGGAAACATTTGTTGAAAATCTTACTTTTGTGCGTTTGATAATAACCCGTATCTGAACATATTTGTAACTAAAACCTTCTAATCCAGATGCTCAATAGAATTTTTAAAAAATTAAATTCATGATTCCGAATTCAAAGTAAAATGCATCTATTTTACTTACCGTTTCCGTGCATTGGAGTTGGTCCTATATACTCTGCTATCGTTTGTCCTGAATGCAACCTATTGTCAGGGATGTTCCCAACGATCCAATGCAACCATTCTCTGTCCACCGGGTTACTTCGCGATGGCGCATCAAGATCTGTATGATAATTGTACATAAGTAGTCGAATGAAATTCATAAAACGTATTTTAAGATTTTATTTCAAAGAAAAGTGTATTCGCTTCAAATCAGGATTTTATAACGTGAACTTATTAACCGACATAGCAGTTAGTTTTACATCTTGGCATAGCTAAAGTAACTGCTGTAGCGGTGAATTCAGCGTTTTGTGAGCTGTCACAAACTTTCATACATCCAGAATGTTAAATCAGCATCATTTTTTTTCGGTGTTAAATCTTATCATTAATCTATGCGGGACGAATACACAAACTAAAACTGAAAACGTAGGGACTAAGATGAACGTCATACTTAAATTTAAGCGCCTTCGGTGGTAAAGGGGAAAATATATCTAAGAGCTTCGGTGCTGCACCTTAAATTTGAGAGCGAGCAAAAAGCATTACATTGTTGCGCTCTCCGAAACATCGCGGCGCTTCTTGTTACAGTTTTGCGCCATTCTACCAAGTGGCACGCGCCGATCATCGAGGAAATGTAGAGCAACACATAAAAGAATTGCGAAGCGTAAGTGACGTATTATGCGCACACGTGCTTGAAGTATAGTATAATGGTTAATTTAGTACATACCGACAAAAATTATCGTGTAGAATGTGGCCTCATCTGGATTCTCGCATTTCCACGCTACAGTCTCTGGAGCGGCATGAGCTGTAGCCGCTTTCAAGGTATTACCATAACAAACGGCGCCATAACCATCTTCTTCATAAATCACCTAACATGAAGGAAACACAAACGCAGAAAGCTGCCACGATTTCTTTGAGAGAATTAAGAGAATTAACTAAATTAAACGAACAGACATTGACGATGAAACAGCAAACACCTTTAACTTGTTTGATAAGTTTCAAAATCTCTTTTTCCATTCCATCATATTCAAGCAGGGTAAACCAACACTAATGTTGGTCATTTTCTCAGAATATTTCTCCCACGAAATAGAAAAATCAGGGAATTTCTCAAGGAATGACGTTGAATATTTTTCCATTCAGAAAATAAATTACAGCAGGCGGACATGGACAATGGCGGGGCAAATCAAGATCCGCATATTTTTGAAATTTAACCATAGATATGTAAAAACATTTGAATAAACAAAAGGTTTTTAAATAAATATCTTTAGCTTTTGAATATGGACCATACTGATTGATAATGCATCGTGAGTCTCGGTCTTGCTATGAAAACGAGTCAACGACAATTTTTTTGGCTTTTTTCGGTTGAAAATGAGGGTTGTTTCACAGTATTACTAGATGCCTAAGCTGCGCCAAAGTGAACCGAACCTTACGAAAAACACGTGCCCTGTGGGTTATGTGCCGATATGGTACCAATGTATACGAGCTTTAGAAAAAGGTCTAAATACATGAGAAAAGAATCAAATTCGGAGAATAGTAAAAAATCAAGAGTCAGAGAATTCCTTATAGAAATTAAACTTATAGTCCGGGAGCACATGTTCATTTTTGGGGTCCCGTGGGACCGTTAATGATACAAGTTGGCGAGATGGCTTGATCTCTTCGCCTTGATGTCCTAAAACAGAATTTTGATGCTGCCAGGCTCAATTTTTCCCGGAACACCCTTAAATCCAAGATGGCGCCCAAAATGGCCGCCACGGGGGTGAAGTGGGTGAAAGTGACTCCCATGGTCGACATGTATGTCGATTCCTATGTATTTTTGGTCGAAAATTTCAAATATATGCTTAAAAATGTACTCCGACTTCTTAAAGACCCTTAAATCCAAAATGGCGGCCAAATTTCCCCTCCTGAAAGTCAAACGGCCACGTGTGCTCCTATATGGCATGTGAGGTATCTTTCATACCATTTTTTGGGCCGTAAAATCGAAAAATGATGTTAAAAAATCCTTTGCGATTCATTTAAGGCCTCAAATTACAAGATGGCGGCCAAAATTGCTGAAATTTTGGAACCAAAAATTCTATAATAGCTTCTCATATCATGTGACGTATCGAACCCCATAGATTTCTGGTCGTAGGATCCAAATCTTGAATTCAAAATTCACCCCGACCCCTTGGGATGTCCAAAATCCAAGATGGCCGCCGAAATTATCCCTTACAGGATCATACAGTCAGCCTTGACCTTAGAATAGCAAGATGTGTATCCATTTACAGGTTTATTGGGTCGTAGAATTCATAAATGAAGCTTAAAAGTAACCTTCCTTTTACAATTTGCGACATTTTAGTTTTAAGAATTGCGGCTAAAAGGCGTGAAGCGTGTGGATTTAAGAAATATTTCAATTTTACACTTTTAAAAAATTAATTACAACTGCTAACGTCATCGCTTATTCTAATGGATAAGCCCTGATTTGCGATTCACTTATTTGTAGAAAACATGTGTCAATAGTTTCAAACTCGATTTAATCCTGTGAAACAGCAATTTATCAGCTCCGCCCTTAAAATGTAATTTTTTCGACCATTTTCCCTAGAATCACGAAAAAAGAGAAAAACCCCTAAAAACGTGACCCGAACTGTGTAAAATGGTGGCAAAATAGTGCTGGGTCCACACTATTTTGAAAGCAAAACCAAAAAGTTCCAAAATTTTCAATTGGAGTCAAAAATTTTGAGCTCTCATAGATAACCAGTACGGCGGTACATAACTGAAGAGGTAGAGCGTTCAGCTCAGGCAATTAGCATCAGAATATGAAGAAGAGACCACGGCGAGAGATCTATAATTTTGGGTCTTGCTATAGACCTCGTCAGTAGATCACACACGTCAGTGAGATCAAAAGCCAAAAACTTCAAAAATTTTCAATCAGAGTCAAAAATTTTGAGGTCCAATGAGAATCAGTACGAAACTTGCCGTCTTGTAATACAAAACTTGTACTCCGAACTTGAGTTTTGATGCCGTCTTGGATTTTGCGACATTTTCAGTTGGATTCACATGACGAGTGTGATCTACTGATGAGGTATAAAAAGACCCAAAATTATAGATCTCTCGACGTTACCTTGCCTTAATATTCCAATGCAAACTGCCTGAGCTGAACTCTCTCCCCCCTCAGTTCTGTACTGATACTCATTGGAACTCACAATTGTTGACTCTGATCGAAAATTTTTGACCTCTTTGGCACACAGTTCGGGTCACGTGTTCAGAGTTTTTTCTCTTTTTATCGTGATTCTAGGGAAAATGGTAGAAAAAATCACATTTTAAGGGCGGAGCTGATAAACTGCTGTTTCACAGGATTAAATCAAGTCTAGGAACTAATGACATATGTTTTCTAGCAGTAAATTTTACGTTCTTTTCAATGAGCATACAGCAACAGCAACAGTTTTTTTCTCAGATAATTGTGGCTGGAGGTATGAAGCAAAGTTTCTCCTAAAATCAGCAAAAATACGCCTTTTTTAAGCTAATTTTTGAAGAAAACGTTAATTTCTCGACCAAAAAATTAAGTTAGAAAAAATAAAAGAGAATGATTTCTATAGGAAATTTTATGCTCTTTCCACTGATTTTTGGTTTTTTCGTGAGATGAACCGTTGAGGAGATATTTGCAAATATCTAATCGTGAGTTTTCTTAATTTTGCAAAATTCAAAATGGCGGCGCCCTGAGGACCAGCCAATTTTCTTGAAGTTAATATGGCCATTTTCGGGCTTCTGTAGTACCTAGGAATCGAAAAAAATTGATTTGGTTCGAAGGACGGAACCCATGTTGACCGGTGTTATCGGTGTACAAATAGTTAAAAACTCTAGACAAAATTGTTTAAAAAATAATTTGGTTTATGCCTCTCGTTATTGATGGGATGTTCAGAAAAAATTAGTTATCAGACATTTAAAAGATAATTTAGTTCAATTTTGAAAGTTCATGTTGCTTAACTGTTAACAAGCCCGGTTTTTTCTTCTTCTTGCTTTGTTTTTTGTTCCTTTCCTTGGTAACAGTTAATTAGCAATATTCGCGTTACCAAGAATATCTTACATTTCTACGAACAGCTAGGTGCTACAAAATGCAATTGATTGTTTAGTGTTAGTGCTATTGTTTATGAATGATAAGTTTATTACAAAGGATAAGTTGCGAGGCATCCTGAAAGGATCCTCTTCTAGTATTCTCCTTTGAACTATTTTCCTAATGCCCATTGAAAAGACTGAACCCAGAGAAAAACCAAAAACGCCCTAAATTCTTATCAAAAACCTGTGCTTGCTTCGTTTGTTTCCAAAAATGTACACCTTTGATGTGTGTATCATGTCGCTTTATAAACCTTTTCTCCTTTTGTTACTTTGTCTGTAAATAAAACTTCATTTTTATTTCTGCCAAAAAAAAGACAATCCTATCTCGTTTAGTGTAATCTTCCTAAAGCTACATAATCGTTTATTCATTATGATTTGCTATCTTGCCCATTAAATTTATGCTGAGGGGGGGGGGGTTTCCTAATAGTTTGAAAGGTTGATTTAAGCTTCATTTATGAATTCTACGACCCAATAAACCTGTAAATGGATACATATCTTGCTATTCTAAGGTCAAGGCTGACTGTATGATCCTGTAAGGGATAATTTCGGCGGCCATCTTGGATTTTGGACATCCCAAGGGGTCGGGGTGAATTTTGAATTCAAGATTTGGATTCTACGACCAGAAATCTATGGGGTTCGATACGTCACATGATATGAGAAGCTATTATCGAATTTTTGGTTCCAAAATTTCAGCAATTTTGGCCGCCATCTTGTAATTTGAGGCCTTAAATGAATCGCAAAGGATTTTTTAACATCATTTTTCGATTTTACGGCCCAAAAAATGGTATGAAAGATACCTCACATGCCATATAGGAGCACACGTGGCCGTTTGACTTTCAGGAGGGGAAATTTGGCCGCCATTTTGGATTTAAGGGTCTTTAAGAAGTCGGAGTACATTTTTAAGCATATATTTGAAATTTTCGACCAAAAATACATAGGAATCGACATACATGTCGACCATGGGAGTCACTTTCACCCACTTCACCCCCGTGGCGGCCATTTTGGGCGCCATCTTGGATTTAAGGGTGTTCCGGGAAAAATTGAGCCTGGCAGCATCGAAATTCTGTTTTAGGACATCAAGACGAAGAGATCAAGCCATCTCGCCAACTTGTATCATTAACGGTCCCACGGGACTACATGTGCTCCCGGACTATTAGAAGTCCCGGAGCCGGGTCAAATTGACCCTACTATCTCTTCTGAAGAGTTACATATGGCAGATAAAGGGGAGGGAGTTAGAAAACGCCAGTACACCAAAAAGGGTGAAATTTTAAGAAAGTTATTATTTATCGTCAAAAACATTAATAGCATTGAATGTACTTCAAGAATTATCCAAATTAGTGTATTTAAATGCGGGCCAATTTGACTTAACTTAGGACTAAGCGTATAAAAAAGTTTTGACATCTAAGAGTTAAGTTGAGACGTCCCAGTCTTTTTGAATGTGATCTTCTGTATTATTGTTTCTCCGGATTCAGTCGTTAATTTACTCACTCACTTCACACATAATAAGTACCCTTTTTAGGCTTTACTATCAGTTTAAACAAAATAATAAAAACACTACAAACCTTCAAAACACGCTGCGGACATTTATCCAAGGTTGATAAGTCTGGAATTATCTTATCCCTGTGAAGCTCATAAGCAATTGGCCCCGGTGTGGTAGTTGATGTGTGTATCGAATTTGTTGATGTGCTTACGTGCGATGAGTGATCTTTAAAAGTTGTATGTCTAGTTGTAGTGGCACCTTGTGCAAAATTTGAATAAAAATTACATCTCAATATAAATATCCCTGCGAGAATGAACTTCATGCTCCACGCATCTCCTGATAAGATTGAACACCTGTCAACATACATTGAGCATTCTTTTTGATTGATAACATGTTTTTGGCAGAAGTGATTGACCGAGGACAAACATTGCATTGTTCGATGCCGCGATTATTCTAGCGCGAGTTCGAATAATCGCGCCGAACACGGTGCGGTCGGCGTCAATTTCATATCATCGCCTGCAAGACTGCACGAATATTTCATGCATTGTGCCAAACAGTGCGGTCGGCATCAAGCGCACGTTGGCGCCTACAAGACCGCCTGAATACTTCTCGCATTGCACCAAACTTAATGTGAGAGTTTGTTGCGATAACTATTCGACTACGGGCATAGGCACACTGCTGCTAGCTGGATTGAAGGTCCATCACACTGTGAAGATGACCCGACACTCGAGACGAGACTCGACCGCACTCCCTTCCCTGACCTACGCGACGCTAAAATCGCCGCAAAACTAGATCCACGCGTCATTTCTTTTGACGATATCCTTGCCCTGCCCTTTATCTTGATTGCAACGATTCAGAGAGTCGGACGATGTTTAAACAATGCAGCGATTCTGAAACTTGAATCACATAAAAGTAATTTTGGTTTAATAAAAAGAAAATAGAACGAACGAAATTATCGTGTCGAAATTTGTTAGGTATGATTTAATTTTAAATCATTCCGGAAATTTCTCGGAAACTTCTATAAAAACTGTGTAAGGCTTCTTTTATTAAACAAAAAAAATAAAATAAAATAAAATAAAACTTGGGAACTCTTCAGAAAAACTGTGTGTAGCTTTTTAAAAACGTTTGCAATCAAAGATAAATATCGACGGTGATACTATCAAACCACGTGTCTCGTTTGCGGTGTTTAAAAATCTACGCTCACATTTTATTTTTTTGAAGTAGACCAAATCGATATCATTCCTTGAAATTTTCACGGAATTTTCTCCGCACAAAGAGGAAAAATCGCAGAAATTTTCAAGACTGGACGTTAAGTAGTTTTTCATTTAAAAAATAAAGTATGACAGGAAGTCTGCGACGTCGCAAACCGACATACGTGGTTTGGTAGTTTCACCGTCGATATGCTCTCTTTCGCGTACACCCGTTGGCGTTTGAATAACTTGATCATGATTGTTCCACGATTTTTTACTTGTGGTTTTTTTCAGTAGTTGGCGGCCGCATAGCGGTCACAGGCCCCCAGTATCATAATACTTAAATTGGTCGGATAGTCTAAAAATGATTCGTAATTTGGAGATTCAACTATAACTACCTCAATCTCCAATCTTTCAAATTTTCAATTCATTTCAATTTTTTACCATTTGATGCGGTCTCCAATAGCTAGGGGAGCAAATAGAATAGAGAGAGANGAAACGTGAAAAAGTATACCGGTGCGGAGATTTTCTTCAAAACATCAGCTGAGGACCAGTTCCCCAACTGTATCATCTATTCTGATCTTAAGTATATAGGTAATTTATTTTCAGAGTATTAACATAACAGTTTACTTTTTTCTATTTGATAAAAAATACATAAGGTAAAATCAGTTGCATGCAATTTTTTTAATGGTGATGCGGTCTCCAATAGCTAGGGGAGCAAATAGAATAGAGAGAGAAATAGGACAGAGGAAAGAAGAGTAGGGCGAAGCGATCTGGCAACCTCGGAACGACGAGTTCCGAGCCTATCATAGATAGCGCATGGATGGAACCCGTCGAACTCAAAGCGACCAGTCCATAAAGCGAGAAAATGGGGATAAATCTACATGACAGAGAGAAAATGCACTATAAAAATATGAAAAATATGCACTCTAAGCACTCACCGAAGTCCTCAGTCTGGTACAGCCATGCGGCGTTGAAGCGGCATGCTCTCGACGTCACGGACGAAATCTGGCGCCATCTCACTCGCGTAAGCTAGAAATCTAGCCTAACATGGTTTTTTTTTTTTAAAAAAAAAAATATTTATACAAACATACAGATAGATGATCCGCGAACAGACTGTATCAGGTTAAACATTGGCAAGATGGAGAAGAGGTAGTTTGTAAGGTTTTAAATTATTTTGTAATTTTTTATCCGCGCTAAGGAAGGGATTGGTCGTTTTGCCCCGAAACGTACGGTTTTCATGTTTTAAACATTTTACAGCTTTCATCCCAATTTGTTTCTATCAATTTTTACATCACGTCGGGCTGCGTATATAGTCTATATAAATAAGAGGAGTTAGAATTGGCATGATGATATAAATGAATAACAACCTTTGAGGGCTGTAAGCCAAATGGAAATATATTGTAAGTATTGTGTTGGTAATAAAATCAGGGAATTTTTTAAAATCTCAGGAATTTATTGCAATTAACGGGATAGAATTTTCAAAATTACGTACCAGACGTTTCTTATTTTCAACTGACACATATCTGAGACAAGTGGTAGACACTGAACGAGAGTGAAAGATCACTCAGCGCACATAAGCACATCAACACGTTCGATACAAATAAGATATTCATAAGACCGTTCAAATAAGGTATTTAGAGCTTATTTCGAGGAAATACGTTGGTTATTTTTCTAACAAAAAAATGTGTTTAAAAGTTACAGTGAAGATGTACACGCACTCTTTCAGTTTTTCGAAAATTTAGCGTTTGGTTAAAAATATATTGCGTAATGAGTGGAAATAAAGAAGATTTTTTACAGCTTTAATAAATGGTGATAAAGATTGTTTTCAAAAATTCCGAATCTTGAAAATTTGACAACTAAGTATTTAATCTCTAATATTGCATGCAGTTTTCAACATTTTAAAATAAATTTTGGCAGAGGAAATAAAACAGATTTTGCACTTCGCAAAAAAATAAGAATCAGATGTAAAAAAAGGCGAGACTATACCTGAAAATAATGTGGGTGCCTTTAGTTTGATTAAACGGGATCCATCCTGGAAATGGATGAGATTAAAAACGAGCTGTCACTAATTCTTCACATCGTTGTCCTCATCTACTAAATCAGACCGATTACTTATGTTAGAATCGTGTCTCTCTTCTTCCTTATCTCCATTCCCTATCATCAACATCAACATTGGAACCACACTCGTCCACAGTCACGCCACTTATTTCATCATTCTACCATAACTTGCTATAGGATAAACACGCATCAATTTTAATTCAACGAATGCCATCATTATAATCATGCATTTTGGTTGATTTACCCCTTCCCCTCAAAAAAATGTCATCTGACCATGCTTCATAGAATAGAAAAAACTTAAAAAAGTGGTTCCTGCACGAAAAAAAAAAGTATCACAATCATAACTGGCATCAGCCAGTTTGGCGCCAGATATTAGAGTAGCTGCACAAGCCACATGAGGTATGCTTAATTTAGCTGGAAGTGAGGTTGGATCAACCATACCTCTAGCTATGGTGCTCTCACAGTCAGCGTGAGTGTGGTCGGTTTAACTATACCACTCGCTGGTGCCTTTACACTTCTAGCTAGTGCACTACTCCTATGGCTGGCGCCAAACTCAACTGGAAGTATAGACATTGTGATACTTTTTTTTCAGTGTGAGTGCAACATCATGACTGCGATGGAAACTTTGGAGACGGCTAATACGTTGAAAATTGAGATTCTTTACACTTAAAATCATTCGGCGTTCGAAAAGTAATTATGATAAGAGTAATCACAAAGACAAAGCCAACCTCCCGACAATGTAAGGAATATTCACATTATCACCCATAGAACTAAATTACCGTGTGTCTAAAACGAGAGAAAAAATACTGTGATGATCAAATGACTGAGGTGTTGCAAGTTTTGCTTCAGTCACTGGAGGAGAATTGAATATCGTGTGTGAATAAGTGTCTTTTGAATGTGATGGCCTAAAAATAATAAGAATGGTTTGTTTTTCCATTTGAGAGAAGTGGTGGCTTTTCCCATTTTTCATTTAGATTTGTATTATGAAATCGGAATAGTGCGGATTTGGCGCTGAGGCTTATTTGACTTACAGATAATTATTCTGAGAGGGTGTTTCAAATGTGTTCCCGATTGGCTTTTAGACTAAAATTACTTTCTAAACTTTTTATGGCAGCGGTTTTGATAAGGACTAAAATTGACCTTTTCTAAGATTCCTGAAATTGTTCAGTGTTTTGTACTTTGGTAAGTTATTCATCTTTTTTTTTTAAAAAAAATAACCAAAATTACACATGGTCCGGGTTCTAAGCCGTTGTAATTAAGATACGTATTTCCCCTTATATTACGGTGAAAACGTCAAGAAAACGCGAGTCGAGAATGATATGACGTGTGGTTCCAGTTTAGCGGTGCTATTATCACCGCACCTTGCCACATAGCGCAGCGTGCACGGTCGTGTTATTGTCGCAGTGTGACGCGCCTTCAATTCCAGCTACCGGCAATATGGGCATCACCTGTGGTCGAATAGTTATCTCACAAACGCCTGCCTACCCTAGATGATGGCCGATATTAATGTCTACACGCAGAAAAACCTATCTATCTCCGCTTGAAACGTTGCTTACCTACACTCGTGTTTTATTTATTTAGTTTATTTATTTTTTAAAAAAATTGGTTTGAAACTTTACAAGATTTTTTTTTCAATTTATTGACGCCTATATATGAGAAACCGGGGATCTGAATTTTTCCAACCGTTCTTTTTAGAATACAAATAGGCCACACCCTATTGAAATACTTTAAAGTTGACTCTATTTTCAGAGGGAAACATTCAATGACATGTTTACGATGCACGTTCCCTTACTATATGGTCTTCTGACAACAATGCAACCAATGTTCTTTTCGATGCCTACGGACAAAGGGCTCCACTGCGATACTGGGAATTTTGAAAGATTGTTGAAAATGCATGAAATAATTCCAGATTTTCTCAAAGTTGCCCCAGATCAATGTTTAAATGTAAGTCCTTATATGCTTACTTTAGTTAAAGTACCGAGAAAGCTAAGACTAAAAAAAATGCATTTTGTATGATTTAAAGGAGACGAGGGAAGTAAAAGAGACGAGTAAATGTATTTAATATGTTGATGAATATAATCGTTTATTTCGGTTCACTTTGATGAAATTGAAAATTTTCGTATCCGTTTTGATAGTAACGCAATGGCCCAAGCTTTATTTCACGAACGTCCGAAAAACAGAAAGTAGGAAGTAGAACGTAGAAAGAAATTAGGAATTATGGATAGGATCCGGTGAAATTTTTTATACATACTTAAGTGATAACCTTCACCATAAGAAAAGGTCTGAATAAAATAAAATGTTCATTACTGTTCCTGTCAAACATGAATGTGTGTGTATTTAGTCCAGACATTATTTCTCGGCTCTGTAAGGACATTGATACAAGGTCAGGAGGAGATAGAGATATCCTAAAAAACCTAAAAAAATAAATCTATTTACTTGAGGCAGTTTTTTAAGCAAACACGAGCGCATAAAGTTGATGTTTTGCTGATAGTTATTCTTTCCTTTTTTCTTCCATCATATACGTGCGTACTATTTGGACCATAATGTAAGAGAAACGGCAAATGTTACTTGATGAGCCCAAATTATCAAAATCTTTGAAATTAAACATTTCATGGTATAATTGCTCCCTGCTTCGATGCATAGGTAGAAATCAATGGTAAAGTTTTGAATCCTGGCGATGCTGTAGACTTTGTTGACACTTTAGAAAAACCGAATAAGATAGAATGGAAACATGAAAATGGAACTTTTTACTCATTAATCATGACAGGTAATGATCAAAGTTACATTTAATTTTCTTCTAATTTTCCTTTTTTTAAAAATTTAATTTTCTTTCATAGGAAAAGATGTAGTTGAGTTAGATCTAAAAACATGTTGATCCATGTATTGATACTTTGTCAACATTTCATTCAGAGTGGTTTCAAATGATGAAACCAATAGGTATATCCAAAAAAGATGCGCAGTATACTCTCTGATATACGAAAAGTGTCCTTAGAGTGATATGTTTTTCGTTCTTTCTGAGAAAAGTTTGATGACTACCCACGTCACATGTGGACACATTGACTGAAAAGCTCAAGTAAAGTTTTTAATAGGGAGGCTATCCTCTTTTAATTATTTTAAAAGAAATCATGTAGTACACGTATTCCGTTTCTTTTTGAATTAATTATGTTCAGAATAAACATTGGCTTCGTATGCGGTAGTCAATTCCTGAAACCTTACAACATAAACTCAATACAATTAAACCGTCATACGAACGCTCTTCTGTTTGCCCGTAATTAAATCGGGATTAAATCTAGAAAGCATCGGTAGTAAGCTAATGCACTAACAACTCGCAAAGCACAACCTCTGAGCATTGGGAGGAAAACAAGAGTACAAATGGACGGCGTGAGTCCGCAATCGCATATATTGTTTGCCGTGCCTGAAAATCTCCTGTAAATGTTATTTTTTGAAAGGAGAGCAAATTGACATTATACCTTGAAGTTCATGCAGAATTTTCTTTGCTCCAAACACAGTGCGGTCGCGGCCGGTCGGCGCACAGAGCATGTTAGCGCCTACAAGACTGCATGAATACTTCACGCATTGCGCCCAGCACAGTGCGGTCGCTGGTCTGCGTGAAACGTATATCGACGACGTGTGTCCGCAATCACATATCTCGTTTTGCGATGTCTGAAAATCTCCGCCTCTATTTTATTTTTTTAAAGAAGAACAAATCGACATCATTCCTTCAAATTTTTGCAGAATTTTCTTAGCACAGAGAAGAAAAATTACGGCAAGTTTGAAAAATTGCTGTTGGGTAGTTTTCCGTTTAAAAAATAAAGTATAACAGGAAGTCCTCGACGTCGCAAACCGAGTTATGTAATTGCCGACTTACACCGTCGATATGTTCCGCAGAACATTTTGTATCATGCCCCGATTTCACAGAGTAACCTACGGTTTGGGTTGATTGAACACAAAATTGTGTTGAGCAACCAAGTCCTTTGGGTTGATCTAACATGAAAAAGTAACTCAAAGTAACACAGAGTAACACCAAACACGTACAGACATTTTTGGCTGTGTATTATCATAGTGGATTACATTGTGCAGTATAGTGTAGTCATTGCTGCTATTATAGCTGATCAATGCCAATTTAAACTCGTTGCTTCGTTTTAACATTGCACACTACTGGCTAAATGAAAAAATTAAACACTAAGAAGTGGCCCGAACTGTATGTAACAAGGTGGAGAAATGGTGCTGGGTCCACACCATTTCGCTAGGCACCATTTGGCTAAATTAGGCAGTTAAAGACGACATTCAATGGTCGTTGCTGACATGTTCTACGTTTTGGTTACTAGCCAAAACATTAGCACGCATTGCGACCCTTCTCAAACTTACTGTTCATTGCAGGACTTGATGTACCAACTCAAGAGGATCCGCATGATCGGGAAAGCCAGCATTGGGTTGTAGGCAACATACCAGGCAATAATATAACTGCAGGCGACGTTTTGTTCCCGTATGAACCGGCAGGAGTGGAGTATAATGAAGGTATGATGCATCACACTTTTTTGTAACGTATTTCCGTTGCAAATTATTGTGGCCAAAAAACGCAAGAATAACAGAAACAGTTCTTTTAATCTCGATATTACTGAGATTATTTGTAAGATTTATACATATCTACGGTGAATAAACTACCAGACCACGAATCTCGATTCGCAACGTTGCAACACAGGCTGGATCGCAATCGATCCGGACCTATTAGAATATACCATAACTTAATCATGAGCGTATTCAAATGGGCGCGGGCTCTGTAGCCCAAAAGTAGCCCTGGCATCGGAATCGGTCCAAAATCGGAATGTGCCCATAACAGATACAAGTAATTCTAACTTATCAGTTTTCATCAGCAAAAAACTTCGAAAAACGTTGTGGGATAATGTCAGACTTAAGGATATCGAATATCTACCGCTATGAGAGACGTTAATGGAGAATTTGCACACAAAAATTGTATTACTTCATCTGAGAGTGCGTAATGAGCTGAGATAATAGTATTTTTCATGGTTCTTTTCTGACATGGAAAATTGAAGAAAAATAGATTTAAAAGTGAGAAAATGTGGCGCCTTATGACGTCATCTGGCGGCATTTTCCATTTAAACACATTCATTTTAGTAGATTAGGTTATTTTGTCATATTTTCTTCAATAAGTAATTGTCCAATTTAGAAACCAAGAATATCCTCGTATTCAGTTTTCCTATAGCAGTACCTATCATTTTTAAAGATGAAATTCACAAAATTTCAGACACCTGCAAATTCTCAATTGTGAGAATCCCTGTGAAGTTAAACAATTTAAACTTTTTTTTACTTTTTCCTATTGTTTGCAGGCATTCACAGAGTAGTATTTCTGGTCTATAAGCAAGCTCTCCCGCTCAAATTTACTGATAGGGTATCGGAGATAAGGTTAGTTTAGTAATAATTGAATTACTTAATTTTTAAATTGCCAATTAAAATGAACCACCTCTTCTCTTCACCAAAAATATTATCGACGGGGAGGCACATCAGGCCAGTTCAACCTAAAGAATTGTGTAAAGCAGGGGATTAGGATTGCTCATGCATGACATCTGTCATGCCTATAATCCCCATGTCTTTTAACAAATAGATGCGCAAACCGACCCGAGGCTTGCTAACAACGCGATAGACAGAATATTTTTCCGGATGATGCGTGATTATTTACAATGCTTAAACTTCGATTAAGTTGAAGTGACTTCAGTAAGTTTCATGGCCTGCTTTGGCAAACTACTTAAATAATATTTATGCAAGTGCAAGCTGTAAATAATTAAACAAGCATAATTGCGTGGTCATGTATACTTGCTTGTTGCTGAGGTTGAGGAGTATGAAGTGACAGAGGCCAGAGCCTATTAACTGAAAATAGAAAGTAAAATTAATCCATATTTTACCGCAGAAAATAATCCGAACAACTAGCCACTGTCATTTTGGTCGCCTGTATTTGACAAAGCACCAAATTCTAGAATGTGAAAAAATGTGATATTTTTGTTCAGCATCTTCCGTATGAAAATTCGTTTTAAGTTTAGGTTTACAAAATCTAGTCGCTCTTCTCCAATTTTTAAAAAAATTGCTTGTTTTTGTTTGTTCAATTTTTTAGCGAGGGAAGCATATTTAGGTCCAACTTTTCAACGGCGAAGTTCTCAGAAAAGTATAAACTTGGTCTCCCTATTGCGATCAACTTTTATGAGTTTGACATGGAACATTAAAATGACAGTGACCCGAAAGCAGTTGTTGAAATCCGTTAGTCAGCCATCAGCATCAGCAGCTATCGACAGTCATCGAAAATCGTCGGCAGATTTGGGTGTCAAAATTACATATTTGGGTAGGCATTATTCAATATCTGTTGGGCCTACAGTAAACTTTTTATCTCACTGTACATTTCAACTTTTTCAATGCCAATTCCGAAAGGATAATATTGAAAGTTAAGATCAAACGCACGACAAATAGGTTTACAATTTATTGCTACTGTCTGTTTTTCGGCCATTTACACATATCGAGTAGTCAGAGATAATGACGTGATATATTTTTATAGACTGGAAGGTAAAAATCCTCTTCTTGGATGTTCTCAGTCAAATTGGCGGACTTCTCTAACATTGAATGATTATGTAAGCGACGAAAAACGTGTGAAAGAGGAAGAATGAATCGATTGAAGTAGAAAGAAAATTGGTTTATTTTTCTCACTTATTTGGGGCAGCACAATCTTAAATCGCACAATTTCAATTTTCGTAGATATCTGGAGGAATGCATAAACTAATAACTAAATTTTTATGAGTATGCTTGAGTTTTCTAACGCTTCCCGCTTCAGAAATTCTTACAAAATGAAATTGACTCTACGCAAGTAAGAAATTCTCAATTTTGCTTTTGTAGAAAAAGGAAACATAAAAAAAATTGGAAATGCAATTGGCGCAACTTGACCAAAACTGATAAAATTTCTAGGATAAATCGTAATAAACTGTATGGGATTTTAAAATTAGTTCACGAAATCACTCAGTAGTGGTTAGGGTTGAATTGACACAGTAAATTACGCCAATGAACATTTTTTCGTTTTGTATAAAAAAGAAAAGCAAAAATAAGTCTAAATTTTGAATTTTTAGACCTTGCATGTGCAAATGAATTTACGTCGTGACTCTAGGTGCTTGCTTTTATCAAAATCCTCTTCTTTTTTTTGTCTAATTGGACGTATTTATGCTAAAAAGAACTATGTGCATAGGGATTGCGTGTGACATAGTTCTGTTTAGCATAAATACGCCCAATTTCAATGGAGCGTAAAAGTTAAGAATATTTGTAATTAACGAGTAAGTCTATAATTTGTCAAAAAAAATAATGATCATTATCTTAAAAGATGTCGAGTGAGGCAGGCGTAGTCAAAGTACTTTGAAATGCACACTAAAAGTAAAAAAAAAAAAAAAATAAATAAATAAAAGTAACAAAAACTATTATTTTTTTTTAATTTATTTTACAATCAGATATATTCCTTAAGATTATTCAAGTGCAAAAGTTATTCTACGGCCTAAAACTCTTGGGGAGAAGAAATAAAAATCATGGTTTAAGTCAACATTTCCTAGCTTTCCAATGGATGAATTACAAAGCTCAGGAATTAGAGCACTCAGCGTATTAACAGGAAAGTTAGCGTTAGATTTACATTGATACACACAGCATCAGTAAGAGTGGATTAAAAAAATAAAACGTTACACAAAGTCAATTCACATTTGAAGTTTTCACGTTACGAAATATTGATATTATACGAAAACGACTTTAAAGATTAAAACAACCACCCGAAATACACTCAAATAATGTAAAGTGACCATGATACATATGTGTTTAAAATGGCAAGAAAATAAAATCACTATATGTTATTGTATTCATACTTCAAGTTTCACTAAATTTTATTTTAATAACTTTGTTTTTTTTTCCTTTTTAACTTCATCCCCATTTTACCGTTCGTCTCTCCGTTGTCTTAAATAAAGTTTTGGAACATTACTTCTTCCTGCTTCAGTTGTAAGGACTAAGGAATTCACTGTTTTGTTAAAGTTACAAAATCAATTCTTACTTAAACTCGTTCATCTAGGATTCGGTCTCTTCATCCGGAGAACCACAGTCTATTTGAAGATAGTTGGCCGCCACTATGCTTAGATTGTGTTTGGCCGAGAACACTTGTGTTGAAAAATAACTCCTTAAAACTCTGAAAAAATAAATAACTAAATAAGTAAATCAGGTTATTGAATGTAGAGGATATTACATTCAAGCCTTTGATGGGAACCAATTTCGTCTCATAATATATTGCATTGATTTAATTTTAATTTTCTTGAAGTAAAATTATGAGTGTTGATAAGTATTGTACATTAATATTCAGATGCCCAACCCGGGTCAAATTTACCTGAGGCTTGCCAAAAACACTTCCGCAGATTGTATGGGGGCTTTACGAGCTTTAGATATAGGTAAAAAAATACACCATAAAAAAATAATTAAACATCAAATTGAAAAAGAAGAATAAAATCGAGTCAGAGAAATGATCTGACAACCACTCCTAGAAATCCCAGGCCGAGTCAAATTGACACTAAAACAAGTATGGGCATCATATTGAAAAAAAGGAAAAAATCGAGAATCAAAACAGCGAAAGGTATTGGAGACGTATTTGGGTCTCGTTTTTTTAAATTTTCTCCCATAAATCAGATCGACACCTCATTATCAGCACAGAGGAATGAATTGCGAGTTTGCGCCTCGGGCCATTGCGCCTTCAATTTTCCAGATGCAACACGTACATCCATCAAGCACTAATAGTCGTATTTCTGCGCCGTCATTAACGCACGTCATTTACCTTGTGTGTTCCCAAATTATGTTTAAAAAATTATGAAAGACAATCTCTCAAGAATTAGCTAAAATATACAATCTCAAAGAATGAGTTGACCCTCTTTGATTCATTTCTACTGTATCTGTTATACGAATGAATACATTTGCTGCTTTTTGAGAGGTCAAAGAACTTGTCAATTTTTTTCAAAGAGGATGTTAATTACAATGTACCAAATATTCTTCATTTGAGATCAACTATACCGAACTAATTGAAAAATGCAAAATGACATTCCTCGAGAGCAGTCTCGGATTCATTATTTAATTTGAGACCAAAGTTTTAAAATTATCCTTGAAACTTCCTCGACTTGAAATATCTTCTCAAGAGTTTTTCGTGTCCATTTAACTGCCGAAACTTTAAGAAGATCTCAAATCAGAGAGGTTTCAAGTAGCGTCTTATTATTCGAGCAAAGACTTCTGTGGCTTGAGGTTGATTCTGATTGGAGCCAGGGAATAATTTACTATCACCTATTCTAACATTATTCTGACCATGATTTAAATATTGATTTTTACAGTTATCAAGAAAATCAGAGACTCGCCTTTTCCGTCTTGTGTGCGCTGAGAAAGATAACTTTTTCGGTTGCTTGAAAACTAAAAATACCATCCGATGAAGACCTGAAATTTTAAAAGTTTGGAAGTATGAACAAAACTACACTCTTTCTACGACGAAAGTCAAATCGTTAAAGTTTTGTTTAGCCAATCTTGAGAGTTTTTACGTCATCATTTTTACGAAATATACTTTTTTCATTGGTACCAATATTTCCATTTTTATTAGGTATTTTGATGTGAAATTCTTATTTTAACCTGGCCGGCTAATTATCTATTTGTTTATCAATATACGATTCCGACGGGCTTACCTGTGTTACGAACAAACCCTGGGGCTCTGTACTCGGTAAGAGTTAGTCCTTCCTGCCACTCATTTTTCCGTATATTTCCTACAATCCAGTGCTGCCATTCTCTCAGATTCGGTGATGCCCTTGATGGAGCGTCAGGACCTAGAACAATGTCAAAGGTATTCTACAATCTGTCGCCTCTCTGACGTGAACGCATATCACATTTCCAACCTGAGCCCTTTTCTCCGTACAACTCTATACTTTTTGGGGCTCATATGGAAATAGAGGATTGCCTTCTTTTACAGAGAGGCAACGAATGGGTCAGATATGCTGGTTACAGAATCGGGCTTTAATTCTTGATTCTTGTAGGTTCGCTAAAAATAATAAGATCTGTCTGAACAGCAACTTTCTACGTTCAATATTAACCGAGATATCTCGTTTTGAAAAATTTGATTTAAGACGTCACTCACCACGGAAGTGACACCCTTGGTTTCTTCCACCTTACTTTCATCAATCGGTGAGACACCCATTTGCACTGGTTACCCAACGTGAAACTCTGATGAAAGCAATACGGAAGAAACCAAGAGTGTCACTGCCGCGGTGGATGACTTTATTAACCGAATTTTGCGATATCTCGGTGAATGTTGAACTTAGAAAGTCGCTTGCTGCTATGTTTATGTTTATGTTGTTTATGTTTTATTTCCACTAGGAAAATTTAATTATGTTTTGTTTCCACTAGGAGAATTTAAAGAGCTGCATTCCAGCCTTTATCACCCTTTTTTTCCTCATATTTTGAGTCTAAATCATCTTTATTTAAAACTATACACCCTCTCATTGTGACTGCTCTGAGAATAATTCAAAAATATAGATAATTCAAATTTAATATAGAAGCCCTCCATAGCACTCGCACTAATAAATCAGTTGGAGGCCTAATACACAATAAATTCACTCTCAGGCGTATCCTAGAGGGTATGGATGGCAATCAGGTTTCTGCACTCTCAAATGGGGTGTTTGGGTTAATAGACATTTAAAGTAATTTCCTCCCTTTGTAACTCGATATGTGACAGCACTACGGTGCTTCAATTCCCCATTTATGTAGCTTTACGGCTTGTCAATCCGTTTCTTCATGTGCGAACATTCATAGCATAGATCACAGGATCCCAACGAAGTAACTGAATATGGAAATTTCCTCCACTAATTAGCTTATGAGGGCATAGATATTAAAAAATATAAAACAGACTTACTTGTCAAAATTAAGCTATAATAAGTATTATTCTCATATGGCCAGTTGATCGACGCGGGCGGGGATTGTAGTTTATCCGCCTTTATGATTGTTCCAAAATTGACGTAATTCTTCAAGACAAACCATTTCAAGTAGATGACCTATTATGAAAGGAAAATGAGAATTATCTCAGAATAATATAAACAAAATGAATTCAATCGCATTCTTCCCGCATTAAAATCGAGTTTTAAGTGAGTTTTTATGCTTCCTGATCTCACCTCCTAATTTATCAAATATACATTACCCCAGGTCAGTGGGGTACATTTGCGTCAGGCTTGCTTTTAAAATTAACAACCTCGAACGGCGCACTATCGATTCAACTAAAAAGAGCGAACAAAAATTAAAACGGAGAAGGTTTCATGTATCTACCTACCCACTAAAGGAAAGCTAAGAAAACGTTCCATTCATCGCTAACTTTATTTTAAAACAAGGTCATCTCTTTATTTCCATTCTGAGAATCTTGAAACCGTTTCTTCGCAAAATTAAGGCAATGAAGGAAAATTAAGGAATTAAGGCACGCTCCTTAAAACTTAGGTAAAAATTGATCTGAATGCTAAAGTAGCGTCGGATGAGCAATCATCTAATGTGAAATTAAATTCTTCCCATGCCATGTGTGAATTATAATTTGCACTATTCACCGCAAGATTGACGTGCAAATCCTGCGCGCTGTAATTTAAAACGAGAAATAACCATTCACCTGCACCACATTTTGAGGGGGCTGAACTATAACATCGGGAATTATTTCTGATTTTACTAATTCCTCCCGTATTTGCTCTGGAGTCAGTTCCACAGCAGCGAGAATTGATTTAAAAACGAGGAATAAAGTCACCAGAAGAGGATACATTAGATGTATAGTAATTGTAGGCCAATTAATCCGCCGTCGTACACTCATCTTTTGAGTATTTATGTTTTATCCGTCATCACATAATATCACATAATTAGAATACATTTCCAACCGAAACTACACAAACGTCGCATCGTTTCATTACTATTATTTGGAAACAAATCAACACTTTACACGTTCAAATGTGACACCTTGTTGAAACCATTGTGTCGAATTATTGTGTCCGATTATGTGAAGATGCGCTTGCATGATAAAGCGGGTCATAATAAAAAAGTATGACTATCAATTCCTCCATCTAAACCAGGTTAGAAACGTACGCTCCCGCACACACACATCTATAAATCTACTGTATGTTTAGCTAAAGTTCTCGGTTAGAGAGATTTACTATGATAAAAATCGCGGTCAGGTCATGAAAAAGAAGAAAAAAACTCTGAAAATAGTCTTTTCTTCGTCAGTGATTTTACAAATAAAACCTCAAAACGGCTCTCATCACGGAGGGAGTGAAGGAGAATTTTAAAGCATATGAGTTTTATTTTTCTTCAGGTAAAAAAAATACGAGCAAATTAATCGATGCTTTTGGGAAATAAACAGAGTCAGGATAAAATCAAAATCAACAATAAAGTCAAAGATCAAAATTTTAAAATTAATGATTTCGAAAAATCTCAAATATATTTCGCTTTTTTGGAGAATCAAACATGCGTTGGTCTCTCATCGTTGGGAAAGGTATCTTACAAAAAGCATGTTCTTATTTTTCTAATGTTTATTCTTATAGTCATATTCGAACAATCCATACGCGTCTTTTTGCGATAATGATAATGACAGTGAAAAAAATCCAGCTTTACTATGAAAAAATGAAAAAAACACTCCCTTCTAATTTTCACTATAAAAAAACCAAAATAACTATCCTAATAGCTACGATGTAGGATCAGGGACTGTGGTTTTTTTCCGGTAAAAACAAAAAAAAAAACGGAAAATAGGACTAAATATAATGTGGCGACGAAATTTCCCGTGGTTTCAATGAAAATCGTTCGAAAAATACTTGAAAATTTGTCAGCAAATATGTGCGTAAGTTTTAAAATATATTGATTGAAATTAAAGCATTAACTGTGGTTTGCAACGTTGCAATCCAGGCAAATCAGCTTCTTTTCGGGTGGAACGATCGATATTTGAGTTCGTTTACGGCAGGCGTGACATACAACTATTTGACCACGGGCGTAAGCATGTTGCTGATCCGCCGGATTGAAGGCGCGTCAAACTGCGAAGATCTCTTCACTGCCCGGCCGACCCTCGCTGGCGGGACGAACGCTAAAATCGCTGCGAAACTGAGAAGATGCGCCATTATTTGTGACTCCCTTCTAATTTTCACTATAAATAACCAAAATAAATATCCTAACAGCTACGATGTAGAATCAGGGACCGTGGTTTTTTCCCGGTAAAAACAAAAAAAGGAAAATACTACTAAAAATAAAAATGAGACGAAATTTCCCGTGATTTCAATTAAAATCGCTCGAAAAATGCTTGAAAATTTGTCAGCAAATCTCTGCGTATCTTTTCAAAAATGCATAAGCATTAATTAAAGCAGTTGAAGAAAACTCTGATATGCAATGAAAGCACATGCACACATGTTAGAACTTGCATCTAGACCAGTGCCAACGTGATCCACAAAGTTGCGATCAACTGCACGACTCTCGGAACAACAGTTCAGACAAGGAAAAAAATACTCAAAAATCCTGTAGGGTTATTTTTCACACGGCTCCGGAAAATTGCTGTAACTCAGCGAAATTTTGACCAAATTAGCTAATTTTGGGCTCGTTGGATAGTTAAAGATATGAGCTACGACCTCTTACAAACCGCGTTTCAATATCTATTATTGTTTCTGAAATACAGACTTACTCTCAGTTGTTTTGAGACAGCCTATGTATAATGTGGCGACAAAATTTCCCGTGGTTTCAATTAAAAACGTTCGAAAAATGCTTAAAAATTTGTCAGCAAATATGTGCGTATGTTTTAAAAAACATTGATTGAAATTAAAGCATTTAACTGTGGTTTGCAACGTTACAATCCAGGTAAATAAGCTCCTATTTTCGTGGAACCATCGACATTTGAGTTCGTTTACGGCAGGCGTGACATACAACTATTTGACCTCGGGTGTAAGCATGTTGCAGCTCCGCCGGATTGAAGGCGCGTCAAACTGCGAAGATCTCCTCACAGCCCTGCCGACCCTCGCTGCCGGGACGAACGCTAAAATCGCTGCGACACTTAAACGACGCGTTATTACTTATGACTCCCTTCTAATCCTCATTAAAAACCAAAGTAACTATCCTGATAGCTACGATTTAGAATCAGGGACCGTGGTTTTTTTTCGGTAAAAACGAAAAAAGGAAAATAGGACTAAAAATAATGTGGCGACGTTTACCTCATATTCCCATTTTTAATGGCAGGAATAAGTAGATAAGCGTAATAGAGGGGGTTGCTTTCCTTGAACATCGAAAATAGCCGTGTTTCCTATCCTTCCGTTGACATGGAGATGCGAGAGACATTCTCAGTTCCTCTTTTTAAATGTACACGTGAGCAGTATACTCGATGAAAAGAAAAATGGCGGAATAACACGTATGTAACTCATGCAATAAAGCTATTCGTATCATTGAGATTTGGATCCATGTGGATTGCTTCACATTTTTACAAAGTATCGTGACAGTATGTTTAAAGGAAACAGCAACAATAGAACAATATATTTCTAACCGTCCAGAACTTGGCAATGATGTAATGAAGGAAAACGTTAATGCTCTTTGCCTGATTATTTTTTTTCTTTTGGTCGGGGATACTATCGAGCGCCTTTGCTTGCCCCTTTATGGAGCGTAGGTTTTAGGAGTGCCAAATATTGGCTTTTCGGTCTCAAGCAAAGTAATGAATTGCAAATAAAATTAATTTGGTGATAACTGATCTGTTTAAACTTTTATTAATACTTGATTGAAAATTATGAATTGAGGTACAAAGTGAAAGAGAAAAAAACCTATTTAAATTTTGATTACACATTTCGAAAACTTTCAGTGGCATTGAACGATGCATGTCTGACCTCAGCCGAAGAGAATTCAGTTTGATCTTCGAAAATTTTATCCGTCCCTTCGACATGGAAGAAGTTTGCGGCGGTAGGCGGTCCAAAATTATGTGCCTTTGCGAATTCACCAATACAGAACAGTGTTGGTAGATTTGGTAGTGGCATTCTGAAATAAACATCGATCGCACAAGCACGATTAATAGGACTTCGTTTCGCAATTGAGAACTAAAATTTCTGGCTCATCAGTAAGAAAAAAGTATGTGCATATGGAAACTAATGGTGCACATGCTTATTCTAACCCGAATCAATGATATTAGTTCCAAATTGCAAAATGTGGTCCAATAGGTAATGGGTATAGTAGAAATGCCAAACTTTTACATATTAAAATGGAGGCCGGAATGAAAACTTCCGACTAAGTAAAAAATTGTCAAAAGATAAAATACTGGAAAAAAATTCGAAAAAATTTATGGTGGAGCATTTTGGACTTAAAAGTCTAGACGACGCTCTGAGCTCAGCTGCTCCCCATTAGATTTGCCTTTAAGCGGGAAAAATCCCTTTGAATGAGTAGACGTAGAGTCCTTGAGTCATAGTAAGAACGGGAAACGGTCCATCGGTTGTTACAGAAACAAAAATAATTTTTTGCATCAGAATAATTTTGATTATATTTTCATTGAATATCGCATTTCCTTCAATGTAAATATCAGTTTCATTAGTGTTGCTTATGCTCTCGTGACTATGCTGAGATCCTGGTTGTCAAAGAAAAAAAAATCCACACAATGTTATCGGTTCATGTGTGCCATTGCACCATCTCATAACTTCATTCAGCAAACCTAATAATAATAAAAGAGAGAGACGGGGATAGGGGAAGGGTAAATGATGGAGGGGAGGATGGGAATAGGAGAAGGGCCAGAGAGAGTAACAAATAGTATCCATACCTAGTTTTAATATTTGCGTTTGGTACAGGAATGGACTCATTATTCGGTTGCTTGTACACTAAGAAAAGGAGCCTATACAGACCTACAGACAAAGTTTAAGCGATCAAAATTCAAGCTCTTTCAAATGCGGAAAACATGTTAAAATGAAAGTAAGTCAGAGGACAGAATATTGAAAATATTGCTATAGGTGCATTTTACTACGGATTTAAGATGAAACATTATTCATCAAGAGAGTTATGCGCTCCTTCACTCAGTTGCATCGAAATTTCAGTTTTACCATCATGAGTTACACAATCATGGAGGAGTTTTTGTCGTTGCATGGAAGATTAAATGTAAATTCATTAATGTAATGTGATTATATGTGTTTGTGCTAAACGATAAAAACGTGGCACTTCCCACAAACCGAATAAAAAAATCAAATTCGAATAAGAAACTCGCCATCAAACAAAAAGGTGACATCAAAAACTAACAACGAATATGATTGAAAAGATTTACCTTCGAGACGGTATAAATCTTCATCAATAGAATTATACTCTGTATGAACATCACCATCATTTACTCGGTTCCCCGGAATATTCACTACAAGCCAGTGATTCCATCCGCGAGTCAACAGGTCCATCGCACCGAGGTCTGGACCTACCAAAGCAAGACAATAATATTTTTAAAATCTAAGAATTGAACCCACACAACCGAAAATTATCATCTTTGATTCTAAGGTTATAGAATCAACTGGTATTCTCGTGTAAGAATAAATTCGAGACGAAATTCAATGTCTCAGATTTGACGTTTTGATTTTTGACGTCAACATTCATAACGCAATTTAATGGATTCATATTGAAGGAATTGATTTTGGTGCTCACGCATACCAAATAACGAGAGTGTGTATAAAGCATTTTTACAAAGCTGGCCATGTGATGTTCGTTGGTTTGTTTTGCACCTTTGAGAGAGGGAAGATCGTTCCAAAATTCACCGGAGTGTGTCCATACCAGACCTGGAAAAGGATACCATTCCTCAATACAATTTTATAAAGGCAAATTTGAAATTCTGGACATAAGAATGTAAGGCACGATAAGAGTTGCTCTTTCAGTCGAGCCACATTTGGTCGAGTAAAAAATTCCAAGGTATCAATGTTCTATTTTCATGTCTAGTCCATTTGATTTCACCCTGAAAATTATAATTATCGTGCTCTATAATTTAAAATCATATTAGTAATGCATAACGCATAACGCCTGAGGTTCGAAGCGCTTTGGGGGTGGGACTGCGAAAGCGCTCAAGAGGCGCAGCCTCCTAGTTTATTGTATTTTCTTAATTGTTGCTCGAGATGATAATTATAAACTTCTCAAAAAGTTTGAGCGTAATTTTTAGCAACCTTCCTTCAGATGGTGCGTACCTCAAAACATGAAAGTAGAAGAGAGAGTATTATTTTCAAAGTTTAGTTAGTGCATAGTTATTTACCCTTAAAAATCCAGATATAAGGAAATCATCCCAAGAAAAGACATATCTATTCTTTCAAATTCCCATAAGCCTACGATTGAAACACAATAGCTCATGTCATTCCAATAAATCTATAGCTTGAAATTTATACGAAATATTCTGCCAGTAGAGAAGAAAGACCGAGCAGGTTTTTAAGATATTAAACTGACCAGTTTTCCAAAGAGAAAATAAAGTATAACAGGAAGTCTGCGGCATCACAAACAGAGATACATGGTTTTGCTCTTTAACCATCGATATACCGTTCAATTACTTTGAGGTACAACAAATTCATACATTTGAATCAATTAATTTACCTCTATCGCCTCCTTTGGGGCAACTGGTATAACGTCGGGAACGATAAAGTTGCCACGGAGTAGGTCTGGCACGGTGTTGTTAAATTTTAACTCCGAATCATCCTCTGCTCGTGAGGAAGCTTCTGGATTTTTAAGGGTAAATAACTATGCACTAACTAAACTTTGAAAATAATACTCTCTCTTCTACTTTCATGTTTTGAGGTACGCACCATCTGAAGGAAGGTTGCTAAAAATTACGCTCAAACTTTTTGAGAAGTTTATAATTATCATCTCGAGCAACAATTAAGAAAATACAATAAACTAGGAGGCTGCGCCTCTTGAGCGCTTTCGCAGTCCCACCCCCAAAGCGCTTCGAACCTCAGGCGTTATGCGTTATGCATTACTAATATGATTTTAAATTATAGAGCACGATAATTATAATTTTCAGGGTGAAATCAAATGGACTAGACATGAAAATAGAACATTGATACCTTGGAATTTTTTACTCGACCAAATGTGGCTCGACTGAAAGAGCAACTCTTATCGTGCCTTACATTCTTATGTCCAGAATTTCAAATTTGCCTTTATAAAATTGTATTGAGGAATGGTATCCTTTTCCAGGTCTGGTATGGACACACTCCGGTGAATTTTGGAACGATCTTCCCTCTCTCAAAGGTGCAAAACAAACCAACGAACATCACATGGCCAGCTTTGTAAAAATGCTTTATACACACTCTCGTTATTTGGTATGCGTGAGCACCAAAATCAATTCCTTCAATATGAATCCATTAAATTGCGTTATGAATGTTGACGTCAAAAATCAAAACGTCAAATCTGAGACATTGAATTTCGTCTCGAATTTATTCTTACACGAGAATACCAGTTGATTCTATAACCTTAGAATCAAAGATGATAATTTTCGGTTGTGTGGGTTCAATTCTTAGATTTTAAAAATATTATTGTCTTGCTTTGGTAGGTCCAGACCTCGGTGCGATGGACCTGTTGACTCGCGGATGGAATCACTGGCTTGTAGTGAATATTCCGGGGAACCGAGTAAATGATGGTGATGTTCATACAGAGTATAATTCTATTGATGAAGATTTATACCGTCTCGAAGGTAAATCTTTTCAATCATATTCGTTGTTAGTTTATGATGTCGCCTTTTTGTTTGATGGTGAGTTTCTTAATCGAATTTGATTTTGCTTGATGATGCTTGTTGAGGTACTGATTTGAACAGTAAAGTTTAAATTAATTCTTAATTTTATATACTGCTTTGATCTGAATCAAACGTAGATATTCTATCTTCTCCTCTTCCTTTTTGTAAATAATATTCTCTCCTCTACTTTCAAGTTTGAGTTGAAGCTTCTACACGAGCAGAGAATGGTTTGGAATTAAATTTTAACAACACCGTGTCAGACCTACTCCATGGCAACTTCATCGTTCCTGACGTTGTACCAGTTGCACCAAAGGAGGTGATTAAGGTAAATTCATTAATTCAAATATATGACTTTGTTCTATCTAAAAGTAATTGAACGGTACATCGACAGTTAAAGTGCGACACCATGTATCTGGGCACAACTGGGCACACAGGCTAAATTTGTTTCTTTATAGATGTAGAAAACTTCCAGAAAGTTTCAATATTGTATCTGGAAATGCACGATTGCTGTGCCAATCTGTCCCACTATTAAAGCAAGCAATTTTGTGTCCGCGGCCACATGTTCTAGGAATTCACGGGACTGAGATATAACAGAAATTTACAGCTTCCGGATGGTTAAGTTCATGAATTTCCGCCCAAACTTTTGGCGAAAAGTATTTCCGTTTGTACATAGTATTTCTGAAAAAGGAAAAATAGAAAAGTTTGTCAATAAACTGTACTTCAATTACAACGTAGGAAAAACGAAAAAAGTAGCGATGTTTCTTAAAAAAGAATGCGCAACAAAAGTATCGAGGTTTGATTTGTCAGTTGGATGATTTCAGCGCGGAAGGATACGAAAGTAAGGATGAATTGCAAAAATGCCTTGTCTGCAGCGATCAGCTCCGTCTTTGAATTATTAAACTATTCAAATTACTGGGGCCGAGCCACCCACATGCACAGATTTAGAGAAGGGAAAAAGTTGATTGATTTTTGGATTCCTCCGACCGCATGCTAAATTTTAAATGATACTTATTTCTTAGTGAAAGTGGGAGGACAATAACAGAAATCTTACCGTTTTTCTATGACGGATCCAAAATAAAATGCTAGACGATTGTTTCGATGCTTGTACAAAAGATACACCAAACGATGAGTTTCTGTTCAAAAATGAACTAAGCTCAGTGTACTCATGAGGGGATGGTACATTAATTTTTTAGGAAAATTGTCTTTCCTGTTAGGAATGAGTCTATTGCATACCATAAGCACAGCGAATTAAACAAACTTTTTGTATGCAAAATCACACAAAAATCATGTCGAGGACATTGGTAACTCTTAAAGAAAATATATTCCCTTTCACACGATTTGTGCACCGCGTGCACTTCAGAAAATCAGACTTTTAGAGAGAGCTGCAAGAAGATCTAATCGAGATAGACAAATAATAAATCCCCTGACCTGTTTCCTTCTCACTCTTCATACAGGAGAAAAAAAAAATTATGTATCCTCTTCACGTATGATTTCAGTCGTTTTAAATATTACTTTTTTCACTATTTATACGTGCTTTAGTTTTATCAGAATCATACGTATCCTTGTCATTTTAATATCTTCAGTAATTCTTGATAAAAATACAGTAAACGTAAACTCACATCCCAAAACCACCTTTACTTTAAAAATTGGCACTAAGTCTGTACCGAAAAAAAATAATTTAAAAAAAGTAAAGAAAAACTTTACATTATTGATTTTTTTTTTAATTATCAATTTTTTGAAACTTTGCCAATTGATACTAACCATCTTCATACATAGGTCTCTCTATTCCAACATAAGTTGCACGTGTTTCACCACTCGCTGTATCGTTATTCGGTATATTCCCAACAAGCCAATGAAGCCAGTACCTTTCGTCAGGTTTGTCTCTGGTGGGTACGTCTGGTCCTGTTGAAATGAAATGTATATTATTCATAATAATATGAAAACTTCCTCAAAAAATATCTTAAGTCATACCATAATCATAACAAAAATAAAACGCTTTGCTATGGACTTATGAAAAGAGTGGTGTCATTTTTGCATCTAAGTGTGCACTTGGGTGCAAAAACGATTTTTATAATTTTCCGCAATAGAGAAAAAACCCTAAATGAGAGAACTTGAAACATATTACCTACGACCATCAACGTGTACAACGTACCATTGGGTGCAGCCCACCTGATGTCCGGCTGCAAGTTGAAGGCTCTTGTGGTTAAATTATTCCCATAATCAACAATCCAGTTTCCATGACGAACCTGCCGGCAACAGTTGTATACAATTTTATTATATCATTTTGAAACATCTAGTTATAATAAACTGAAATCCCCGGCAGAAGGGTTATTCTGCATTTTCTCAAAAAATTTCAGTGGCCCTAACTAGGCTGCCGGTTCTGCATTATTATCTATATATTTAATATCCCAACAAATCCGTCAAGAGTAATTTCCCACTAGAGCTGAGGAACATGGGGGATCATGGGATCTCAGGATCATCTAAGACGTTTCCGTTTAAATTCAAAAGTGAAAACAAATCAATGGATCGATTCCTAGGTTCATGTTGACTGTCACTGTTCATGGCTGGATAAAACTATTTATGCTTTGTGGATATCCGTGTTGCATGCTTGGATGTTTAAGGCGCATCTGCTATCCTCGTTCTTAGGTACAACGTCGAATGAGCCTTTAAACGTTCCTAAACCTCGGATGAAATAAAAAAAATTTAGGGATACATTTAAATATTATTCTCTGCATGTTTCCGATAATTTTATTCGCACCTTGATCTAATGTATCTTTTATAACTTTCTCCAAAAATAGTCAACATTGGAATATTCTAACAATGTTTTTCCCTTGCATTGCATAGTCACGAGCAAACGAAGTGAATCTTAATGGCTGAATACAACTATTCATGCTCTGTGGATGTCCGTGCTGCATTCTCTGATGTTGAAGGCGCTATCTTTGCTTGCACTCGAGGTAGTGCAATCATAGTGCATTCATTCATGCTTTATGTACAAGTACACTGACCTTTAAAATAACGCCTAAAAAAACAAATATTACCTCTAATGACCCATAAGGAGCCTCATGAATTATGTCCCCTATAATGCCAGCTCCTTTCAATCTCTCAAGAAGATCGCCTGTCATCTGTCGAGGAACACCATCTGTAAGTATGAACGCCACTCCACATACAAGAAAATGTACTGCGCTACTAAGACTCTTCAACATTTTTGGAAACGAATTACTTATGAACAAATACATCATAGAGTTGAAAAAGATGAATTATTGGCTTTGTATCAACATTACGTATAATCTCATAGATGTTATCACCATCACTTGCCTCCTGTCTCCACATTTGATTCATATGATACAGTGTGTCCTTAAAGTCCGCACCCCCCCCCTCCCATCAAGAAAAGTTTCCAAATAAAGCTTTTGAAATGAACTTAGGGGTGTTAGTAGATCACTTTCCACAGAAATACATGTATTAAGGTGCTGAAAATCCTTAACATTTTCAGCATCGGGTCACCTATAAACAAGTCCACCGTAGAGTCAAGCCAACAGAATTTATGACAGACTTATGACTGAGCAGCAAAGACTGAGTGGAGAGATGCGCCGCATTCACAGTGCTTCTTGGAAAAGATTTCTTCATTGCCTCATTGAATGTGACATGTATTGAATACAAACTGCACCTCCTTTGCGATCTAGCAAGCGAATGCAAGTCAAATTTTACAGCTAATGAATTGAGCATCATGAAATCATCTATTTTTCTTTAGAACGCTTCATCCTATTAGGGTCCTACATATACATTTGAAATTAAAGAGAGTTTCTTAAGCTCATAAAAGCAAAATGAAGTTAAGAATTTGAGTTAGCTTACATGAACTTTCCGGTTTAGGTATAACAAGGTGGGATTTTCTTGAAAGATGAATAAGTCCTGGTGTACCAAAGATGTGTAGAGAGTTTTCGTGAATCTTCCCTCGTGAAATTGGCCCTCCCCCATTTTTACCGAAAATTTCAATTTATATTTTTTTCCTTCGGACCAAATAAACAAAAAAAAATCCTCATTCTCCCAAGATATTATACGTTTTCATCCAAAAATGTCATGAGCAAAAGTACATAAAATATGACGTAATCCCAGCCCCCCTATACTGCCCTCAGAAACCGTGGCAATCGCGCTCATTGATGCGTGTGGTTGGGAAGTTATGCACTTTTGCGCTATGTCCTTCAACTTTGTGAATTTTTTTTTTTCAAAGTGAGTCATCTATGAATGCAAAACATACACTAAATGCACCACTGAATAAACAGTCAAGGTGAGTCATCCTCAGGCCATAGGTCCGTTTGAGGGAGTGACAGGTAGGTCCGTGTCAGATGTCAGCAAGTAACGAATGATGCGAGAATGCGGACAAGAGGTGTTATTAATGTTGCATACGCTTGTATTGGAAGGCGACTCGTCCACCGGGAAAAGGAAATTTACCTTTTTTATCAGAAGTATCAGGATAATCATTTAATAAGGTAACCTGCTACCTACACTTTTTAAAGTACGAGTTACCTAATCTGTCATGACTTTTAAAAGTATCGTAATTAATGAAAACACGATGACTGATCTAGCTGTAAGATCAACATAAGCTTCCAGTAGCCCAGTGCATTAATGTAAGCACATTGTTCAATATGACTTTCCGCTTAAATCAAGAAAAATCTTCAAATCACATGTTTGTGAATGAATACATTATGATGTATGTATGTATGAGCCGCTTTTACGGCGCGCTAGGGCGCTCTGCGACGCCTATTCTCCACAGGAATCTGTCATGGTAGAGATCCTCCGGAAGCTGGCATCTCTCCATCTCTTCATGGATGCCCTCTACCCACCGTTTAGCTGGACGCCCTCTCCCGCGCCTCCCTGGGGGGACCCACTCCAACACCTTCTTCGGCAACCTGGTATCAGCCATTCTCTGCACATGCCCATACCATACCAATTGCTTGGTCATGATATCGTGCACAATCGTCCCCTCAACGCCCATTATCTCTCGGACACGTTCATTCCTGACACGTTCTCTCCTCGAGATTCCAGCCGATCTTCGCCAGAAATCCATCTCGGTCGCCTTGAGCATTTCTTGGGTCCGCTTCTTCAACTGCCACACTTCACTGCCATCGGTGATAATAGGCTTGACAACCGAGTTATAAATCCTCTTCTTGTTGTCTTTGGAAATCCTTTGGTCCCAAAGGATCCCATTAAGCATGGCGATGGCTTTCCTTCCTAGATACATTATGATTCCGTCTTGAAATGCTGAAGTCGAACAAGCAAATATTGAGCAGCATCAAACTAGGTATGTGATATGGTATCACGCAGAAATGAAGGATAATCATAGCTCTCTACTTGTTTCAAACTAATGACGCATTGTGAATGGAGGCATTATGCTCGCGTCATTGAATACGGAACTCAGGCGCACAATAGTCGAACTAGGTATGTGATGTAGTATCCTGTGGAAATGAAGAACAATCTTAGTTTTTCACTTTGATCAAATTGCTAAAGTTAATGAAAGTAGGCATTAAGTTCTCATCGTTGAAGCGGAAGTGAAGCGTGCATTATTAGAACCTCGAATTATGTATTTGATCCGGTATCCTGAGAAACTACTCGGTACAAATGAGAGAAATGTTTTCTCTCCTGAGCAACTAGTTAGTGCTCAGGAACGGATACATCACTTTCTTAAGCACAAACTAGTTGCCCGGGAGAGAAAACAATTCTCTCAATGCAGAGGAGAGAAATTTTTTCTCTCCTGGGCAACTAGTTTGTGCTTCGGAATTCCTCTCCTCCATTTTTCATTCATACTCTTTTTTTTCACCGAATATTTCTCCTTCTGCTGCGTTTACAGCAATTGTTCTTACGGATATGATGTGCGAGCTGATTTCAACGCATAACATACTCGACTTAGTTATCCGAAGAAAAAATAGAGTTTGACAAGTAATCTGCAACGTCGCAAACGGAGATACGTGGTCTCTCATTTTGGTCATCGGAACGTAGAAAACTGAAGGAATTTCGGCTCTTTTCGCACCGATTTTACTCGTCCGTAACAAGAAGACTCGGACGCGCTGACAACGGCGCCTTGATACAACTATACAACCTCGACGGATGTCCATATTGCGTTCAAAAAATTGAAGGCGTTTTGAATTTCAGCGCACTGACTCCAGCGCTTGATTAACGGACGCGTTGGTGACAAGATATCGCCTTGATGCCCATTCAAGCTTTACGGATGTTCGTATCACATCTCGATGGTCAGAGTACAGTATCACGTATCTACATTGCGGTGTTTCCCAATTTCCGCTCCTATTTTATTATTTCGATGGGAAGCAATCGAACGTTACAACTTAATTCGTATGCCAGATATACTCTGCTAACAGAGTTGAAAAATCACGGAGAAACCTTTTTCTTTTGACTAGCCCCTGGTAGGCGCTTTGTGTTCGCAAGTGGCATAGTCTGTCGTAGAATCGACGAAAGAGGGATTGAGAGATTCATTCAATCCAACTTCTGGAGTCCTCCAACAGGGTGCTACGTGTGTACGTTCCGCACATAAAATGAGCGTTTTTCCACGTGATCCATCGAACTCGTGGAGCTTTTCTGACCAGCAAATTGCATTCACAAAGTCGTTTCTGTGGGGACTAGCTTAGTTTCAGCCCGATCAAGAACTTCCAATTTTGACCCCGGAAATTCAGCCCATGTCAACCCCTGTCGATTTTCCCCGATTTTCGGCAGGAAAAAAATTTTGGAGATTAGTGTTGAATCCTACGCAGATCGAGCCGTAGAATCGATTGCGCGTGATCCCGAGGCTCCCAGCGGCTTCCTGAGCCAAGAAACAATTAAAAATGAGTGTTTTTGACCCTTCCTGAAAGTTCATCAAGTGCGCCTTTTTCCGCCGATCATTCACCGGACTCGCGGAGCTGTTGCAACCTGAAAATCCCACTTAACGGGTCATTTCAATGGGGACTAATTTGGTTTTCGCCCGATTGGAGAACTTGCGGAAAGTTTTTATTGATGGTTGACAGCCAGGTTTGCCCGAAGAGAGACCTATAACCTAAATAAACAAACAATCTTGCAAACTGTTATAAAACCTCTTTCTGGAACAGTTAAATTGATTCAAAGCTTTCGTTTTTGCAAAATAAAGAAAGGAAAAGGAAACAATCGCTTGAATACAAATAAAATCATACAAAGGAAAAAGTTAGTCAATCGTTTATTTATTTGGGTAGTTCTTTCCCACTCCTCTGCCTGTACAAACCTGGTCGGCAGGAACTAAGAAAAACTGCCCGGAAACGCGGAAAATTTGAAAAAGCGGGTGTAGCGCAGATTGCGCGCCAGGGTGAGGATTTCGGATTTTTCTAATGTGCCTAACGTGATTTTCGAGTAAATTTACCCTTACCGAGTGACCAGTGGGTCATTCAGCCGCGTGCTGCCAGTGCAAAACGCGCGCTGGCGCCTACAAACCTAACATTGATACTTCACGCATTGCGCAATGCGTGAAGTATCCCCGTTAGGTTTGTAGGCGCCAGCGCGCGTGTCACGTTGGTCACCCGCCGCGCTGCGGAGTGCCACGGCGCTTCAAGCAACTATTCCGCGACAGAGGTGTTGCAAAGTATCATACGAAATTGAAGGCGTTCCAACGCATCAAGTCTGACAGGCATCCTTTAGGAGTACGAGCTTTCCTCGTAAAATAAATCAAGATATTGAGGCCAGTTGAAATAATTACTGATAATTTGATTAGCTTTACTTAACTGATGACGCTGGCACAATTTGAGCTGAAGTTTGTTACATCGTTAATAAATAATACAATAACACATGTACTAACTATAATTTGTAAAAATTAACTGACTGCTGTTCAAATGCCTCGATAATGTATCTATTAATACGGCTAGTGTCTTATTTCCAGGAGAAAAGAATGATATCTCAGGAATAGACAGTAAGTGCTGACGGCATTGAGTAGTCCACACATCTGCTTAAAATAATTGTCTTTTCTTTGAAATTGTTCTCCCTGTCAATTAACTATGCAAAGCTCCAAAAATTGAAACTTTTGCTTCGTCTTTAAAGCATACAATTAAATGACTAATTGAATATGTGTCTGAATGATAATGACACTGTATTGAAATTTAACAAAATATTTCAAGGGTTTTTATTTGATATTCCTGAAACGTTTCACTTATCCAGAGAAACTCTCTCTGCAAAAGTACAGCTGTCCGATTGGTTCGGACCTTACTCACATATGCGTTTGCTTATGCACTCATTCCGACCCGAATACTTCAGACTCTGGATTTTAACAACTCGGAGAATTTATCCTGTTAAAAAAAGAGAATGCGACCTGACACCGCATGATGTGCAAAAACCAAATATTAAGAACTTCACTTTTCACTGAGATGATTGAGACTTACACGTGACTAAATTACAGGTTTCAGGAGCGGAGTTAAGAAAAATCTAAATCTTGCCGAGCGACACATTTTAATTATGGTGTTAAGTCGCCTGGCGTCCTGAACCATGTTTCAAATGTAGGTACGGGCTCATTATGGTTAATCCAGTAGTAGTTTGCAGCCACAGGTTCCAGTCCATGCTTTTTCGCAAAGTTGCGGGTAGAAAATTTCTTCCTTTTTTCATTGTATGGGCTGTTGATCGAAAAAAGACAAACGCAATTATCAGTTTTATGTGAAAAATGTGCCAAAATCTCTGGTTTAATTTATTAATTTTTTTAAATGAGATAGTGCTGCAGTGAATAAAAGAATCATTATCTATACTATAAGCTTCGAGACCTCCTATATTTGCATATCTAGGAACGCTTAGTTCCAGCGTTCTACTGGGCCGATTTTCATGATTTTTGCGGCTATCGACCGGCATATCTCTAGATGAGCCCACTGTAATCAGATTTTGAAAATAGGCTCCAGGTTTTTTTATATATATATATAAGAGTAGACGAAAGAGCTTAGCTAAGGGGGCAAAATATCCGCCAAATTTGAAATTCCCGCCATTTTTCATCGGCGAGATTTTCAAATTTGGCGGATATTGAACTAAGCGGGCGGAAAGTTGTATCTTGGTCTGTTAGTAGGGTAAGTGAATCGAAGGTATGCTCCCTTGCTACAGACTATCCAAAAGCGACGATACGCTCCGTTCAGTTTCGTTTCAGTCTTGGCGTATGGTTTGAAAGATATGCCGATTTTTTCGTTTGATTCTTATTGACCCAATCGCTCTCGGTCAGAGGGAGATTGGATAAATGAGAGTCGGGTATATGATAATTTTCTCAATTTTTTTGGTCGTTCTTTTGTCGCCGCGAGCCTTAGAGAGCGCGAAGCGCCCCGCGGGGGTTGGGCGGGAGGCATATCCCCCTAGTTCTCAACTGAAGGTTCGTCAGTTTTTTTAAGGATTTTGAATATGTTTTGGTGGAACCTACAATTATTTTCATTTTTACTGTATATAGCTGCAGCGATTTTTGTCAGACCAAAGATTGAGCAACAGGAATCCATGCAGCAGGTATGTTAAAATTCCATAGCTTGGATGATGATAGTAAACAAAATTCTATGAGTATTATTTCCATCACATTCATTACAGTTGAACGTGATGAATAACGCACGCAAACCATATGTGTATTATTCATTTTAGCTTATACACGTCCAATTAAATTCGAATTATCTACGAACTTGAACAAATATATTCTACAGAGATATCGTAGTAAGTCAAATTAGCTTTTTCTTAGTTATTCACTACTTACTTTGCATCTAATATAGCTTCCTCTTTAAACGGCATTTTATCAGGCTGAGGTTGTTTAAAAACAACGAAAAGAAATCGATGAGCATCTGCAATTAGGAGAAAATAATGAAGAAACAAAGAATTATTAGTAAAAAATTAATTGAAAAACTCCGTGTTTTGTTCTATATTTCTTCTGCAAATGAGCAAATGAACCGGAAAGTTAATCTTGGTGCTGCGTACACGAAATAATGAAGTTGGAATACCCTACATAGTGAAAAATTAT
>NW_017547915.1:1584260-1634484 GCF_001854935.1 Bemisia tabaci
TATATATATATATATAAGAGTAGACGAAAGAGCTTAGCTAAGGGGGCAAAATATCCGCCAAATTTGAAATTCCCGCCATTTTTCATCGGCGAGATTTTCTTTGGCGGATATTGAACTAAGCGGGCGGAAAGTTGTATCTTGGTCTGTTAGTAGGGTAAGTGAATCGAAGGTATGCTCCCTTGCTACAGACTATCCAAAAGCAACGATACGCTCCGTTCAGCTTCGTTTCAGTCTTGGCGTATGGTTTGAAAGATATGCCGATTTTTTCGTTTGATTCTTATTGACCCAATCGCTCTCGGTCAGAGGGAGATTGGATAAATGAAAGTCGGGTATATGATAATTTTCTCAATTTTTTTGGTCGTTCTTTTGTCGCCGCGAGCCTTAGAGAGTGCGAAGCGCCCCGCGGGGGTTGGGCGGGAGGCATATCCCCCTAGTTCTCAACTGAAGGTTCGTCAGTTTTTTTAAGGATTTTGAATATGTTTCGGTGGAACCTACAATTATTTTCATTTTTACTGTATATAGCTGCAGCGATTTTTGCCGGACCAAATTCGATTGAGCAACAGGAATTCATGCAGCAGGTATGTTTAAATTCCATAGCTTGGATGATGATAGTAAACAAAATTCTATGAGTATTATTTCCATCACATTTTTTACAGATGAACGTGATTTACTCACGCAAACCCTATGTGTATTATTCATTTTAGCTTATACACGTCCAATTAAATTCGAATTATCTACGAACTTGAACAAATATATTCTACAGAGATATCGTAGTAAGTCAAATTAGCTTTTTCTTAGTTATTCACTACTTACTTTGCATCTAATATAGCTTCCTCTTTAAACGGCATTTTATCAGGCTGAGGTTGTTTAAAAACAACGAAAAGAAATCGATGAGCATCTGCAATTAGGAGAGAATAATAAAAAGACAAAGAATTATTAGTAAAAAATGAATTGAAACTCTCCGTGTCTTGTTTTATATTTCTTCTGCGAATGAGCAAATGGACCGGAAAGTTAATCTTGGTGCTGCGTACCTACACGAAATAATGAAGTTGGAATACTCTACATAGTGAAAAATTATAATTTGTTATTAATAGCCCGTCAGTATATCCCTCTTTAAATACTGAAGCACCGAAAAAAACACAAATTTCATACTCATGCAGTGTCCTGAGAAAAGGGCGAACGAGTGACCCAACAAAGTTCAATTCAAGGGTTTGTTCCGTTTTTAAAGAGTACATATGGTTTGGTCTTTGGTAAGGTCAAGAACCAGCCGAGAACTATAATGCGAGATGGTATATTGAAGAAAATCCTAATCCAAGAGAGTTTTTTCTTATTTTAATACTCAAGGGTCAAAATTTAATAGACCCCGACCTTATGAGCCCATGGTTAATCACGTAGAATACGCGTTTTTGCGATGTTTTTTTTTACGTTTGCGAGTTTTAGAAGGAACTTTTAAGAGTATATTATTAATTAATTTAAGGAATTAGTTAATTCTTAGCGCTCGGTGAAAATCAGGACCATAGAAAGGAATTTTTGTCTCGAGGAGGGAGGAGGGGCTTCTCCCTACCTTCTCCACTTGCCTCCGTGCCTAGTGAGAATATTAATGGCAATTAAGGCAGTCACCTGAAACGTAATTCGGTGCAGCTCCAATGTACTCCGCAATCATATCACCAGCCATGAATTTAGTTTCTTTGACATTCGTCACTAACCAGTGAAGGTATTCTCGATCGGTATGATTCTCTCTTGACGGACAGTCAGGCCCTTGAAAACAAAAAGTATGAAGAAAAAATAAATAAAATAAAAAATTAGAAAAGTACATGGTGTTGGCAAAAAAGCTGTATATTAACGTGTGAGGTTAAATGCTTTATTTTAGATCATTCATGAGTATACTGTTGAATAATTTGATGCATTCAGTAGGTAATAAAACGGTTTAGAAGTAAAATTTAAGTTGAAACAAGTCTTCCAAATATTGAAAAAAATTCGTTTCAATTTCAGACAAAAGTCAGCTTTCCAAAAATGTTCATCTAATTACTAAGGTTATGAGTCTGAATTATTTTCAAAATTGAAGGGACTCTACCATTTGAATTATTATTGAGCCTACCGGTGCAGTCGATGAAGGCTTTCCTTAATATTTACACGCCCCTGAAAAAAAAAATTGAAATTTTAAATTTGAAGACAATTTTAACCGCAGTTAAAAGAAAATTCAATTTTTATGTTTTCAAAATTTCATATTCGTTTTTGTCGCAGAGTTTGGAGTTAAAAAGGAGGAATATTCCAGGTAAAAAAATGCGGCATTATGAACGTCTTGTTCGATAAAACGACTATTTTTGTGCATCTTTTATGATTATAAATAGTTAAGGGAGGGGTACTCTTCCGTTGGGTATATACGGGGGGTGGGATAAAATCGAGGAGGATTTTACGTAATTTGCTTAGTACTTTGCAGAAAATTCCTGAAATTTGTAAAAAAAAAAAAAAATCCGCAGAACCGTTTTCATGTAAAAAAATTAAATTGCCTAAGTAAACTTGGCAATAGCCGATGTGGCGTGGTTCATCTCGGCTTAGTGTGGTCAATTGTCAGTAAACACCTAAGTTGAAAAAATTTTTGACGAGAGTATTAAGCCCACTCCTTTGTTGCCAAAATGAATCTACATATTTACGGAGGCATACAGAAAGAAGACAAAACTCAAGAATGATGACACGCAAATTTTTTTTGAAAACTTTTGGCGCAATGAGAAAAGTGTTAATGCGGTTTTGTAGCGCTGCATGATATGGGCTTTACACCGACCGTACTGTTTGGTGCAATGCGTGAAGTATTCCCGATATCTTGCAGGCGATTATATACGTTTAACGCGGCATCGAGTAATAGAGCTTAAAAGGCCCCTGTTGTGTTTCGACTCCGCGCCGTATGAGCATTATTCTAACGTTGTCTCGTTCCTCCCGATTACATATTTTTTCCGAGAAAAGTTAGGAGAGATCTTTATACCCTCGAACATTATTCAAATATTTTCACTTCATTCATCATTAAAAGGTAAGACAGCCATGACTTGTCAACAAACTAACCTAAACTAGCGTCAACATAATAATGCGTTTATTTTCCAACTGTTTCCTGGTTTGCCAAACTTTTACCTCAAAATTAACTTCATTTTAATTGCGCGCATTCCTCCAGCAGATGTTGAGGTTTCTAGTCGCGCAATGGAGATGTTGCATGTGTGAGGAATTTGCGATTTGACTATTGATACGTATGTAAAAGTTCGCGAGAAACACGATGGTGCCCATGGTTTTCAACCACTAAAATCAACTCCTAAGCTTAAAAAAAGCTCTCAAGTTGAGGCCAAAATGGAGGGGATATCCCACGCTATCTTGAAAGTGTATACCTCTACACCAAGACAAACTCTCCATGCAAAGATATAGGGAGCAAATACATTGACAGGGCTGCCACTTTATTTGGGGACTCTAAAACTGAAAGCACGGCATCCCTGCTAATATATTTGCTCCCTATCTTTGCATGGAGAGTTCGTCTTGATGTAGAGGTGTACTCTCAGGATAGCGTGGGATATCCCCTCCATTTTTGCCTCAACTTGAGAGCTTTTTTTACGCTTGGGAGTTGATTTCAGAGAAAACCATTGGCAACATAGTGTTTCTTGCGAACTTTTACATAAGAATTAATAGTCGAATCGCAAATCCCTTACACATGCAACATCCCTATTGTGCCTTTTTCGCGCAATCCTCATATACTTTCTTAAACCTTTCACGCAATCCTGGATTACCGCTAATATCCATTATGGTTTTGCTGAGAATGAGAAAAATCAACTACCTGTCAAAATAATCGTATAATATGCACCCTTTTCAAATGGCCAATCTAAAACAGTGGGCATATTCAGCACTTCAGAGCAACCAACGAGGTTCCCAAGGTTTATCCATCTTGTATAATAGCTCACCTAAGAACATAAAAATATTATAAACATATGCTGTAAAAGTAACGTGCGCATATTATGGGAAAATTAACTTTACAATTTTTTCAAATATTTAAATCGGTACCCCGCGGTCAAAAGGCACCAACTGAATTTGAGCCTTTTTGAGATATCGGGGAAAACTGCGCATTGCGTCGGCCGCATTGATTTCAGTGTAATCGCAATTTTTGAAATTTTGTACCTCATTTCTGGCGTGAGATAGGGCTAGTAAATTGTTCACACTCACGAAATTATATTGAAGATTTTCAAAATGCTACTGACTCGATTTTTTCGGTAAAGTTAGTTAGGTACCTTTTCGCTCTGGGGCTCTGGGGGTACTCATTCAAGTTCTCAGTTGATAAATGACGTTCATTAGATAATCCCGCAGGCGGTCTACTGAAAATTTCAGGGCACCCACTTCACGTCAAAGAATGAACTCCTGAGACATCTAATAATAATAATCCCCAAAAATAAATCATGCTATGATATTTGACAATTGTAGATGTAACCTGAATTTTTAAAGTTAATGCGGCTCATATACAAGATAGAAATACTTCTGGTAGCACTAGTAAAAATACTACTTGTAAAATACTACTAAAATACGATACTATGATAAAAACAAAAACATTACTATTATGATCCAATGATTTTCAGTGGTACGAAAAAATGATCATCTCGACAATGTTGCCGTTCTTGTTTCTTCACCTGTAATTCATGCGTCAGAAGAAGTAATTTTTTAGTTAAAAGACAACCGGATCATATCACAATCCAGAAACACTGCCTCGACGATCAATGAAAATCTTTTCATATCCCTGAAGATCCTTCGATCACCATGATGATATTTTATTTTGACTGGGGTACTAATATTAATAGATGCATGAAGCGGTCCAGGGGTTGGTTCAAATAATATTCTCAAGAGATACGCTGAGAGTAATTTACTCACAAAAAGTTCTTCTTTAGGTATGGCGTCCAACACATCAGGAACAAGTTTGTCCCGCTCAAGCATAAGTGTTCTGTTGAAGAGAAAAGTTGTCGTTTCCACTGAAGAACTGGGATCTTGATGACTTTTAGTGGTAGCAGCTCCTAATACATTTGTGACAAATGTTTTTAGGAGAGTTGCGAAGAGAAACACTTTTTGACCCGCAAGAAACCCGCCTTGAAGGGTGATCATTATATGATGTGGGATCCGATTTGACGTCCGCAGTGAGATTTTATGCTCTTGGCAGGAGAGTCAACTTGGAGGACTAGAAACAAATACGAGACAAGTAAATTAACTATGAAATGTCGTCCTCAAAAATTAGATCACCCATTTATTTGGAGAGAAAGAGGCCATACGATTGCTGAAGCGAGAAATGCATAAACCGACCAACAATATTTTTTTTTTTAAAGTTGTATTGGAATTTTTTTCTTTTGTTCTAAGGTATCTGTAGGTCATTTCAAGAAAATGTTTAGGTTACATTTCTGACAAAACATTGAGTGGTTAAAAGTCACAATGAATCGCATTCTTTCAGTTTTCAAAAAATTAAACCCTTGATTGAAAATATATTGCACAATGAAGGGGAATTAAGAAACTTTTTTAAAACTTTTATAAATAATGGTTACAATCAATTTTAAAAATGTTGAATTTTGGGAATTTTAAAATTAACCATTTTTATACTCTAATTGTGCATACAATGTTCAGAATTTTGAAATAGATTTTGGTGGATAGGAAAAAAAACAGATTTTGATGCATTTTGAAAAGAAATAAGAATCAGATATTTATATAGGCTAATAAATTAATAATGTACCTGAAAATATTTCGGGTGCCTTCAGCTTGACTCAACGGGATCCATTTTTGAATTTGGGAAGATTAAAAACGAGCTGTCACTTACTCTTTGTACTGTTGTTATTCACTACTTAATTAGGCCGGCTGTTTATTTTGTGAACGCTGTCTGCCCTCCTCTTTGCCACCGTTTACTATCATTAACGAAATCTCTTGTACAGAACATTTAAGACTATACCTATTCACAGTCACGCCACCTCTTTCATCGCACCACCCTAAACATCCCATAGAATACGCATAGGTATTTATTCAAAACACGTTTACTATCATGCAGCTGAATCAGTATTTCATTTCATTCTTCATTTTTAGTCCCACGAACTTGTGATATAAAACTGCCAATCGCAGGGATAGTTCAATGTGTAAAATTAAATGTACTTAGAGGGGAAAGTTTTGAAAACAATTATAATTAATGTCTTAAAGAAGCTGAGACGCAGTGTTTAAAAGTAAAAATAAGTCACTGTATACATCAAATACGACCCATTTTGAAACTACATAAAAACATAAAGCAAGAGAATTCTTAAGCGTTATCATATTTACTTTCCTTTTAATTATAACTTATCTTTCACAATAATCATTATTGAGATCTTCCAATCTGATACTGTGTCATCTCTTTTTCTGGCCCAATCAACTTATGTCTATATGTCATTTCGTCACTCCATCACCTCACTAAACACGTCATGGTATATTAATAAATCCATTTTTAATCGTCCTCCCAAAAAGACCATATTATGATACAGGCTAAACATAATGTGAGTGATCTTATGATCTTAAGATATTTCGTAAGCTTTTTACTTTATACTCATACTGCCACACTAAAGAGAACGCCGTATGAACCTTCAGACGTTGTCAAATTTCCTTTGATAAAATGCGATTAATATCTGAGGATATCTGTAAATATTTTCCCTTTAATTTTTCAGGGAATTTTATTCGTGTGCAGTTTTAAATTATCTGCAAACTTCAAGAGAGAATATTCATAACTCTCCTTTAAAATGAAAATTTTACCGAAGGAAATTCGGCAACTCGCATACGTCTTTCTTCCTCAGCTCGGCAGCATAATACTCAATCATTTAAATCGTTGAAAGCGATAACTTCTTTCCTCTCGTTTCTTCAGAACTTCAATACTTTGCTCTCATCAAAACGCAGCATAGATTGAAACGACAGCTAGGAGTGTAATTACGGTGCGCATGTTTAAAAACTTATTAGTACGCGAAAAATTACAGATCGGAATATTTTTGTGGCTCTTAAATTACAATATTTTAGCTGATAATATGTAGGTGCTGTGTACTTTTCAGTACTTATTTTTTATGCGTTATGGTATTTTTTGTAGTGCGCGTTTAGCAAGGATTTTGTGCGGAGATTACAGTTGATTCCTTGCTAAAGTCCCGGTATTTTTCTGGTTTACTCTTGAAAAAATTACCTTTTTTACGAAATTAAGATGATTCAAATTTTCAGAAACTGTTACCAATATCTTTCCGCAAAAGGATCAACTTCGTCATTTTGTTTACGCTTTAATCCTAAAATGGGCTTTTGAAAATGTGTTTTGCCAAATAAATCTAAGGAAACAATTTTTGAACGAGAATTTTAGCCCCCCCACCCTTAAAATTTTTATTAATGTCTTCTATTCAATATTGAAAATATTAAATAACTCTATATTCCACCTCTCGTCCATAGACTTTCAAATAGGTTCGTAGTAATGACATCGATCAAAGACACGTTCGCGGGAATATTACTCCTCAAAATGACTTTTTACACAAATCTGGCACAAGGTGCCTCCACAAATGGACATACAACACAAAAAGGACTTACAACTTTAAAACGCGAAACAACCACCATGATGGAACCTATCGAGTTAGAACTTCGTAGTGATAAAATTATTCCTGATCTTTCAAGCTTAGATGTGGTTCCGGAGCATGTTTTGAAGGTTCGTAAATTCTCACCTTTACTTCGTAATAAAAAAGAGGAGCGACATTCTCTATTTGTGTTAATTTAAAGGCAAATTACCTACCACACAGGCACATATCAGTGCTACGAAGGTACATTAACTCGCATTATTGCAAAATAGAGTCATTGGTATCTTGAGTACCATCTCAGGAACACCTCCATGCGTGAAGAACATTTGATAGTCATATCGTTGCTTCTTTAACGTAATGGCGTACCTCAATTTTCACGTGAGCCCTGTTTCACATATAAATCAAGCTTTCTGAGGCTCATGTGGAAATTCAGATATGCCTTCAAGTCAAATGAGCGGCTATATTTAGCGCCGATTCCGAGGGATATAGAGATTCAAAAAAATCCGCGTCGAAATAAGTTGCTCTTCGCAGGATGCATCAAATTCGGAAATACTTCATGTTTCCCCTAAAATTTGGCCCTAAAATGCAAATTCTACCTTCTATTAACGAAAAAAAATTTTGAATCAGTTGCAGAACATCACGTGTTTTTAACCTAATACCACAAATTTGACGAAATAGAGGACAGCCTATTCACTGAGGAATATTATTGACGTATTCCTATACAAAAGATTAGTAGAAACGGCCCAAATCGAAACATATATGCATAGTATGCACTCCTTGTACATACTGAAAATGTATAATATGTCCCTGAAAGAAAATAAAATAAAAAACTATATATTTTCGTAATTTTTCAAGTGAGATGTCTATAATTTACGTTGCTCAGTTTCAGTTGGACTGCATTTTGCAATTTGGAACTATAAATTCTAGCCCGGTTTGAAAACAACGTATGTGCAATTAGTTTTCCTATGCACATAAGTGTTTTCCAGAGGAGCCAGAACTTATAGTTCCAAATTGCAAAATACAGTCCAGTTATTGCAAATGACCTCTTGCTGTTTTGCTTGCATATTTTCATTATCTTCGCATCTTTTCATTGATAGGTGGTTTATGAAGGAGATGTTCCCGTTTGTTTTGGAAACAGTTTAAAAGCGGCTGTGGCTGTTGCTGTTCCAGAAAGTGTATCATGGTACAGCGAAGAAGCCAATATCACATTCCATACAATAGTTTTTGTTGGTAAGTTAATATTTGGGATGTAAATACTGAAATAACTGTGTGTGCTCGAAAAAAGGCATGTTCATTTTCGTAAAATTTAGCCGCAACTATAGCGATTGGAGAACAATTTAATTTCCGACCTATTGCAGGTGCCTTTTCCAAGAGAGAATTTTTGTACGGTAAGAATGGATAAAATGATCATATTTTTGACCTTAAACCCCTAAAATTTGCAGTTTTAAAAGTCGTAAGAACTAGCATGCTATAGCGAAGCAGGGCCCAAATTTTAATTGCCTTATTCAATCTTGAAGGGAATAAGAAGGCTACGCCTTTTTACTTCTTCCTCGTTAAGGTCAACGTTAGTAAAGAACATAAATAATATATGCAGTTTGATAATATTTTGAGTGCCACATGTTTAGTCTTAAAGTAATATCTGGGGGATTTCTTTCAGAGATTTTTTATGAAAATGTAAATACTTACATGTTTTATTTTTTGGTAGACCTTGATGCACCGTCGCAAGAAAATCCAACAGAAAGAGAGTGGTTGCATTGGATTGTAGGTAATATACCCGACGAAAAGTTAAAATCAGGACAAACGATAGCTGAGTACACAGGCCCAACGCCTATGCACGGAAATGGTGAGAAATATACTGCTCATTTTTTATCACATTACGTGACGTCTAGAAATCAACCAACTGACCAAGATGTAAACGTTTACAATTGATATGGGTTAAAATAATGACGAACATACAATTGACGTCATTTGTATAATCTTGCTCCCATTTGATCTGCATTAAAAACACTCCTCAATGCCTCCCGCAGAAGTTAATTACCTTTCTTTGTGTGAATCTTTTTTTTAGGATTTGAGGCAAAAACATATGAAGTTTTTTCCTACTTGGACGTATTCATGCTGAAAAGAACCAGAGATGGGTGGGAAAGATGGGGTGTCCTCGTTAGTTAAGGAACGTAAGACCGTATGGGGCGTATAAAGCGTCAGTGACGTCATCGGCGACGACAGGAGCGACGACGAGGAGCTACGCGGTCTTGAACTCATGAGCCCTGCCCATAACGCTCTTGTCACATGCCCGCGGCTCATGAGTTAGTATACAGTTGCCGCTTAGTTCCTTTTGATTTCATGTAAAATCCCACTTTTCCATTTTCCCAAAAGGAATCACGCCCGCTTTTACATTGTTTCTTATGCAGCTCAAACGAGCTCGCACCCCATCTTTCTCACACATCTCTAGTTTCTTCTAGCATAAACGTAGCATGTCGTCCGGTGCCCATTGGCTTAGTGCAGGCTTTAGATGTACTTTCTTGATTTTTTAAACCAAAATATCCAAGAAAAAGTTACCATCATTCACTTGACGAGAGGATAAAAACTAATTTGAGCGCAGCTTTGGCAAAAACAGTGCAAACGTAGCTTTAAAATAAGTTGGATCATTTTCACGCGGAGAATTTAGCACAAAAGTTCATTCAATTTTATGGTCCATATCTTGCAATTTTTTCCCGGGCAATTTTTTTGCATTTTAATGTTCTTTTTACTTTTAATGTTACTCTTTTACAGGCACTCATAGGTACGTTTTCCAGTTATTTCTCCAAAAGAAAGGGAAAATCCATTTTGAAGAGACTCACGTAACTTCCAGGTAATAGAATTTCCATGTTTTTCTTTTTTATTTAACTGTAAGTGCGCTAATAAGTTTGGATTTTTCGAGTAGGAGGAGGCATGTTCCTAAAACTAAAGTTGATGGACAGAAATAACTTGGAAATTCGTTCAAAGATGTGTTGAAATTATTAGCTTTTCAAAGAAATTTTTCTATATGTTTCATTCAGAAAGGAGTCAACATATATTCGCAATCGCAGAGTGAAAAACATGTTTGTTCAAAGTCGTCAAAATATATTGATTTGCTGCCGGGTAAAATTATGAAACTATTCTTCAGTCAAGAAGATCCGTCATTCGTTGAACTTCTTATCCGTCATAAAGATATTGACCGAAAATTTATTTAAGCTGATCGGTTTATTAGACTTATTGCAATCGACTAGATTGACGTAATATTCTTGCCTTGAAAGGACTGGGCACGTTTTATTTACAACGATGGGACAAACTGTTTAAGATAAAATTTTCAAATCGGAGGATATTCAAAAGTACATAGATGGCAAGCTAATATGGATCCGGTTCTATAAAATTACAATTCACAAATTAAATGGATGAAATGTTACAGAGGATGTTCATGAGGGTCATTCAAACTGACGAACGCCTTCTTTCATCAGCAATGCTATTAATAAAAATCAAATACAAGCATTCGTGATGGTTAATTACGGTGGTGTGCGTGTGTGTAGGATGTGTTTATCTGTGTTAGTTAGTTTTGGCTGTTAGAAAGAGAGGGGGAGGGGTGCATAAGACGCGTTTACTCGTGTTGGACACATTTTTTGCGAAAGCCCTGTCGATACTACTAGCAAAAGTTCATGCAAGTTCCGTGAACCTATCTCTGTGTGGACAAGGCCTTTCATTCGTAAGAAAAGAACGAAAAAATTATAAAAGAACAAACATAAATATGGTTAAATAATTTTAACTTCCGCCGCCGCGCCGCGCCGCGCTGACCGCACCGTGTTTGGCGCAATGCTGAAGTATTCCTACAGTCTTGTAGGCGCTATGCGTTTTACGCCGACCGCACTGTTTTTGACGCAATGCGTGAAGTATTCACGCAGTCTTGTAGGCGCTATGCGTTTCGTGCCGACAGCTGCTGACCGCACTGTGTTCGACGCATTGCGTGAAGTATTCATGCAGTCTTGTAGGCGCTAATATGTGTTACATGCCGACCACCGCGCGAGGGCTTATCCTTTTCATCTCAAGTCATTATCTCATCATTGCTCTCTGCGCCGCGCGCCGCATCGTTGCAGGCCAAATTGCGTATTTGGTTCCTCTCTTAACTTGAATAATTAAAGGTGCTGTCTCTGGTATCACTGAAATACGATAAAATTAGAAATTGCAATACAATCAGATTTACTAAATAATATATTGAAATAAATATTAACCTTTTTATGAGTATTATGATCGGATATATTAGGACATACAGGACAACAGGAAAGACTAAAATCTCTCATATGAAACAAGTCACTGTGGTTACATCAATTGTCACCACCCATAGTTTGAAAATGGTTATGCTTTAAAGGTTAATTTGAAGAAATATTCACAACTTTAAAGTTAACAACAACTTAGCATCAGACGTTAAACTTATAATTGAAAGATTATTTAACTCTCATTTGGACGTAGTTTTATCAAACGGAACTATGTGCATTAAGACATGACGACGGTGCAAGTCGGCAATCACATAACTCGTTTGCGGTGTCTAAAAATCTCCGCAACTATGTTATTTTTTTAAAGGAGAACAGATGGACATGATTCCTTGAAGTTTTTGCAGAATTTTCCTCGCACATAGAAGAAAAATCACGGAAGTTTTAAATAATTACCGTTGAGTAGTTTTCCGTTTAAAAATTAAAGTATGACAGGAAGTCTGCGACGTCGCAAACCGAGTTATGTGATTGCCGACTTTCACCGTCGATGAGCCCTAAGACCCATAAAAATACATGCATAACAGGGCTCACGTCATAATGCACACAGCTCCGTTTGACAGAAATGCGTCCATTTAAAAGGAGAAAGCGATGGTGGAGGTGACATTAAAAACCGAGCATTTAAATTCTTAGCAGAAAAATGTCAAATAAATGCAACTAATTAAGTGGCGTTCTTGTGTACGAGTTTTGCTGGATGCGTATGGAGAATTTAGTGTTTTGACAAGTGTGATCTATCGATGAGGTCTAAAACGACTCAAAAGGTTGTAGATCTCTCAGCGTGACCTCAACGTAACATTCCAAAGCAAGCTGTCTGAGCTGCACACAGCCTTCATTCTTGAACTGGTATATTTATTAGAGTTCAAATTTTTTGACTCCAATTGAAATTTTAGAACTTTTTGGTCTCATTCCCCCCGTGAAATAGTGTGAACCCGACACTATTCTACAACCTTGCCACACACAGTTTGGGCTACGTTTTTCAGTGTTTTTTTCTTGTTCCTTGAAATATTTATGCGAGTATTTTAAGATTATATTATTTTTTATTCCAACAGGGCTAATGATTCAAAGAGAGCTAAATTTTCTTCGCAAAAATTCGCCAAAAAATATGGTTTAGGCCGACCTTATGCGGTGAATTATTTCCTAGTGACGTGGCCGGAGGAACCAGATTCCGAGGAAGAAGACGGAACACAAGCACCTCCCCCTGCATTCCCAGACTTGCCTGAGGGGGAATTTGATCTTAAATTTCAGACCGAAAGTTAACAATCGAAAATTATAAGCGTCTAATAGTTTTAAGCTGAATCAAACAGGAAGTAACCGATTCACATTTTGGACAGAAGATAAGCTGAGAGCAGTTTTTAATTTTACCGGCTCTACATTTTCTCCTGTCGAAAATTCAAAATCGAGAAAAGATATTTTTGAATGTCATGCGTAAATGGCATCGAACTTTATCTTTATCATTGAGTTCTACGGTGGAATAAAACTTTAAACCTCTATTTCTCGGTTTGATTTTGATGCGACTCGGTTTTTTACTGTTGATCTCCTTCTGTGTCATGTTTGTTTTTCAAAAAAGCTGTCAAGTTTCGTAAATATATTTTCATTTAATTTAGCTAATGAATATAAATCAAATACTTTGAATGAAAGCAAAATACTAATTAGTAGTTTCAGCATTCTACCACAAATGCTTTACAAATTCAAAGGGAAGAAGGGAACATAGAAGGGGTGGGGGTGGGGGGAAGTAAGCTGAAGTCGAAAGAAATCGATCCTTGAGGCTCGTTTTAATGTTTCTTTTCTTTGGGGCTCTTCGGTTCTAATATGACAAGTGTATGTTTTCAGGTTGTGATTTATCACCTAACAATCATATTGTATGATCGCAAAAAGATCAAAGACCTTATAGATTAACACGTAATATTTTTCATGATGCACAATCAAATGACTAGTATGCATTCTTAAGTAGTAATTTTAGCACTTTCACAATACTTGCCTCAATAAAGAAAATTCGTTTCTCTCGTTTTTTTCCATCGGCTCTTATTATTTATTTGGTAAATACGTTTAAAATATTAGTTTTATCTGGTATCCCTTTTTAATGATAATAAAAATATATACGTTAAAATTACTGAACTAGGAGTTTCAGAAGAGTTTAACGGTTCGCATTATTGTTTTTAAAAGGGAAGACGAATTAATGCTTTATATACAATGGAATCAAGTATTATAGTCTTTATAAGACTAGTCGCTATTAACGATGTTGCAACCAAAGCAAAGCACTAAATGCCTCGAATATTGCAATAAGAGCAAAGCCAGGGTTGACTCAGATTAGATTTAAAATTGGAACTTCATCATAACTGTAAGTTGAGTTGATTCGGACAATTGAGAAGATTCTAGATTAAGTCAAATTTCATGTCTCCATATTAAAGCCAGTGTGAGTCAAATATTCGTAACACGGAAGAAAATAGAATTACGGTGTCAAATCGCTTGGCGTGCTGAACTCCGGCTCAAATGTAGGCAGGGGTTTACTAGGGTCAATCCAGTAATAATTTGCAGCCACAACTTCTAGACCGTACTTCTTTGCAAAACTGCGAGTGGAGAATTTCCTTCTTCTGTTATTGTTTCGACTGTTAACAACAAAAAAGAAAAATATAATAATATCGTATCTAATGGGTGTTTTTAGACTTGTTTGCAACTGAGAAGGAGCGAAATTGATTTTGTTTTTTATGCTGAAAAGCATTTTCTACAATGAATGGAACCATGAAGGACTATCTGCATAGGATTGTTGTACCTCATATCCGATCGATATAGTTCATTCAATCATAGTTCCCTTCAGCATAAATACGTTCAATTCTAAACGGTCATAAATAGACTATATTTACTGACAAAAACTTTCCACTTAAGAATTCCCAAGAGGAGTATTTTAGTTGAGTCAACCGGACAGCTCCTGAAGGTGATATAACGTCTCTTGAAACAACAGAAGCACCGTTTAAGATATTGATATTCTATATTAACTCGACGATAATTCTCGGCTAGGAATTATTATTCAGAATTTTTATTAATCCAACAGAAAATTTGTCTCCAAGTTCTCGTAATGTTAACCACCCGAGTATTCTGATTAGTTTTTCATTCCTGAAATATCAGCGGCGATTCCACGTTTTACTTAGTTTAGACAATAGCTCTTTAGAAGATACATAGTTCTTAATTTTCCAGTTTATCTCTCCCTCTAGCCTGACATGATTGATATCTACTGCAAGATAAATGTTTTATCTTAATATTTATCTCTAGGTATGCCAAGAATATAAATGACTTGCAAACAATTTGCCTCACCTAAGTGAAAGAATTTTGTGAAAATAAAGCAAAAGGGTACTTTATATTAAACGCAAGCGTTGAATGTTGCTGGATGGACTATTTTTAGAGTACCATAAGAAAAAAACTCCTGAATCTAAAGTTCAAAGCTACTTACGATGGGACACGTATTGGCCTTTCATTAAAGGACATTTTACTTGGCTCGGGCTGTTTTAAAACAACGAATAGGAATCGATGAGCATCTGAAATTAGTAAATGGATTAAAAGTGGATTAAATAATGAATTAATAAATTCATAATAAGTATACAAAAAAATCACACAAAAAATAAATAAATAAATCAAATGTATTTATTTAACTGATGTATTTAAGGCAACCATATACCTTATAAATGACATAGCAGCGGGTTTAAATGGAGTTATGTCCGAGATGTTGAAGAGCGGGACTTCCAAACTCTTCGAGTGCTTTGGAAATCTGTTGCAGTACAAGACTGTACGCTGTTGTGTGTTGTGTCTGTTGTCTTAAGGGAGTACGGAATATGTATAAGTACTTAGGTGCACGGTTGACCCAGAATGGAACGACGAATAAAGCTATTACAAAAACATCCAGAAGAAGAAAGCTTGTGATGTTAAAGGGAATTATATTGGATCAGAGAATTTGAAAAAAGAGTAAGATAAGCATTTATAATGCTATAGTGAAAAGTATATTTCAAAGCTGAGAGGCTAAAAATACCTTTGGCTGGGTTCCTCATGGGAGAAGACAAAGAATATGCTAGAGAGAGGAGTGGAGGCTCGAGGTTTTATAAGAAATGAAAGAATGCCATCCCCCAGAGCAGATCTGCTGTGCTAAGGAAGAACGTCGTATGAGCCATCTGCCGTTGCCAAATTTCCTCCGAAGAATCATGAGTTTACAGAAAACTTTGCGATCATTTCTCTTCCAATTTTTCAGAGGGTTCTATTCGTAATTGGATCTAAAGAGTCTGAAAATTTCAAGGAGAAAAATGCATAACTTTCTTCAAAAATAAATATTTTCTAAGAATAATTTTGGCAACTTTCGAATGCTCATGCGGCGTTTTTCCTTAGCACGGCAGAGATGCTCCGGGAGGATAACGGTCTGTATTAGAGAATGCTGTAAAGGTGGCTCTGATATGTATGTAAAAATGTATGTAACGAACGAAAATCCTGAGAAACATCTTGAGAACTTTCTGTCTCAAGTCAGACGGAAGTTTTTAGGACACATGGATTCCATTTTGCAAAAAAGAACCAAGAGCATTGCAATGTTGTTGAGATTTTATAACTTCTTTTGTCTTGGGAGGAAAATCTGTTCATCTATCAACATTCTCCATTTTACACGCTAATAACTGTAAATTTAAGACAAAATTACCATGTAAATTTCATATTTTTACATGATTACAGTAGTTTTATTGCTACGGGTGACGTTGCACAATCTTAGCAACATGGCAATGTTCCTGGTTCCTTTTTGCTAAATGCAATCCACATCATGCTTGAATAGTCGTGGCTCGATAAATTCGGCTCAAGAAAAATCGCAGCGATACCAATATTTTTAAGAGGTCTAAACCAACCCCACAAGCCGCATCGGTTAAACACTAACAAAAGCACAGCACTAAGAAACTTATTTCTTTAGACTTTTAAATATATTTTCTCATAAGTATTTGATTTTGACGAATAATATCTTGTGAACGTCATGTGCTAAGTGTTATAGAAAATCACCTGAAATATACTTCTTCGTAGCTCCAGAATATTCTGCCAGAGTATCACCAGCCATGAAATGATTTCCCTTGATATTCGTCACTAGCCAGTGGAGGTATTCTCGGTCGGTATGATTTTTTTGTGATGGGTAGTCAGGACCTTGATATTAAAAGTAATAAATTAAAATTGGTAGACAACTTTTAATCTCACTTCTAGAGACAACTGGCTTAATGCGACTTCAAAATTTTCACGATCACAAACATTTCTCAAAGCTCAATTTTGTTATTGGCATCTATCCAAAATAGTGAGGAGATATAGAAAAATTGTTATAAATCTTGATGCCACAAAAACTTTACTGTAAAATAATCCTGTGCTGAAATTAGTTTGAGGCGCTCTCATCCAAGAAATTCCTTTTTTTAAAAATGGTTAAAATTGGAAGACGTATTAAAATTCGGTATCACACAGGTAGGAGCAATCTGTAAAATACATGTTAGCGGAAAATTCCTAAACCACGTATCTTGGTCGGCGAAGTTGCAAACTTTCTGTCATATTTCATGTTTAAATAGTAAACCACTCAACATCAATTCTTAAAAACCTGTTTTTTCTGCGCTCCGATTTTTCTACGCGTGGCGAAGAGAATCCTGTGAAAACTTTAAGGAAGGATGTTCTTTTGTTCTCTTTTAGACAAATGAAATGGGAGCGGAGGCTTTAGAACATCGGCAACGAGATACGTGGTTTGGAAGTTTCACGTTTAATAGACAGCTTGCATGATTATTTTAATCGACTGACATCATGCACTAAGTAATGAGTTAGTTACCTGTCATGACAAGCGTGTAGTAGGCACCATCTTCATGTTCCCAATCCACTACAACAGGCATGTTTTCCACTTCAGAACAACTAACGAGATTGCCAAAGTTTATCCCCCTCGAATGGTAACTCACCTGGGACAGGAAACTTTAAATTTTAATGTTTTATACTAAAAGGTAGGTATGCTTTATTTAGATTACGGAGAGATTTACTTAAATAGTTTTAACGCAAACTAGGGTCACACAGATTAACGCCACCTGTGCTGCTTGTTGCCAGGATGCCAGGCTTGTGCCCAAATGAGAGACAGAGGCAATAGTTCCGCCTTGTGCTAAAATTACGACAAAAGAAACGGTAACTTATCGGAACGGTAACGGAAACGTATTACGGTATCGTTAAGAGTCTTTTTTGGGCCTCCCCTGAAATTCCCCAACTCCGCAATTTTTTGGTCATTGAAAGTCTATATTTTAGGGAATGCATCATAGTTTGGTTATTTATTGTCTATTTCGGGGTCTACTACAGGCCTTAACCTGGGTCTGAAGGCCAATTTCGGCGAAAAATGCGGGTTTTCCTGCATTATTTGACGCGCTGTTTCATTACGATACCCCCATTCCGTCTCGTTTCAGTCTCGGCGTGAAGTTTGAAATAAATGCCGATTTTTTCATTCGATTCTTATTGGTCCAATCGCTCCCAACGAGAGGGAGATCGGACAAATTAGAGTCGGGTAAGAAAATCGTTTCATTTTTTTGGTCGTTCTTTTGTCGAAGAGGCGTTAGAGAGCGCGAAGCGCCTTCTGGGGGTTCGGCCGCGTAGCGGCCAGGGGGCATGGCCCCCTAGTAGTTACTGTTCTCGAACTGCTTTCCCGATAGTGACTTTTAAACTAGGTAAACGGTGATGGTGGCATTAATTTTTTATAAGTTTTTTTGTGCACTAATGCTAGTGTTTTCTCTAAAATTCAAGAGTAAAGATTTATAACTCACAAAAAGTGCCTCTTTGGGTATAGAATCTAACACGTCCGGGACGAGCTTGTCTCGCTCCAGCATGAATGTTCGGTTAGAAAGGAACGTTGTCGCCTCCACCGATGAATTATGACCATACTGAGTATTGTGTGCGCCCACGCTTATATAATCATCAGGGGTTGCAGCCCCTATTCCGATTTTCATCAATGTCTCGATGAAAATAGCGAGTGGAGAAAATGTTCGACTGGGAAGCCACCTCCCAATAGAGGTAGTCATTGTACGTGCGTAATCCAATTGATGTTTGGGTGACGTTAGCTAATGTTTTTGCACCAGGCGGTGATCTTCGAGGAGTGTTGCCTGCAAATGTAAATGTAAATCTCACGACACAAAGATATAAGAAGTGTAATGTTAAGGATCCTCAATATTTTTCGAAACGAATCACTTTGGAACAAATGCATCATGCTTGAGCATAAAAAACCGAATTCATTTCTGTGTCAACATCTCATAGATGCTATCACTGCCACTGACTTATATTTTGGTTCATAGATTAGACTCATGATTAACAAGAAGCTGCATTCATTCAGAATCTCAATAAAAAAATTATTTATGATCTCATTTCCTGTGCCACGTTCGAAACACGCATTTTGGGACAATTTCATCTGACACTGGCAGGCACACACAATTTTTTTTAAAATTTTGAGCTCACCTTTCAACAGCGTGATTTAAAATTTTACATTAATGGTTGATAAATAGAGATGCAGCGGTGTGTCTGCATATTACGCCATTTTCACCTAAAAAGTGGAGAATAGTTCAACCTGCATATTATGTCTGTGAATCTTGCTGAAAGTGAAATAATTATGTTTTTGCGCAAGTTTAACTTTAAGTTTTAAACAACCACGTAAAGTATATTTGACTTAAACATTGATTTTTGAAGCTCATTTGAAGCCAATTTAAATTCAAGTATGTCGGTAAAAATGTACGCAATGGTTCAAATTAAACTTTACTCTCGGCAATTTTATTTTATGGAATGTTTCATCTTCAGCTCTTAGATTCATTTTTGAAATTCCTTGAATTTAGCTATACCTTTAGAACTCAAATCGGCGATGTTTACATTACACTTGTTGTCACTATGTGGGCTGATGACAGCAATGCAACTAAAGTGTTTTTCGATGGCCATAGATATTGGAAACAACTGCAGTATTGAAGATATGAAGAGATTGTTGAAAATGCATGAAATAATTCCAGATTTGCTCAAAGATGTTCCAAACCAATGTTTAGATGTAAGTATCTAAATGATGCTTATCATGTGATGGATTTTTGATTTTTTATATATATTCCTTTTTGACCCATCAAAGGGCCAACTTCAATTTAGTTTTCAAATTTTTTTAAAATGTGCTACAGGTTCTGGCGCCGACACTTCGGATTGCCGGAGAGTCCTGAGACTTATTTTGAAGTGTCAATTCCAAGAGAAAATCTCAGAACCAAAAACGAGGGCTGGTGCAATCTGCCCCAAATAGATATTAGAATGCTCTTCTTGAAAAGATTAGTCTCTCTTTTATTTATTACTATTTTAATATTTTATTCGCTTCTGCATAGAATTACTAAGTTTGTATAGAATTGAAAATTTACACATTTTTAACTTCTGTGAAAAACCACACATCAAACCAAGATCACGTGGGATTGTGGCGCGACACAATTTGAAAAGTATAAAAAATAATTTAAAAAAAATTGGAATTTACTTTATGATTGTTTTTTACTGATAGTTGTTATGAAAATACTCCCTGAAGGGCTTTGGGAGGATAGAGTGCTTTGGCGGCTGGGTGTCGCAGAGCGCCAAAGAGCGCTATGAAAGGGGCTTTTATGTATGCTATAAACTCCATAGTTTTAACGAATTATTGAAGAGACGTGGCGTGGTTAGTGCATGCGACTACATTATTATTGTATTTTAAGATCTTATTTATAATGTCTACACAGGATCCACGAGAATAAAATTTGGTAGAGTAAATAGTTGACTGTTTAATTTGATAGATGGAACTAAGTGGCAAAACTGTTATTCTTGGTGATAGAGTAGATTACTTTGACACTGTTATGAAACCGAATAAAATAGAATGGGAATATGAAGATGGAGGGTTTTACTCATTAGTCATGACAGGTAATGAAAATTTTTTTTGGAAAACTATACAATTTTATCCATATTTCTACTTTCAGAGTTCGCTCTCAATTGCGTAATTTAATTGAATTAAAAACAAACGGAGGTCGTGCATTGATTTTTTTTTTTACTTATTACCAAGAGTGATATCAACTTCGGCAAGAGTAAACAAAAAAAAGGAAAAGAAAACATTTTTTTCTTTAATTAGAGCAAAGACAAGGAATAATACAAATGCTGCGGTAATTGTGTTCCCCGATCGAGAAAAGGAACAGCTCCTGATTGAGCGGTTTTTTTATTAATTTTTGTAGGATGAACCTTCATCTTACAGACACACAACCAAAAAAAAATGTTGATGGTCAACGGTCAGGTTGTATATGGAATTCTAAATTCTTCCAACAAAAACCACCTTAAACTTTCTGAAACAACAAAAATAAAGCGATAAGTTGGAGTTTTTTCTGCCAACGTGCGTTAAGAATCAGCATAAAGCTAATAATCTCCAATACAGATGAAAATTGCACTCAGCTCGTGTGAAAGTAAAGCGTCTATTTTCAAACAAGATTCGTTCAATTTTCCCAGAATATTCTCTGGATTTGGCTGTTAGAAAACAGGCATATTATTTTATGCCCTCACCTTTTGATTTTACTTAATTTCTTATTTCTGATTGCAGGGCTTGATGTCCCTACTCGAGAGGTCCCAAATAGCCGAGAAAGCCAAAATTGGGTAGTAGGCAACATACCAGGTATAAACATAACTGCAGGAGACACATTGTTCCGTTTTCAACCACCAGGAGTGGAATACGGTGAAGGTAAAATGCTCGCATCAAACATTTTCGGCTGTGACAAACTGATGCTCTTTGCTAATGACGCGGGACTCGTATTACTCTGGGATTTCAGTATACAAATGACCATTGAACGCTGATCGAAAAATGAATTGTGTAGCAAAGACTTCAATTTAGACACATGTATAATGTGGTCACAGAGGAGTTTTTTTTGTATTTTGCTTTGAAAGCGGGGTTGAAAAAACATTACGTTAACTCCTGCTTGAATGTGCCAGCGGGCTGATTATTGAATTTTATAGACAAAGCGATAGACATAGGGAGTATGTAGCGAACCTATTGGTTAAAATGAGTGGCTCCTTTAGACTAAGGGAGGAAATGATGGACAAACCATCGGGTCTCTCGTGGGTTGCCTTTAGTAAGTCTATTACCAACCTCCTTTGTCCATTGCAACCACCCCTTCTACCAATAAGATCTCTCCATATCTCCTTTATCTGTAGCTGTAGACTAAGATGTCTACAGCTTTGTCTATCAATTGCAATAATCGACCCGCAGGGAAGGACGTTCAGAGACACCAGCCGTAAGCGCTAGCGACTCACAACGGCGGGGACCAAAGTCACCCCCATACGGGAATAAGGCTTATGATCGAATTTTTCGAGTAGCGCTCGAGTGGGCTTCCAGACTAAAAAACTCTATAGCACACTCCCAGCCCTGCGGGCTAGCGATTCTCCCAAGCAGGATTTTCGGCGGCCGAGGCCAGGGTGATACGGTGAATATGTAAAGGCGTTACCTTTTAGTTGTAAGAAAATACGTAGAGGACGCCCTGTCAAATCATGGATTGAGGGAATAAGGCTGGAAATGAGGAAATGTGCTTTACCGGAGGTGCTCAGGCAAGATCGCTGTCAGTGGCGGTTGGGTGTCGCAGAGCGCACAGAAGTGGCATGAGAGCGACTTATTAGTAGTAATAGTGCAATAATACATTTTAGAATTTTCTTTTCTTTTCACAAAAAATTAAAAAATAAACCTTCTAAGTGCAAAACTTTGAAAGAAACACATCGGAAAGTACTACTTTTTTTGGCTACCGGAAGGAGGGAGAGGGGGTTCAAGCCGGAAGAGGGAGAGCAAGGTTCCCCCCTCCCTATCAAATTCAAGTATACTTACAGGGGTAATAATTTTTCTTCAATGTAACTTCCTCAAAATCTCAAAAAATATATAAAAGTGTGTTTGTAATGAGAGGCTCCTAGATCTGAGGGGACTGGGGAGAGAGAGGGGAGATCTAGAGGGGGAGAAGGGGCAGTTTATGGGTGGAGGGACAATTTCGGGCCTTGGTAATAGAAGACGAAGTATGAAAATCATAAAATTCTTCAAAAAATAGAGAAAAAAGCATCGCAGCCATCAAATAACCACATTCTCAATACGGGCCTCGCAGGCTCCGGTTGGTAATCCGTGTAGGTAAAAACGGTTGGGAATCTAAGGGTTAAAAAATTATTTGTTTCCTTCTTCTTAATTTCAGGCACTCATAGAATTGCAATCCTCATCTTTAAGCAACGTTTACCAATCAAATTTACTGAGATGGACCTAGGAGCAATAAGGTCGGTCTCGCTGATTATTTGTCCATTATTTCTCAGTTTAAATCTGCTACCCATGAGCTTACTCCCTCTCTGCGCTCAAGAGAACAAAAAAGCAAATCAGCTCGAAAACTTTTCTCCAACCTCGGTATGCGCTGCCGGCAATAAATACATTTTGAAATAGTTAACTCGGAGGAACTGAGAGCAGAAAATACCTAGTACATACATACATGCCACTTTTAGGCTCTATCTGACACTTTACGGCACCCATTTCTAACAGCTCTTGTCTATTATCGAGCCCCAGCCTAACGGGAATGGAGCGCTTTTAACATTTTCTGATTAGATCCCATCCCTCCACCCTCTCATGGGATAAATGAGAGGATATTTCCTCCATAAAAATGCAGTGCAAAATTATTTTGGCTCTTTTTAATATTTTTCTGACTTATCAATAAATTTTTCCTAACTTTCAAGCCGAAAATTCTGAATTTTGAACTTCTCTAAAATAAACTGACTTGCATTGACTTTCAAAATCAATAAGTCGCTCTTCAATGAATTCACTAACTTAACCCACGATGTCTCTATGGTCCCGACTTATCTCAGCTGTCAAGAATTTCTTACCTTCCCCGGCTTTGGCTGGTCGCCGAAAATTCCATTAACTTCCTTCGAACCAGCTCTGGGAAAAAATTACAGGACTTAAGGCTTTGAACTTTCCTGAAAAATTAACCAATTCTCTCCTTATTTACAGACGTGATAGTGTAAATCGAGCCTACTTTTCAACGGAAGGATTCTCTGAAAAGTATGAGCTTGGTCCGCCTTTAGCGATCAACTTTTATGAATTCGAGATGAAAATGTGAACTAAACAAGATGGGAACGTCAAGACCTCGCCGCCGGTGCGTCGCATCGGAAGTGGCTCTAAAAATGGTTGTTAAGTTTTGAGGTGAGGACGGAATGAAATAAAACAAAAGATTAATAAGGTATGGTACGTATATACATTCTTATCATGAAATATATAGGGCGTAGGAGGATTGCGCGAATATTTGAAATTACAAAAGCGTTAGATGAAAAACCGAAAACGTGGTGGTGACTTTGGCTTATTTTTCACATTCTTCACTCATTAGTCAATATCTAGGAATTCAACCCAAACTATTGCAACGGTTGGTCGACAAATGACTGCCGTTCAATAAGTCATTGATCATTTATTTTCTGAATAATCCATGTCATAATTGAATGCCAAATATAGGATAATGACGTTATCTCGGTAAAATCAGACCGTATACAACTATTTAAACATCTAGAAAATCGGGTTGCATAACTGTATAATTGCAGGCACTTTTGTACGTTTTATCTTATTTATATGTTTTTCTCTCATGCAGATTCTCACTGTAATACTTATTTCACGCTAGTTCTAAGGTTAATGTGCCTTTTTAAATGTTGATCAAGTTGTTTGATAATTTCCTACTTTGCACATGCTTGAAAATTTGGAAGAATTGTCTTGACACGAAAAATCATTAATATGTCATGACCTTCTTTGAAGTAAGATTAACTGCTATTAGTAAACATAGATGTTCAACATTATCTTATAAAGCTATTTAAGGGCGAAACAAGAATATCGGTAGATTCACAATGAATCAATGTACAAGGTGAAAATTTCAGCATGTTGCACATAATCTGGCATGCACATAATCTTGTTGATCTTTCTACTCCAGCGTTTAAGTCTCCAAGGACTATTCAGTGAATTCGGCAATCCGCAACCCATAATGGATCAGTAGACCAGGTACGAATTAAAGCATTCTGATACGTGTATCTCAACCAGAATTCCCCTTAGAACACGATTTGCGCAACAAAAATTTCTGAAATCCATTTTCCGGATATATCTTCATTTTTAAGCGTGCCAGTAGGGCTCGCTTTTTGAAATCACTCGGATGTACCATAGTACAGCACACCGATCAACCAATGCTATTCAACGGGCCGTCCAAAAATTTTTTCCTCGGACCCGTTTTCTTGTCTTTGAACCATTATACTGTGAAGCCCTGATGGTCTCTTACCAAAAAACCGAATGAACTGCTAATTGGGAACCCTTGAGAACATTTTCCTGTCAAATCGTATTATTTCATTTGACAAAAACCTCATAGAAGCTTTCTTACGCTCGGAGGACTCAACTCTAGAACCTTCTTTCCCGCCAAAACTGTTTAGCCAATGAGCGTCTTGCACTGCAAGTGCAATCTGTGATGAGCCTCGTGACTCTTTATACCATGTACTAACCGTGGCCCCTGCAGAAATCCACTCAAACCACTGCAGTTATCTCCCGATATAGCTTTGGGTGTCAGGTTTCGAGCAAGGCAATAAAAGACGGCGCGGCGAGGAGAGGGTCGAGTCGTCGAACCTATTATCTTCCACGCCCGATTAACCATTCACCGTGACGCCAGGATCCACCAAATTTTCACAAAAATTGTTTTCCGTCTATTTAGCGAGTTTTTCTTTACTTTCCGTTAAAGTACAAATAAAAAGAGACCTCATTTGTAAAAATCGGCCGAATAGGAGAGAAGTTACAGTTCGAAATCCAAAGAGATTAACTCAACGCGATTTCGATGCACGGCAGTTCGCCCAAATCACGGTCATGCGAAATGCCGCACATCAGCTTAAAATCAAGATAATTGGACGGAATCTTTAAAATCAATTTACATTCAACGTTCATGAATCAATATTTTCTCACAAATTTAGCAAAAAGTACCAATTGATGCAAATAACAAAGACGTGAAAATAGTAGGTATGTGTCCAACATTTTAGTTATTCGGCACGCTTTTCCAACATATTCATGTTGGATTTTTCTGCTTGTTTTTGTTTACACAAGTTACGGGAATTTTGAATTCTCTACTCACATGGAAAAAAAGTCTCTCGAATCAAGATGCGGTTTAGAGTGGTTTTTGCAGACTTCTTGTTTAAGCGAAGGTCCCTCTCCCCTTGTGTTGATCGAAGTGATAACAACGTGAAACAGGTGAGCCGAAGTACCGGGTTGAAATTGCCATTTTTAGATATAGCAAAGACTGTTATGGTAACGTATACTGCGCGATTTGACTCATGTATACTTTTGATCTTTCACAACCAGGACGATTAAATTGGCTCATAAAAAACTTTAAATATCTTAGTTAGTAGTTAAATCTCGGTGATTTTTGTTGCGCAAATCGTGTTCTACAGAAAATTTTGATCAGGAGACATGTGCCAGAACGTTTAAACTCGCAGTTTATCTAGTGGTCAATTGAAGTCTGGGATCTATATGTTACATTTTTAAAATGAAGAAGACCTCAGTTTAACTTCGGAAAAGCGCTTGATACTTTTGCTTTCTGCCACACTATTACTTTTAGCCAAGCCATCATTTTCTGCAGGAAATTAAATGTATACAGAACCTGTCTCCACCTGACAAAATAGTATGTAGGGACTTTGAGTGGAGTTAGTAAGCAAGCTTCCCTTGCTGCTGGGAATGTAAGTTCGCGTATCTTTGAAGTAAATGTAAACGAGAGTATCTATAATGCCTCAAGAAGTCATGATTTATAAAATAAAAATCTGGTATTGAAATCTAAATTTACGGTTTATTTGTTTTAGAACACGAGCATTAATTAGGATATTTTGAAAAAATTTAAAAAAACTTTTTTGTACACTCAGATATTTTACGCGTTTTGTTCCCCTCTTAACGTTTCTAATTTACATATTTATGTACAAGAAAATTTGAATTGCTGATGATGACATTCGAACTCCAAAATAGATAAACTTTTTTTCCCCTTTCTGTGCTGGTATCAAATTTCATTAGATTGTAAATGAGCTACTTTGTACGAAAAATTTAAAAAAAAAATTCATTTAGCCCAGAGAAAAATAAATAAACAAAACAAATAAATACAATTAAATGAAAAATCAACAATCCGAAGCAAAACACATTCAGAGTTACGGAAAACTACCCTTTAGAACTGAAACTTCTAAAGATTTCCAACACGTGGACCCATGGAGTAGGTCAAAAAGTCTTGTCTTTTTACAACGGAAGGTCACCTAACCCTTTCCATTTCTCAGCATGTTCCCCAGAAGAATATTCGCACGATTTCCGTACTCCAGAAACATGTAAAACTGACTAAAGGGTAACTTTTTTGGGTTACTATTTACAAAAAACAATTTGACGCAGCAATTCCAATATTTGATAATCTAAATTATGATCCATCGCCGCTTCAAATCAATGATAAAGCGCTCCAAAATTGTTAACTTAGACTGTTGTAGTTAAGTTTAATCATGCATTTTAAAACGAAACTGACCCATTGACGGCGCGAAATATCCAATAATAGTTTGCTCATCCATTATGTGAATGCTTTTAAAACAGTATTCACGGCCTCCTGAGGCAGAATGAGCTCATCTTCATTATGGTGTTAAATCCCCAGGTGTCCTGAACCATGTCTCGAACGTGGGTAGGGGCTTACTATGGTCAATCCAGAAATAATTGGCTGCCACAGCTTGTAGCCCATGCTTCTTTGCAAAGTCACGGGTGGAGAATTTCTTCCGCTGCCTATTGTATGGGCTACCAACGAAAAAAAAAAAAAAATAAAGACAGAGGAATCTTTAGAACGAAGCTTTCTCATTCTTTTCTACGTTTATTACAAAGATAGAAAATGCCCAAAAGTTATCATTGAAAATAGACCTACTGCAAACTTTAGCCAGAGCAAAATAAAACAAGTTGATTTTTGCAATCGCTAGCGATAGCAATATTCGTCATGGGAACTTTTGCCTCTGGGATATGAAAATGTTAAGGTACAGTTCGTTTGTAGTATCTTCAGAATTGAAGGGGCTATGTAATTTTGTGTCGACATCTCTTTTTTAACATTTTTAATTTTTTTTCTTTGCATACAAGAAAGCTGTTATTCTCCAATTATTTATTTTCGTTGGATTATGTATGGTTTTCGGAAGTTAACGCATTTAACTTTCAGTTTCGTTTTTTCGGCGTAAAGTATGATATTCTCTTACGAATAGTTCTTCCTTGGGAATAGCATCTAATACGTCTGGGACGAGTTTGTCTCGCTCCAACATCAGTGTCCTATCGAATAGGAACGTTGTCGTCTCAACTGAGGAGTTTCGATTATGCTGAATATTGTGTGTGCTTGGTTTTCGATGACTTTGGGTGTTTGATGTCCCCGACGTGATTGTGATCATAGCCTCGAGTAGCGCTATAAGCAGGAACACGATTTGACTCGGGAGCAGTCTACCATAGGGTGCAGTCATTCTCTGCAAATGGTTCAACTTATATTTGGTTACTTTTAATATTTTTTTGCCATGTGAGTCAGCTTAAAATACTAAATAGGAACATATGCACATACAAGTAGACCTATGGAAGTAAATTCACTTTGAGAAGCATGCGTATGAATCGATCAAACAGACATTTATCAAAGGACTCGGAGACAAGTGTAAGACAGACAGACTTGGAGTAATGATTCGTCTATTATCTGTATGGATGTGATGACGTTTCTTGGAGACTAAATAACAATGTCACCATATCATAGAGATAATTGAGAGACGATGTCCATTACAGACATGTATAGGGCGATCCAAAAGTCCCGCACCACCTCCACCTCTATAACCCCTCCTAGGGTTTTGCGCCTTTTTAGAGCTGTCCCTTTAAAGTTTTGGGAGTTCCCAGGAGCCGTTTCCTTTAACGTAAGAGCTTTCACAAAATTTCAAGTCCTTATCGTTGTGTTCAAAAATCCCTGGGTTGATGCCTAGCGCTGGTGATGCGGAACTGTTAGATCACCCTGTATAAAAACGGAGAGTGCAATGAACTCGAAAATGTAAGGAATTTTGAATGTTTTCAGAGTGATAGAATAATTAGAGGAACTGAAATACAGAGATAGAGAGTAATACGCATGATAAAAAAAAAGATCATTTTCCATCGGGATTGTCGACATCGATCGTCAGCTTCCAAAAATATAGGCATTCCGAGAAAAGTGGGTTTGAGATAGAGGTGGTAAAGAAGATGAAGAACCTTACGGAGATTTTGTTGTCAACGGCCCCATTGAAGAACGCGTTTTTTGAAGGTATGGTCTTTTTAAACATAGCTTAACGAACGCAGGGTCCTTTGAAAATGGAAGGGGGTATTCAATAGTTTCAATCAATTTCCCTTTTATCCTAGATAGTAAAGTTTCAGAACTATTGGGTGACAAAACCAAATTATTCATCGATAGATCACCGTTCATTGAATTTTTGATTAATGGAGGTGAGCAAATTTGAAAAAATGATTACCTACCCTTTTAGTGGGCATCTAGGATTTGGAAGGAGTGGAAAAAAAAATCCGTTTAATCCGTAAATCCGTTATTTTCAAAGCTGTTTGTATGGAATATTCAATTTTTTTTTTTTGGACACACTTGTAGGAAATCTCCTTGAAAGAGTCTAACAAGGCTTGATAACTGCCCTCGATAATATACGTTGCGTGCATACACTTCGAGAGACGTGTTTCCCTAAGATTTTTGCGGATGTCCCTTAAAAGTTGACTTTTGAAAAAGTTTTTTTAACTATGAGCGCATCGTCTAACCATACTAGGGATAAAATGGGTCCTAAACCACCTTGATAACATATCAAAAGCTCGTTTTAGTTAGACGATGCGCTCGGTGTCAAAAAAGCCTTGCTCGGAGTGATAGAAAAACTCGAATTTTCGCTAAATTACGCCTGCAGACCTATGTTTAGGCAACCGTTTAACACGTATCCAGTGGCCTATGGACTAAAGCACGATTATTTCCGAAAACTGCATCGAGTCAACTTAGAAAAACCTGCATAAATTTCCAGATTCTAGAGGGGGGCCAAAAAAGGCCCTTATCGATACCCCTCCCTTCTCGACCCTAGTCACTAACTAAGATATTTATTCTTCTTGCACCAATTAATTGAATAAAATAAATTCTTTCACCTGCACTACATTTTGAGGGGTCGGAATATGACATCTGGTATTATTACTGATTTTACTCATTCTTCTCGTATTTCCGGAGTTAGTACTACAATAGCAAGTAATAGTTTTAATCCAATGAACAACGTCAATAAGAGGGGATATATTTTACTGGGGAATGTAAGAAAACAGCCGATTTGTAGTGCATTCATGTTGTACTAAGTTCACATTTTCACTGCACCAATAGAAATACATTTTAAAACTGAAATTACAGATATCGTATGGCTGCAGCACAAATATTCATTAAAAATTCAACAATTCAAACATTTGTTTTCAGAGATACTCTTTTTAAACTGACTACAATCAATGGATTCTATCAATGAAGATGTGCTCAAGTGATAAATCAGAGCTGCATTCAACAATAAGAGGAAGGAAAAGATATAATAAGAAGAAGGACCGGAAAGAGTAACAATGTCCTGGGGCAAAGTCAAACTGCATTAGTGCCACTAATTCGGTAAAAAAAATGTGTTCAAAAATTACGTATTACAAAATAAAGTCCTTTGACACGGCTATACAGTTTTGAAATTGAAATAATTCCTAGCTATTGGTAAATCGAACCTCCTTGATGGATTTCGTTTTCCCATAGGCCGATCAAGTAGTTAACGGCTAGTGTACCGGTAAGAATTTGCCTCTGAACAGAAGCGTGAGGATTATAAAAACCTCTTCTAAAGAAATCCAACCTAAAATCAAACAGTTGAGAAATGCATTAATTTGGGGGCTTAGAGGACAAGCCGCACGAGTGGAGTTTTTGAAAAAAAAAAAATGATATTTAAATAATTGCAATTTCAACTAATCTTAAAATATGTTCAGAAAAAATTTCACTGCTAAAAGTCAACTTTTATGCATCAAAAAGTGTCTTGGAACTTTCTTTTTGGCTTAAAACTCCATGCTATTTTTAAAATTGAAATACGTATATCATGCAATCACAAGAACTACCCTTGTGTACCTTGTCCTCTGAGCTACTTCCAGGGGGACACGTTCCGAGAGAATTTAATTTAAGGGAAAATCCCGGAGTATACAATCTGGAGTTCGTGAATGCTCTTTAAAACCAGTTAAGTGAAGTTTCAGTATAATTGTTTCACCACAAAAGGCGCTGGCTGCTTCTTTTCTAAGTGCAAGTCACAATGCTGTAAAGGGACCCTACTTCCGCATGTAATTTTCAAGTAATATATAAATTAAGATTTTTTTACTTTTAATTATATAGAAATTTGTTGTTGCCTAATGTCAAGGACAAAAAAATTGGGTTTCCTTTCCTAGAAAAAAAAATTATATTCGGTGAAACAGTATTATAGTAAGATGAACAAAATTTTGGGTTACCATGGCACCAAAAATTGGTTGAAAGGTGTGGTAAATTATAGTAACAGAAGCATCGGCATCGGTAGTTGGCGTAGAGAATAGACACGGATTAATTATTATTAGAGCAACTACGTTGAGCAGAGCCTGAAGAATGCCAAAGCGTGAGACCATAGTAGATATCAATGTTGTTGATATGACTTAAGACTGCCCCCACGTAAGGTTGGGTGTGTGTGGGGGGGAGGGGTTTTTTTGCTGGGCCAATACCCCCTCGTTGTATACTCTAAGGGTTATTTCATACTATGTTAAATGAAATAAATGAAGAGCTCGAGAACACCGATTTGCTGAAAATATAGGATTTTACAACGGCATTTTAAGATACGTTCCCTTATTTTAACCAGCGTGAGGACATTTTAATGCTGAAATTACTTGCAATATAGTGCCGAATCTACCAGAAAATGTTTAAAGTTACCTCTTAAGCCCCCCGGAACAACCCCCGAGAAATGTCTTGCGGGTTGCGTCTTTGGCGATTTTTCGTCGAAAATCCGAAATTTTGACAGAAAAGTGGCCAGTGGTAAGGATCATCGTAGGCGGCTGAAATTTTTTGTGGGCTCTTTTGTGCACCAACCACATACTTTCCGGGGGTAGAGAATGTCGTGCGCGAAAAAAAGTGTTTTTCGCTACACCCTAGTGGCGCACTCTGTCACATTGCGACACCCAAACGCCGAATGTGTCTATCTCCCCCAAGATTATCGGGCAATTAAATAACAACGTTTTGTATTCCTCTGCAGGACGTCCCTGCGTTACCCTCTTCCAGAGTTTGTACCCAATCCAAAATTGCATGCTGGGCAACCTCTCCACCGAAATTCCTTGGCCATGCCCATACCATACTACCGGTCTAAACATGGCGTCGCGCACGACATTTCTCTATATTGAAAATAAAAACACAAATGAAATTCCTACTTTAAATCATTATTACAGAGCTTTTGCACTGAGAAGAAAACTTCGTGCGTGGGACCCAAAGTTGAGGTCTTATGGATTTCGAAAGTTTTCGGATCACGTATCCAATAACTTGAGATCCAGCCGCCGAAGTTCGGGTCAGACATCTGGAGTACTTTGATATATACCGAAGGGTTCGGGTCACACATCTGAAGTACTCGGGTACATACCGAAGTGCCGATGTGTCACCCGAACTTCGGCAGCCTGACCTCAAGTTCTCGGATGCGTGATCAGAAAACTTCAGAGATCCATATGAATTAAACTTCGGGTCCCATACACGAATTTTTTTTCTCCGTGTGTATCGAGGCATTTGAAGGGTCTCCAATACTGCAGTATGTTTTTGATAGGAAATGTACTGATGGGAAATAAAATACCAGAAGAGATACCTTCACACCAGATTAGTGTAGTTTTATTGTAAAAACTGATGTCACAAAATTCGTTACTCCTCGGGCGTAAGGGCGTATCTCCATTTCAACGTGAGCCCTGCTCTCCGTATGACTCTATGCATTCTAGGGCTCTCGTTGGAATTGAGATGCGCCCAGTGGCGTGCTTTGCGATATATCGATTGATCGGTCATTTAAACCTATGGAAAAGTATCGATAAACAAGATGTATGGAACGAACACCTTCATAATCGATTATTTACCACAACCTCAAATGGGGAAATATCGATAGATCGCAAAGCAAGCCACGCCACTGGATACGCCCTTACGCCAGAGAAGCGACGCATTGACCACTAAAATCACATCACTTCTTTGATTGACCGAGGAATTCACGGAACCACGACATAGCAGAAATTAACAGCTTCTGGGTGAATGAGCTCGTGCAGTCTAGCGAAGAAAATTGGTGAAAAAAATGACCGTTTGTACATGGTCTTTCTGGAAAGAGAGAAAACAGAACAACTGGAAACTCAATTTTACGTGATGAGCGTTATAGAAAACTAATCGAATGGATTCTCAAAGAAAAGAGAGTGATGCTGGTTTGAAATTTCTTTTCTAACACGTTTCACTCGAAAATAAGTAGTGCCATACCCACTTATGTTTTATTGAAAATTGAGAGTACCATACCTATTTATGAGTGTTTGATTTGAAAAGTAGTTAAGAATTTTAGTTCGCCTGTTCCTATTGCCTAGGCATAAAATAAAATGTTTTTATAACATCATTACATCCTACCTTTTTGAAATTTATTTTCGTGGAATTTCTGAAGAAAATCGCATATTATATAATTATTGCACCAATAGTTTCAAGAAATCATGAGATAATGGGAGAAAGTAGTGTAAATGCTTGATGATAGACTTATTTTTGACCCCCTTGAATTTGATTTTTCTCTCTTTTTCAATTTCAGCTATTGACAGAAAAGGAATTCACTTACCGTCCTCTCTATATTAACCGACGGTGACTAAAGCAAAATTTACGGCAAGTGGGTTTTTAAAGTTGTGCTCTCTACTCAGAAGATTACATGTGAAGAATGATCGATCGAAAAAATCTTCTCTATAAAAGAAAAGAGAAAAAAATCAATTTCAAAATTACTGATCGAGGGCATTATTTATCTCTAAACTCAGACATAAAATTGGTCATCAAGAAAAAAAACGGGCCCGACTTAAAACATTATAAACAGCGTTTATAACCAATCCTGTGCAAAAAAAGAAAACAAGACGGTTCCAACGCAATTGCGTTGGAGGGCGCTCCTCCCAGTTGCAGAAGGAAGTAATATATAGTTGCCCATACTTTTGCAGTTAAAAAATAACCATAAAAAAATTATCCCCGGCAAAGTGTCGAACCCAGACCTCCGGGACCGGGGTTAAAGCCGGATACAATGAAACCCGGCCGCGCTGGAGGCGCTGTAGTAAATAGAAACTACGCTATTTAACTAAAATTGGAATTACAGGTCGGAGAATTAAAGATGTTATAGGACATTTCGTCTACGATTTTTTGTCCACGCATTTGTTTTTTCCAGTAATTTACGTCCACGCGTTTTTTCGACACGGGAGTTTTAGTCCACGAGCCAGTTGAGACTCAAAGTTAATTGGCCCACATGTAAATACAAAGGACAATTGCTCACGAAGTTCTTGGATGAAAATGTATAATTTCGGGGAAGAATGAGGGTTTGCTTGTTTTTTTGTTTCGTCTGTTTGGTCCAACGGAGAATAATATATAGATGAGAGTTTTGGTAAACATGGGGGAGCGTCAAATCCATGAGACAAAATTCACTAAAACTCTCTACATCTCTTTGGTGTAACAGGACTTAATTATCTTTCAAGAAATTCCCACCTTGTTATACCTGAACCGGATGAACTTCTATATTTGCCTCAGCTAAAGGCTCTTAAAATTTTTTCGTGTACGATAAGTATCTTGATTTATTTTTCGAGGGAAGAGCTGCACTTTTAAAGGATGCCTGTCATTCTTAATACGTTCAATTTCGTATAATACTGTGCAACACCTCTGTTGTGAAATAGCGGCTTCAGGCGCCGCCGCGCGGCGGGCGAGCGCGCGCATTGGCGCCTTCAAACCTAAGTGAATACTTCAAGCATTGTGCAATGCGTGAAGTTTCTACTTAGGTTTGTAGGCGCCAGTGCGCCTCTCGCGCTGGCAGCACGCTGCGCTGCTCCGCTCTGTTAGGCTGTAATATTTATACTCGCATAGTCAGCGGGTTTTTAACTCATGATTTTGAAATTTTTGCACACTCTGCATTGATCATTCTCATTTAAATTGATGGGGAAAAAATATGTATCAATTTATCAAAGGAGAATAATATTATAATGTGTGTTTTTTAAATATTGGTGGTTCCGTGTCAATGATTTCCAAAGTACTTTAATTTTTTCTTTTACATTTTGTGCTTTTATTGTGCTGCAGCGAGGTTTACGCGCAACCAAACGCTTAAAATTTGCTTTGGAAACCATTAAATTTGACACGGAACCACCAATATTTAAAAAACACACATTATAATATTATTCTCCTTTGATAAATTGAAACATATTTTTTCCCCATCAATTTAAATGAGAATGATCAATGCAGAGTGTACAAACATTTCAAAATCATGAGTTAAAAACACGCTGACTTTGCGAGTATAAATATTAAAGTCTAACAGAGCGGAGCGGCGTGCTGCCAGCGCAAGAGGCTCACTGGCGCCTACAAACCTGAGTGGATACTTCACGCATTGCACAATGCATGTACAAATGGGTTAAAACTGAAGATTGCGTGCTCATTGGTTTTTTTCTCTCTTTTATTCATTTTTGCAGTTTCTGTTGGCACAACTGCGGCTCGTTGAGCTTCGTGTCGCTTGGAAAAGGTTTTACAAATATTTGTCACGTTTTAAAAATATAAATGTTTTCAAAATGAAGTAATAATTTCGTAAAGAAAAAATTAAAAAAATAAAAAAAGTACCTATTCATATATAAGGTATATTATACATCGAATATTTTAAGGATAGAAATAAAACCAAATATTCACCAATGAGAATTTAAAAAGATGATTCAAAAGGAGAAAGTAATAACATTTCATTTAGAAAATGAGCAACCATGACAACAGCTCCTTCTTTCTCAATTGGACGGAGTTAAACAGAAAGGAACCAAGCCACATCGGGATCGAACCGAGAAAAAGAGGTTTAAAGTTTGGCTCCTGCATACGACTCAATGTAAAAGATAAACTTCAAGTTCAATTTCTGCAAAAGTTGCTCCAACAAAAACTTTGAATTTTCGGCGATAGATAGTGGAGCAATAGTTGAGTTTAAAACCACTCATAACTCAATTTTTTCCAAAATGTGGGTTGGTTCCTTTCTGCTTAACTCAGTCCAATTTCTCATTTCCATATTGTCAATATAATTTTACATACCGACTGAAATATAACGCTTATGGACCAGGTCACTGTTGCTTATTTTACGTGTGGGCGTAAACTACTGGACAAAACAGGTGCGCGGACAAAAAATCGTTGACAAAATGTCCTGAAACCTTAGAAGAAGGAGACCTATAATATGTAAAATTCTCACCGTCCTTTGATAACTGAGGCAAAGAAAAACACTTCTTGATTGTCCTGATGCTTGTATAAAAGGTAAACGATTCGGTGCGTTCCTATCGCAAAATCCAAATAGAAACAGTTATTGAAAATAAAATTAAATCACACACATTAAAAATCTGAATAAAATAACAACTTTTAACTTATCAAAATAATTAAACAAACAGTTAGGTCTCGTATACTTCAATATTCAAGAGGAAATCAATAAGGATATCTCTCACTTTATTCAACAGTCTATTATTGTCATTTACTTATTAATCATCCTACACCATGCAAACGCATATAAAAAATGGCAAATAAACGGACATGTCTTTAGTGAAAATGGGAAAAACTTTCCAATTTGGAGAACGAAATGCATCAGAGAATATTTTCTACAACGTTTTTAATCCCAAAAGCACCATGTCAGACGCATGGCTAGCTTTAATAATTAGTATCAACGTGAAGAGACGCCAATGCCGTCGACAAAGAAAGCATATCATCAAAAGTTTCGAGCGTTTCAAACAAACTATAACTGAAACTGACCTATCACTTTCTTGCGAGGTTTTTTTTTTTTATTCGAGATAACCGTTGCAAATTCATGCTGTACTTACCGGGTTGATATAAAGGTCTCTCTATTCCAATATAATCTGCGCGTGATTCACCACTCGTTGTGTCGTTATTGTGTATATTCCCCAAAAGCCAGTGAAGCCAATCTCTCTGTTCGGGCTTGTCTCTGTGGGGTACATCTGGTCCTATTACAAATTAAAAGTAATATATACACTTACTCGCTGGAGTTAGGTTAAATGGTTAAATGGTCAGGTACATACTCATGTCCTAATCAGGTACTTATAAGGTAATAGCCCACCCCCTCCCCAATGAGTGGGTTTTGTCTGTTGCAATGTGGCTGTGCACTGATAGGCAATTTTTTTCAGATTCTCTCAAAACTAGGAGGGATGCTTATATGTACAATTACAGTCCAGGGCAAAATATCATGTATGTCTATGCTTTTTCTTGGTTATTTTTGGTTCGACCATGTCACCGGCTTGAGGGATGAATAGGACTACATTTGGAAATTTGGATCTACAATTTTTGGGTCAGTTTAGGAAAAAACGCATATGAAATTAGTTTCCCTATGTACATAAGTGTTTTTATGGAAAAGCCAAATATTGTAGTTCCTAATTACAAAACGAAGTTCAAAATGGATCCCAATAACCGAAAGAGAGGTCTTGCACCGGTGATATCTTACAAGTAGACCTCAAAAGGACTTGACATCCCACCGCTTGCTCCTCCCCCCCCCCTAATGACCTAAGTTTGAAGTGTTGGTTTTACGTTTGAAAATTGTCTCACTTTTTTTTTCCCCCCAGAAAAATTCAAGACTTTACTCTTCTGGCCGTATGTGAAACGTGGACATCGAGTCTGGAGTTCAAGGTCTGTCTCCTTCAATTCGAACCAATATAATTTTTAGCTCAGAATAGATGGCATCGTACTCGTGCACGGTCTCTCTTTCGACGCATTTGTGTAGACTTCACCTGAGAGGCTGACATTTTTAAAATACTCTATTGAGATATGGGAAAATACCCGCGGCGCAAGACTCTCAGAACTTTTAATTTTTTTGGACAACCCTAAAATTCATGCAGAAAAATTGCAAACGATATTACCTACAACAACCAATGTATACATTGTTCCATTTGGAGCGGGCCACCTGACCTGCGGTTGTATGTCAAAGGCTTGTATGGGTAATTTGTTTCCGAAATCAACGGTCCAATTTCCATGATGAACCTGCCAGTATCAGTTGATAAACATTGTTTTAATGCACTGACAATCTATCGCAGCACCGAGCAACAACTTTCATCGAATAGTTGAACTCATTTAATCACTGTTAAAGTCACTAATAAACGTATACCTAATCAGATCCTCATACTATCATCCTAGAGTTCTTAAATTAATTCTTTGAGATCATAATAAAAATTATTTAAAGATTATTATTTGATTCAATACTGTTTTTTTACCATGGCATGGACGAAAAAGTTCCCTCAGAATTGAGCAGGCAGAAAAAATACGCAGGCTCATTGAGGCCGATGTGTGATGAAAATAATGAATATGTGAATCTGGTCGGAAAGACCATCCTTTATAAAAAAATTGATTTTTTTGGATAGCGATTAGATGTAGTGCGTCCAGCTGCTCTAGCAAAGCATAACTCCCCTTTAACCGGTAATCTTAAAAATAAAAGATAAGAGAGTTTCACCACGCTTCTTTGCGCCTATAGAAAAAGTAACGAATATCTATAACATTCGTAATTTTCGATCAATTATTCCTGGAATCCTGAATAACGTTATGTGCATTGCTAGAGGCCGATTATGGGGGAGGGGGGAGTGCGAATGACTCTTTAGGGGGTTTACCTTTGTTGAGCGGCTTACTCAGGGTCGTAACTTTTTCTGGGGTCTCCAGATTTCTGGGGGAGCCGCCTCATCTGCGCTCATGAATAGAGTACGAGTATAGGAAGAAGAATTACCTCTAATGGCTCATAAGGAGCTCTTTGAATTATATCATCCACAATGTCAGCTTCTTGTAATCTGTCAAGAATATCACCCGTTGATCTTTGAGGAGCAACGTTTGTAAATGTGAGCGTCACTGCATACAGAGATAAATATATTATGCCGGTGAGACTCCTGAACATTTTCAGGAACGATGCACTTATGAACAAGGGTTAGTAATTTTACATTATGAAATCATCACTAACTTCGCAGGATACCTCATTCTAAACCACGATCTTATGGATAAAGTTTAAATTAAACCAAGTGATGCAAGTTTTTTAAAACATAATAAAAGTTATGATTTTAAGTGAACACTGGAAATTTTTCTGCATATCCTAAAAGTTTCACTTACACTAAATTTGAACCACAAAAATATAATGTATACATATTGAGCTCCACAGAGCCATCGAAACAGTGCTGCGTGGATTTCAGGTGCGGCAATTTGCTCACTGAAATCGCAAACTGTGCGCAAGCGTAAGAGTATAAGTTATTAGTCATGTTCGCACGAATCGATCGCGGTGAAAATGTTTTTTCCTCGTCTGTTCTTGACTTTTGATGCCAGCGTTGCTTGTTTTGGTTGAGGCAGCCTAACGCTGGGCTCGTCATCATTCTTCCTGCGCGTCGCGTTCCACTAACAATGAATTTTTTATAAATAAATTTTGCACTCAAGTGTGTTCGTATGCAGTTCCACTCTTCCTATAGTCACAGTATAATGGTTGGATACTCTCTTCGTAGTACTACTCGCGGTTTGTAAATGTTAGCGTCACTGTATACAGAGATAAATATATTATGATTGTGAGACTCCTAAACCTTTTCAGAGACGATGCATTTATGCACAAATCCATCGTAGAGTCTAGACAACCGACTTTATTGATGTGCATCAAAACCAGATAACATATAATAGATGCTATCACCGTTGCTTGCCTCTTGGTTTGTAAATTGACATGCGACTGAGAATCAAACATTGTGATGGTAACGTGCATAATTCATAGTGATTCGTAGGAGGAGAATTCTTTGTAACTTCATTTAATATAACATATTTTAAATGCAATTTTCTGCGTCCCTGTTGTGACCTGGCAGGCAAGTGCTAATCGAAATCCCACATCACATTCTTATTATGATTAGTGTTAGTAATTTTACATCATGAAATCATCACTAACTTTGCAGGATACCAATTTTTAAACTACGATCTCACGAATAATATTAAAATTAAACAAAGTGACTAAGTTTTTTTAAAAAAATAATAAAAGTTAGGTAAGATTTTGAGTCAATTCAGGAAATTTTGCTTCATATCCTAAAAGTTTAAGTCCGATCACCTACAGTAAATTTGAACTACAAAAATATAATACAAATGGAGCTCCACTGAGCTATTGAAACTCAATGAAGTGTTCGCTCAGTCATACGGCATCAACTATGATATAAAATTATTTAATTGGTACGATTTTTGTTTAAATTACCTATAGTCTTAAATTCTGAGTATTTTAGGCGAAAGTATGGTTGAGATTCGAGAATAAGTTTTTCTTCTATTTCGGAGGGACACTAAGTCAAATTAAAGACATAATATACACGTAAAGTCCCATGAATACGTTTCAAATCTCCTCGGTAGTAACCTTATATTAAATAGTAATGACTCATGGCTAATTGTCGTCATTTGGATACAATTAGTGATATTAATATTAAATCCATAATGGACCACTAGACAAGGTACGAATTTAAGCATTCTGATACACGTTTCTTAACCAGAATTTCACGTAGAGCACGATTCGCGCAACGAAAACTATTGAAACAAACCCCAAACGAAGATATTAACGTTTTTATTTCACATTGGTCACGAGGAATTTGAACTATAAGCAGTTTGCTACAGCTGAGCCAAAGCGTCAAGATTGAGGTTGCCAGTTTTTTATATCGCAGAGACTGTCATGAAAACGTTTAGCGCGCAATGTGAATCACGTAGAGCATTGAGTTTTCATGAGCGGGTGGTTTGAATTCACGCATCAGGAATCATTAAATATCTTCGTAAAGAGTTGATTTCGGCAATTTTCGTTGTGCGCGTCGTATTTTACGTGAAATTTTAGTTAAGAAATGTGTATCAGAATGCTGAAATTTGTACCTTGTCTAGTGGTCCATTTTAACAATGAGAAAAATTTTGCAGGGAAACCGTTCCAAACCCAAATACATATATAATGATGAAAAAATGCAAAATAACTTATGACGACTGTGTTTATAACACTCGTCCTGTTAATTGAATGGTTGCCATTTTGATTCTAAATATTCGAGTGGATAGTAAGAATGTACCTTTACGATAGCTCCTTGATTTTTGGACTTTGGACACTAGTTAGTTGCGTCTCCGTACCCCCAACAACGGAACAGGATGCTCTCTTAGTTAGCACACCTCTCCCAAACCTCCAGGATTCACTTCGGAAGCACCTAATTATTCCAGATCTGCTCAGGATTGGCCCAGATTATGTACTTAACGTGAGCACCTTTGTAAAATTGCTTCGATACATTTCAGTTATGTATTTATTGGACAAGATTTAAGTCAACTTGTGAGATGTATTGATAAATCAATTAGCCGAATCGAAAGGATACGTATTTTGACGATGTACTGTCAAAATGTCCTGGGAGGAGACGAAAAGGACGCCCAGTGAAAGGGTAGCGATAGGGGGTTTTAGAAGAAATGAGGGTTTGCGAACTCCCTGAAGAGCTTTGGGAGGATAGGGGACTTTGGCGGCTAGGAGTCGCAGAGTGCCAGAGAGCGCTATAAAAGCGACTTTATCCATATAGTCAAAATCTGACAAAATTTGGAAAATACGGTGACCAAACATATTGTTTTTTATATTCATTTTTATGTAGCATGTTGATCTTATTTGATTAGTCAGAAATTACATTAGAACTATTTTAAAGCAGGTGAGAAATATGAAGTTATCGCCTTTTAACTGAAGTATTGAACATTTTACTGTACGTGTCTTTACGGTTACTATATGGACCGCGTTAAACAGAAAGGAACCAAGCCACATCAGCTATTGCCAAATTTCACAGGGAAATTGCATTTCTTACGAGAGAACGTCTATACAGATTCCTTTGAAAATTTTAGGGAATTTGCTTTGTATTATTGAGAAAATTCACTGAAAGCACACAAATCCGCACAACCGTTTTCATGTAAAAAATTAAATCGTCCGATAAAATTTGGCAATAGCTGATGTGGCTTGGTTCCCTTCTGTTTAACGCGGTCCATATATGGGTAACATTCAAGTTAATTACACGAGTAAGTTTGCATTGTAACGTGAATTTACTAATTTACAGCCTACCTTAATTCCTGATCACATGCTCTACTGCTCTACTCTATATTGACAAATATGTTTGGTTGGATTCTTTTATGGGCCTAAGTCCATAATCGACCAGAAAATTTACATCATGTGCAAATGTTTTATAATACCTCGTTACTCTGTTTTGAATGTAATCCAGATGATGTATGGGAATAAATCAGTCACAGTAGGTAATGAGTTTACTCTGGAGGATTTGGGATTAGAACCCACTTCAATACACTATACATGTCGAGAAGACGCCTTCCACACATTAATCGTTGTAGGTGAGTATGTGTCTACTCCTCATACGTTTATCTCGTTAAAATAAATACACAATACAGGCCGAAACGTTTCAGTGTTTAATTGTGTATTTTTAGCCATATAATTCCCGTTTTTCTCCTCTTGCTTTTTCCAGTGACGTGGCGTGAATTATCGATTATCGATATTTCCTCATTTGAATTCGTGGTAAAGAATCGATTATTAAGGTGTTCGCTGCGAACACCCTGTTAATCGATCCTTTTCCATAGGTTTAAATGACAGATCAATCGATATATCGCAAAGCACGCCACGCCACTAGTTTTTTCATGTCATCTGAACTTTAACACGCTGTTTTTGTTTATCTCCGCGCTACAAAGACAAAGTCTCTTGTAAGATTCCCATTAAGAATCATCGTAACATATTCAAATAAGTTTAGTCGTCATATTATGAAAAACATTGTTTTAATCGAAGGCGCAGTTAAGCAGCTTGCAAACTTGGTTGCAACTCAAAGCCAATAGTGATATGCTGTGTTTTTTTTTAGGACTTGATGTTCCGACGCAGAAAAATCATACAGAACGTGAATGGGTACACTGGATACAGGTTAATATACCTGCATATAATATTACTTCTGGAGAGACGGTGGTACCTTATCAAGGACCTGGATCGTCTTATGGATACGGTGGGTTTATTTTTTGAGATATAAAAATGGATTTTGTTCGAAATTCTCCCCTGGAAAATTGTACTGAAAGAGACTGAAGAAAAAACTGATGGGAAAACGTTTCCCCGATTTGATATCATGAAATAGACACATTCTACGTTTCCAATGAAGTATACTGAGAGTTTGATTTGTTCATTTAGATTAATTTCTATTGCCCCCTCCCCCTTCTAAAGAAGTTGTTCCATTTACAGAAAGCTACATAACTAGGGTCAGACAAATAACTACAACACTGGACACACTGGACTATTTGCCAACAATATTTGCTAATTTTAATTCACCTCACTCTCCAAACAGGTCATCATAGAATGGTATTTTTGGTTTATGAGCAGCCTTGGAGACACACGATAAGTTTCTCTGAAAAAGCTTTTGCAAGCAGGTGAGATTAATACTAATTTTTGTTTTGTTTTTATATTCAGCTAGTAACGTGACTTTTTTAAAGACACCCGCCATTACCACTAATTATATTAGATCTGAGGAATACTGACTATTATTAGATTCATGTTAAAAATTAATTATTTTAATTAATTTTACAAAACCTTGATGCAATTCTCTCACTCAACATGACTCAGATCCTAATTATGTTCCGTTTCCATTTAATGGGTTCTGAATTGCAGCTTTTTTAACTCAATATTTTCTGTGTTTAGCCCTGTCCGACCGAAATTCAATACCGAAAGGTTTGCCGAGAAGTATGATATTGGGAATCCTATCGCAGCTAATTTCCTCATCTGCTATACAGATTCGCCTCCGCCAACAAAACTGGCAGTCTGAGTGTTTGGAGAAGACATTGCTTTCAATTTTGTTATTAAATGTGGTGAGATTCTGTGAAATAAACAATCATGGCTATTGCGTAAATTATAGTGTGGATTATTAATAAACAATAAATTAATTTATTTTTCCACGAAATTCTTGTTAAACCATTTTTTCCCTACATAATTACAATTTTTTGCCGTCGCCATGCTGAAAATTGGTTTTTTGTCGCCCTAGGTCTGATCCATTGTGACTGAAAAAATTTGCCAGCTCCAGGCCGCCCGAGTTGGTGCTCTTCAACAATTTTTCCAAAAAGTGGCGAATTTGTGCGCAAATATGACAATTTAAACTAATCATATGCCGGATTGACTCGGAAGTTTAAAATAAAGGTGGATTTCTCAAAATGTGAAAAGCAGGAAATTAAACCTTCACCTTATGTTGGACACGGAATAAAAATATGTTTATAGTGAAGAAGATAATTTTATTGCCGAAAAAATGCCAAATAATAATAATAATAATAATAAAAGAAAGGGAAGGAATGTAAATACATTAGCCAAGACAGAAAATTGACAATTCAAACACAACAAATGTGCCTAACTGAAGGAAAGTTAATGAAGGAGAACATCAACGTTTTCTTTTACCCAATTAAGGAGTAATTATGATGCTATACAGTATATAGTAGTAACCAGATATAACACATAGTCACCAAAGCCCACAGTTATAAAAGATGTCGTGGAATTATAAATGCTTCGAAAAAGAAGTGTCTACAGGAATGGGAGAGTAAATGTTACAAACAACCTTCAGGACATCGATAATTTAAGTGCAAAATGACGTATCTTCCATGCGGTGTTTCAAAATTTCCGCTTCTACTTAATTTTTTCGACGAGAACCGAGCAAATCAAATAACTGCAAATTTTGCAGAATATTTTGCTGGAAGGACGGAAAGTCTGCAACTTCGCAAACGGAGATACGTGGTTTTGCACTTTGGCCATCGATATCGGAGTGAATTTACTTAAGTTGTTTGCATCTAAGTAATAATCTTCTGCTTGAATTTTTTATGTTATCAGTCAATAAAAGTAATTAAAATCGTAGTATGGCAAACTGTCCACTGAGTTGGAAAAAATATGTAATCACTTAGTGAAGCGTAGTTCTTTTTATATGCTGTCAAATGGGTAAGATGCGCCGGTCATAGAATCGTGTTTTGGAGCTTGATTCTTGTAGATTAGCTAAAAAGAATAAGAACTGCTCCTTCCACTTTGCTCTCATCGGTCAGTTTGACGCACATTTGCCAGAGACAACATCAATTGCACTGGTTATTTTGAAAATCGACGGTAAAATGAAACTCGGATGACAGCAGGGAGGAAGAAACTAAGGGTTTCACTACCACGGTAGATGACTTCAAAAACGCGACTTTTCAAAATACATTTTCTCAGGTAATATTGAACGTAGAAAGTTCCCGTTCGTAAAGATCCAATTATTTTTAGCCAGGCTACATCAGCATCAAAACACGATTCTGTGACCAGCACAACTTACCCATCATGGTTATCACAGTGTTCCTTAGGAAATGATATTGGTGGTTTTTAATTTGGATTGTGTTTATCCCTTGGGTCGGGCTTGTCGGGGTGTTGTTTTCTTACATGTTCGTGCATTCCTTCCGGTCTTCTGTAACTTTTGGGGCAATAAGGGCAATCAGCTTTTCCTTCGTGGGATTTCAAGTGATCATTCAGAGTATTTTGTCTGTCATAACTTCTGTCGCATAAAGGGCATTGGAATTGTTTTGGTTCTCTCGGTGGTGATGGTGCTTGAAAAAGAGAAGACAGAACGTGAAAGTATTTGGGAACAGGATAGCATGGCTGATGTGATGCGAAGAGAGCAGTAAGTGCAAAAATGATGTTCTGATTCATGTTATCGATGGTAAACAATCAACAATTGCCCATTGAAATAAAGTAGCATACAGCAGTGGAAAATGAGATAGGATGGTGATTTGACTGCCGCAGTAGGTACTTCACTGCCAGGATTTTCACGCGATTTTGGCATGATTTAAATTCCTTCGAGGCTTCCAGCTTTTTAAAAGCGGGCATGTCCAAGATTTTTGCTCCAAAATACGCAATAAATCACCACGTAATCTACTCAACTGCGGGTCGATTATTGAAATTGATAGACAAAGCTATACCTAGACTAAGAAGACGAGAAGGATACTGAGGGATCCTATTGGCGGAAGCGAAAAGTTGCAATAGACAAGGGAGGTAGGAAAATAGACTAACTTACAACAAACCACGAGAGACCCTATAGTCAGTCGATCATTTTCTCCCATAGTCTATAGAAACCATGAATTTCAGCCAATAGGATCGCTCTATACTCCCTATGTCTTCTTTGTCTATCGCTTTGTCTATCAATTTCAATAATCAGCCCGCTGGTATTTCCAAAATATTAAATAAAAAGCTCAAGATTTAGTGGCCCATTCCGCCGTGCTTCGGAAAGAGGCCGCGTAAGAACATTTGAGGGTTGCCACATTTTCTCCAATGAAATATTTATTTTGAAAGAGAGTTATTAATCTTTTTCTTTTATTTTTTTCAGATAATTTATATCTAAATACAAAGAAAATTCTCTGAAAAAATGAACGGAAAACATCCACCAGTTTTTCTGAAAATTCGTATTTAGTAACAGGAAATACGGCAACTGACGAAGGTTCATCCGGCATTTTTCTTAGGCACGGCACCATTGTTCTGCCGTGCTATGGAAAACCTTCGTGTGAGCCTTCAGATATTGCTTGATTTTCTCTGATAAAACGCGTATTTCCTGGTCAACTTATGAATATTTCCCTTCCAATTTTTTAGATTTTTTTGTTCGCAATTTCATCTATAGTTCCTGAAAATTTCAAGGGACAACATTCATAACTTTCTTCAAAAATAAACATTTTATCGAAGAAAATTTGGCACCTCTCGAATGTTCATACAGCGTCCTTCCTTCGCAAGGCAGCATTGTTGTACTGCCGAGCTACGGAAAAACGTCGTATGAACCTGCATGCGTTGCCAAATTCCCTTTGATAAAACACAAATTTCCTGGTTAAGCTGATGAACATTTTCCTTCCAATTTTTTAGATAATTTTGTTCGCAATTTCATCTATAGTTCCTGAAAATTTCAAGGAAAAATATTCATAACTTTCCTCAAACATACACATTTTATCAAAAGAAATTTGGCAAGTCTCGAATGTTCATTCGTCGTTCTTCCTCAGCGCGGCAGTGTACACGACTGTGTAAGTTTGAAACGCGTATCTGAAGTACACTCACTTTGGGCGTGCCTTGCTGTTGCTTGATGGCGCCTCTTGACTGACCTTGAGGAAAATGATTTCTTGCAAGTGGAGCAGATTGTTCTACCTTCATTGACCACCTCGTGATTTCTTACGTGCTTTCGGAGCTTGTCTTTGGTGTCAAAAGCCCCCTTACATCCGGGTCTATCGCACTTGTACCTGCCTCCTTCCACGCCTTCGTCATCTTCTCAATAAAACATAAAACCCATTTTACAGCTCTACCTCAGTTTTAGAAAAAGAAAACGAGTCATCGTGATTAACAGCCGCAAAAATGCCGAATTCGTCCAGAGGCGTTTTCTGCCAAAAATGACGAGAAGTAAAAGTTCCTCTCTACTTACAAACCAGAGGCTTCAAAAGCCTGTGTCACATTATTATCAATATAATTCATCAAAATGTCAAGGTCAAGTGCTGTGATTGATCCAAGCCATCGAATAAGCTAATCACAACACCTGACCTTGATATTTTGATGGCTAGCTTTGGTAGTGTGACGCAGGCTAAAGAAGCTCATCGATTGTGTCGACTTGCACCGCTGAGGCGCTGACCAATAAGAGGGCCGTAAAATGCATCTAATATGTAAGTGGAGAAAAACTCGAACAGGTGCAGAAATCTGCCTGTGTCATACTATCAAAGCTAATCATCAAAATATCAAGGTCAAGTGTTTGGATTGGCTTATTCGATGTCTTGGACCAATCACAGCACTTGATCTTGACATTTTGATGGAGTATTTTGATAGTGAGACACAGGCTATATGCTGATACCGATAGGCAAATTTTTGCGAGTGGATTTGATTCAAGTATTTAACTTCCTGCCGACCTCTATTACAACAAAACCATGGACTAAGCCATGAGAGGTGCTCATCGAGTGGTGGCCCAAAGAAAGGCCGTTGGAAAGGGCCAAGCCGGCCGGCTGCATGAGGTCCGCTGAGTGCTGTGCAATGTGAGTCCCGTGTGACTGACGGGCGCGGAGTGAGCTGGAGTGATGAACTCACGGCTTGTGTAGCCAAGACAGTGTCGAGCTACAACCAATGAGCTGCACTGAAAAAAAAAAAACACATTGTATCTAGAGTCTAGACTCTTAAAAACATCGAAAAGAAAAAGTACTCTTGATTCAATCAGAATCTAGCTTAAATCAAGAACCAAGCCTCTTAATTTAAGCGGATTTCGTTTATTTGATTCAAGCAAAAATCAGATTGAATCAAGAGTATTTTTTCTTGTGAATGTTTTGCAAGAGCTCTAGACTCTAGATCCAATATGTTTTTTTTTTCCAGTGTGTGCTGGACTGCTGGTTGGCGGAGTGGTGGCTAGCCGCCACAAACCCAAAAACTCTCCGGGCGACGATGATGACCAGCGCATCTTACCCATTTAACAGCATATTAAAAGAAATAACAAGATCTAGGGATCTAGAGACTAAACGAGGAGAACATCTTAAAGCCTGAAATCACTCTATGCTAACCACTAATTTCCATGGATTGAGGGGCTTATAGGACAAGGTACATAAGTGCAGATTTTAAAAAGTTGAGATATTAATGATTTCAAGTGAAACTTGTCTTGATGCATACCCTGCGAAAACTTCGGTCTCAAATTGCCATTTTTAAATATCAGAAAGTCAGTTTGACGTTTCTTTCCGCCATAAGGATCCATGCAATTTCGAAACTTCAAACACGGATTTCTCGAAATAGCAAAAACTGCATTTATGCGCCTTTTCCTCCAAGCCCCCCATTTGGTTTTCATGCTGGCAGCATTGCTGATCACATCCAAAATTTTCGACTCATCTCGGGAGGTGGGTCGTAAAGTGCATGGATGCAAACGTTGGCCAAGATTCATCCAGCAATAGATTGTGAGTGCAGTTCTTGTCAATTTTACATGAAGAAATCCCTCCCCCCCCCCCCCGATGATTCTTGTCTTCGGCAGTCTAGGATATACCTTCTCAGGGAAAAAGTAGTGAGGTGGGGAATAAAAAATCAGCTGGTTTGATTATTTCACCAGATGTAGTAAGCAATCGGTATGCACTCGGGAAAAGAATAGTCAAAACAACAATTGAAATATATTTATGCATGTGTCGGGTGATTGAATCGCGAGAATTGCAACTGTCAATGATTTATCAGACGTGAATTGGATTGCATTTTGCAAAAAGGAACCAGAAGTATTGCAGTGATGCTAACATGGCCGGATTCACCTACTTGCCGCCCATGTGCCGCCCCCTTCTCATTCGTTTTGAAACTCGATAAAAACCATCAAATGAACGTGTCAGCGGGGAAGGGGTGTATAAGACGCATTTACTCGCGTTGAACACATTCTTTGGGAAAGCCCTGTCAACGTTACTAGCAAAAGTTCACGGAACTTTGCGCGAAAGTTAAGTTCCGTAAACCTATCTCTGGGTGCGACAAGGCCTTCCATTGATGAAAAATGAACGAAAAAATTATGAAAGGACAAACATAAATTTGGTTTAATAATTTTGACTTCCGCCGCTGCGCCGCGTAGACCGCACCGTGTTTCGCGCAGTGCGTGAAGTATTCCGACAGTCTTGTAGGCGCTATGCGTTTCACGCCGACCACTGCTGAACGCACTGTGTTGGACGCAACGCGTGAAGTATTCACGCAGTCTTGTGGGCGCTATGCGTCTCACGCTGACCGCAATGACCGCACTGTGTTTGATGCAATGCGTGAAGTATTCGTGCAGTCTTGTAGGCGCTAATATGTGTTACATGCCGATCACCGCGTTGAGGGCTTTTCCTTTTTATCTCAAGTCCTCGTTATCATTTCTCACTAAGTCGCGCCGTTCCAGGCCAACTTGCGTGTTTGGTCGCTCTCCTAACTCGACTTATTGAAGGTGCTGTCTCTTGTATCACTAAGAGACGACAAAATTAGAAATTACTATACTCTCAGAAAATGAGAGATTTTGTCGTCTTTTCTCGTTTGTAATTTTGTTTTTATAAATCCGATTTTTTTTTTATACCTACACTTTAAAAAATTGCAAATTTTTGCCGCCCCTTAGATTTGCCGCCATGGGCCGCGGCCCATGTGACCACC
>NW_017547915.1:1634491-1663457 GCF_001854935.1 Bemisia tabaci
CCCCCCCCCCAATCCGGCCTTGGATGCTAAGATTGTGCAAGTTCATCCTTAGCAATAAAATTACAGAAATTCTGGTGAAATATGAAATTTACATGGTGATTTTGTCGGAAATTTAAAGCTTTTAGAGAGGAATATAGAAACTGGTAATGGATAATCAGGTATTTCTTCCAAGACAAAAGAAGTTGCACAATCTTAGCAACATTGCAATGCCCCTGGTTCCTTTTTTGCAAAATGTTATCCAATTATGACGTCATCAGAAAGATCAGATGCGTGCCTGGAAAAAATACAGGAAATCAAGGGGACAAGCCCCAGTCTGAAAAAACACACCCGATGAAATTACAAAAATACAGAGCTCGATTGAGGTGTTTGAAAAGTTTCACTCTTTTTGTTTACGTTACAAAGGAATATTGTTCAAAATTTGTAGAAAATTTTCAGGGTATATTGAAAAAAACCAGCAAAATCGGACGGAATTTTGTTCATAAATCATGATGAGGCCTCCCATCTAAAAACCTAAATGTAATGAGAGATTTTGCGCATCGACATATACTTATGTTGGCACTTTGACCGTAGATATCAATTTAAGAATACTTCTATGCTGAGGAAAAACGCCGTATGAGACTTCAGTTTTCAGTCAGAGACTTGTCATATTTTCTTCAATAAGAAACGAATTATCTCAGGAAATTCTGAACATATATCCTTCAATTTTTTTTTTTTGAATTTTTTTGCACAGTTTAATCGAAAACATCTGAAATTTTCAAGAAAAAATATGCATACTCTCTGTCAAAGATAAATATTTGTTCGAAGAAAATGTGACAACAGCAGAATCCTCATACGGCGTTCTTCCTTAGCACGGCAGCATAAACTTACCTGGATCACGATCAACCGCTTGACTGCTGCTGCGTTTAGCTTTGCGCCTACCGCCTGGTTCCTCACCTAACATATTAACAGAATATGAATGCACCGAAAATATGTATGGAACATCTTCTGAAAGCCTACTTGATTTTTTACACAGTGATACTACTTAGTGAAAGTAACCAGAATTACAGTAGTACTAGCCGTTCTGGGCGCACTTCGCGCTTCACGGCTAGCCATAGGGTTGCACCCCCTGGCCCCTTGGCCCCCGGTCACTCGCTACACAAGTGACATTCGGCTCGCTTCGCGAGCCATTTTTCTGAGTGCTTGGACTTTTGATCACTATGATGTATACATCTCGGAGACTCTCAAGACAAAATGTCGCAAATGTCTCAAAAATCACGATAAGCGCATTAGCGAAGTTTGGAATGTACTCCTAACTTCACAATCTGTGTAAAAAATTTGCGTTTTTTTGAGTTCCCCGCTTCAAAAACGATATTACGGCACAAGTGCACATTTCGTTAGAGAGGTGTCGTTTTATCCAACCCCAGTGCACTAGGATACTACACAATATTCAACATGGCCGACACCAATCCGCCAAAACACATGTGTCTAGACGAGACTCTAACCATTACAACCCAGCATGTTTACATTTACGATTTCTTCGCGTTGATAAAAGATCCGCTTTGGTTGGCCTCGTGCTTCCAACTGTGATTAGCGCGCGGAAGCGTCGGCTGTGTTGGGTATTGCTTTTGCGAAAGGGTTGAATGGAACGACTTCTCTAACGAAATTTTCACCTGTACCGTTGTATCGTTGTTGAAGCGGGAAGCTCAAAAAAACGCAAATTTCTTCCTCATATTGTGAAGTTAGGAGTGCATTTCAAACTTTGCCGATGCGCTCATCGTGAGTTTTGAAACATTTACTAATAGAAACAACCCTTACTTTTGCTCTGCAAAAGTTTGCAACAGGCCCATCGCGTCTTGGAATCTCACTGGTTATTCTTTATTATTACATTCATTTTACTATGCTCTAATGGGCCTGTTGCCAACTTTTGCTTCAACAAAAATAAGAGTTGCTACTCATAGAAAATGTCTCAAAACTCACGAAGAGCGCATCGGCAGTCTGAAATGCACTCCTTACATCACAATTAACATATGACATTTGCATTTTTTCGAGCTTCCCGCTTCAAAAATGATACCACGGCACAGGTGAACAATTCGTCAGAGGAGTCATTCCATCCAACCCCTACTCACAAGGATACTACGCAATATTCAACACAGCCGACGCCAATCCGCCAAAACACATGTGACGGGACGATGATTCAATCCACCTGATAACAATCGCCATATTTAAATTCAGATGTTTCTCGCATTGATAGATATCCGCCTTGACTGACCTCGTGCTCTCCTTAACTTGTGCGCGGAAGCGTCGGCCATGTTCAGCAGGGATTGAAAGGAACGACTCCTCTAACTATGTGTTCGCCTGTGCCGTAGTATCTTTTTTGCGGCCGGAAGCTTAAATAAACGGAAATTTCCTACGCAGATTGTAAAGTTAGGAGCGATCGCAGCGGTGCATTTCAGAGTTTGCAGATGCGCTCATCGAGATTTTTGAGATATTATCTAGAGGGAACAACTCTTATTTTTGCTTTAGCCTCTAGCAAAAGTTTGCAACAAGCCCGTTACTCCTAGAGGTCCAAACTCACCTGATGGTGGGTGCTGCTCATCTACATGACGCTGTAAAACCCATGGTCTAGAGAAGACTGCGTTACATCCTGCGATGGGACATTTGGTCTCACCTCGACGAACCATCTCATGGGCTCGCAAGTGCCATCGGAGATCTTTTTCATGCTTGAAATTTTTAGTGCAACCCTCCTCGTAGCACCACCAGCGTCCTTGCATGAAGCGACCAGACAAATCCACACGATCAACCGCTGAACAATAAGAAACTTCCATTATTTCTGATTGGACTTCGGAGAAAGGGACTCGAAGTGAAAAGTCATTATTTTCGAGGAGAGCGAAAAAACTCGATTCGGGTCGAAATCATGATCAATTTTCCATCGTTGAGGAAAATTCATGAATTTCGAGAGCACAGTGTCAATATGTGCATTATAACAAACTAGTGAAGCAGGCACTTAGGGGCCGTCCATGAATTCCGTAATGTCCTCATAAGGGATGGAGGGGGGGGGGGCTTTAGCAGGCTTAGGTACGGTGCACAATGGATCGTGCTGATGGGAGAGCTCGGACAAAATTTGGAAACTCCAAAAGCTTATAACGCTGTTTATACAAAATTTTGAGGTTTCAAAAGTGGCTCCCTTGGTTTTCTCGTGAAATTTCCTTCTTTTAGAACCCCTTGAAATTTAAAATGTGACAAAATAAACATGAAAATACGCAGTTTCAGTCAAAAATTCGGGCCCTTTGCACCATGGAGGTAAAAAAAGTCCAAGTGTTCCTTATAATCAAAAGTTCTAGTGATCAATGAGTCTTTATTTATTTATGACCGGTCAGTGACTAAACTTTAATAAATTAGTACAATTAACTATAACTTATAAAGAATTCGCACTTGAGGTTATGCTAGTTAGTTTGTATTTGAACCAAGAGTTCGATGTCATATCGAATGACTTGGTCACTAAATCAGTCTGTTACGGCCTCAACTTTTTTCAGTTTTGGAGTTTGAATCAGAGGAAATAATGGCCCCATCGTGTCTCTCGCAAAATTTTACGAGAAAAAAAGAGGTTGAATCGCAAATTCCTCACACATGCAAGAGCTTCATTGCAATTCAGCTAATGGTAGGTTGAAAGCAAAATGCGCTCGCTATGAGTTAAGCACTTAAAAAACGTACATAGCTGATTCCCTTTGCCTCGGCGGGAACTTGAGGACCCTCCACGTCCTGGGTAGGTGCTTGGGGGTTCTTCTTCTTCTTCATCTAACAATACAACTGAATATAAATAGTAACGAAATACGGAACTAAGCAACCGTGATAGCGAGGAGAGCAGTGAGTGCAGAAATGAAGTTTTGAAAAAACGGGCTCAGAAGCCTCTGACCGGAAAATTATACTGAAAGAAGCCTCCGTCCTTTGTCAAATTGCCACTAATCTTCCAAAAGACTCCAAGAAATCGTTTGGTTTATTAAAAATCGACTAAATTTCTTTCAATTACATAAAAAGGATATTTTCCATTTGCATGCTACGTAATTGTGTTATAAGTTTCACGAAACTTAGCCTTGGAACAATACCTATTTATTTTATTTTTTTTATTTTATTTTTTTTGTGACCTACCTAACAATACCTAGTTATTATCCATGATTTCTTTGCGGCCTACCTACCGTATTGAATTTCGAACATGACTTGTTAGGAGTTACGTTGGTAATGCAAAAAATGGGCATGAAAAAACACTCAAAAACGTGGCCCAAACTGTGAGTAACGAGGTGGAAAAATAGTGCTAAGTGTACACTCTTTTGCGAAGAAAACAAGGTCAATAAGTTAAAAATTTCAATTAGAGTCAGACTCTAATTGAAATGGATTTTCTAATGCATCTGCTTGAGCTGAACACTCGCTCCCTCAGTCTTGTAATGAATCCATTAGAACTAAAATTTCTGACTCTAATTGAAAATGTTGAACTTTCTGGCTTCAATTTCCCCGGAAAATAAAGTAGACTCAGCACTTTTTTACCACTTTTTTGCAAAAATAAGTTGATGCAGTTCGTATCTCAAGGATTATAAAAACGATGAGTCAATTTTGTAAAAAAGGCCAGTTTCCATATGTTCCGTAGCACGGCAGCACAGAGTACTGAATTTCAACATCACAACACACGTTCAAACTTTTATCGAGCCTCGATGAAATTTCTTTATTTACAACGAATTCCTTGAAACAAAAATAAATAAATTTCACCATCATCATATCAAAATATTAAATTGTATGTAAATTCAATATATAATTTGCGTTGCTCCAGGAGTGTACTTGTCTACGAGATGCATTTTCACAAGATGCTATGAGGTGAAGTATTGATGGCCANTTTTTTTTTTTTTTTTTTTTTTTTTTTTTTTTTTTTTTTTTTTTTTTTTTTTTTTTTTTTTTAATCAAATTAAATGAGATTATTGCATGCACAGTGTGCAAAAATTTCAATATCATGAGCTGAAAAATGCTGACTCCACGAGTTTAAATATTAGAACGAAACAGAAGCGGCGTGCTACCAGCGCGTAAGGCGCACAGGCCCCTACAAACATAAGGGGATACTTCACGCGTTGCGCAATGCTTGAAGTATCCACTTAGGTTTGTAGGCGTTTGCCGCCTGCCCGCCGCGCCGCGCCGTGCCGCAGCGCATCACGGCGCTTCAAGCAACTATTTCACAACAGAAGTGTTGCACAGTATCAAACGAAATTGAGGGCGCTCTAACTTCTTAAGAATCAAAGGCATCCTTTATGATTTTTGCAAAATAAATTAGGATATTACGGTACAAGAAGAGTTCAAAAACTCACCAAGTTCTAGTATCCGTATTTAATAACGTTTAGCATAATTTTTGAATTTCATTAGAGAAAAAAATGACTCAATTTAGGCAGAAACATTCCTAAGTATGCCATTAAGAAGATTTTATTTTAAAACAAGAATGAAATAGCTGTATGAAAGTGGGCTTTTGCATGATGTAAGTGATGTGAATATTTATTAGTGGACCAATTAAATTTGGTTCTCAATTAGTAGGTGCACCAAAACTCCTCTGCCGGAAAAACGCGCAGACATAAACTACAAGAAAAAACAGACGCACGGAAAAAAAATTGTTGTTGAAAGGTCCTATAACCGTTGGGTTTGTTATAAGCTCCCGCGATATTTATGTTATCACTGAAATTTCACCAGGATTTGTTCGGTACACACGACCGAATTCTGCGGTCTGTTCAACTAAACTGTTCGGTCTGTACAGTTGAACTATGACACATTTTTACAGTTCGGTTCAGCGGACCGAACAGTTTGGTTGAGCACACCGAATAATTCAATCGTGTGTACCAAACAAAACCGGGTTCCATATCATCCTAACTAGTTCGGTTTAACTGAACTTTTTTTCAGTCATAAAAGTTCCCACACACGGAAAAAAACATCGTGCGTGGGATCCGAAATTTAGGTTATATGGATCTCTGAAGTTTTCGGATTGAGCATCTGAACACTTCAGGTCTAGCTGCCAAGGTTCGGATCACACATCTGAAACTCCAGTTGCTACATCTGGAACTCCAGTTCTTACATCTGAAGTACTTCCGATGTGAAAACCGAAGTATTTCGAATGTGAGAACAGAAGTTGTTCGGATGTGAAAACTGAAGTACTTCAGATGTAAGAACTGAAGTTTCAGATGTGTGATGCAAGCCTCAGCAGCTGGACCTAAAGTGTTCAGATGCTCAATCCGAAAACTTCAGAGATCCATACGACCTAAACTTCGGGTTCCACCCACAAAGTTTTTTTCTCCGTGTACATTCTTTAAGTTTCACGTCCATTAACGTACCTGCAGGAGCTGGGTCATCGTCCGCAAATAAAGGTGACCCGTACGGTATGTCATCCACACATATTGAGTCAGGCCCAGGTGGAGACACAGGTGATCCATACGGTACGTCAGCCACACCAAAATCTTCATCCCTCGGAAGGTTAGGATCCGCAAGTCTAGGTTCTTGAGGTGTTGGAGGCAGTGAATAATCAAAAATCGAGATTCCCCGCGCAGGGTATTCTGGGGCTATAGGATATTGTGGATTTGAAGAATATGGAGGATATGCTCCCCGTCCAAATGTTAGATATTCCCGTGGGGAGGGATAGTCGAATGAAGGATAATACGGAGATGAAGGATTTTGAAGAGATGGTGGAAGTGGTGCATGTTGCGGACTGGTGCGACCTGAGCCGCCGGTACCAGTGTAACCTGAGCCGCCGGCACCTGTATAACCTGAGCCACCGGCACTAGTGTGCGGCACCCTGCCTGATCCAGTATGAGGAAAGCCTGCCGACAGGTTTCGGCCGCCGCCGTTTTGATGACGCCCGGCGCTCTTGAGGTGATACCGCTGCACTCACCGTCCGCGATGTCGTAAGCCTGGATCAGGGGCTGGTAGCTGGGCGGTGGCCCCATCATCTACTCATCGACGAAAGGAAGAAATAGATCACTAAACCAGGAAAGAATTAGACGTATCAGTGCTAAATAGAACTATGTGCAAGTAAAAAGATGGGGTGTGCTCGTTAGTACTCGTGCCATAAGAATAGATGGGAATTTAAAAGCGCCTGTGACGTCAGCAGTGAGGACCGGGCTCGACACGCACGACGACTAGGTCGTCAGTCTTTAACTCATGAGCCCTGGCCACAAGGCTCTTGTCACATGCCCACCGCTTACAAGTTAGTGCTCAGTTCCCTTTGATTTAATGTCAAATCCCGCTTTTCCATTTTGCTCAATAGGAAATATGTCCACTTTTACATTGTTTCGTATCCAGCTTGCACGCGCACACCCCATCTATCCCCTTGCACACAGTTCCATTTAGCATAAATAGTCCAATTCTGACTTGCGAATACATTATTCTGATTAGAGTACCTAAATAGGGAGAGTACAGACATGTCGAAATATGGAGCTCTCAGGGCCTAAAAGAACGGTCAACCTTTGAAAACGAAAAATGCCACTGCCAATCTTCAGATCCCGATATCAAACTAAGATGAAAAGAATGTTCATAAATGAATACTTTACCGCAAAATGAGTATATGTATTTATATACACACTATGAGTAAATGTATGCAAGAATAAGTCACGTGCTTTACTAACGATAGATCGTGACAATTGTAACAATACATGACTCCGGATAATTTGAATTCATAGATTGGCTGCCTTTATTGGCCCTAAGAGCTCTTCACCTAACCCCAAAATTACCGACTTGTCCGTGCTCTTCGTAAGTAGGTCAACAAACTGATCGTCGCCCTCCTGGCATAAAGGCGTAACTGCATTTCGCGATGAGCCCTGCGTCGTTTATTTAACCCAACGCTTTCTCGGGCTCATCTCAATCAGTGGCGTGGCGTGAATTGCGATGTATCGATTGCTCTGCCATTAAAACCTATGGTAAAGAATCAATTACTAGGGTGTTCGCTGCGAACACCTTGTTTATCGATCCGTTTCCATAGGATCCTTTTCCAAATGGCATAACAATCGATATATCGCAAAGCACGCCACGCCACTGATCTCAATGTGTAGTTTCGCCCCTTTGTCAGCTAAGCACGTGATATAGGTACTCTAATTTGGAGGGTAAATGTGGAGTATACCTTTACAGGAAGTGCATGCCCATTTCCCAAGTAGCAGTGATCGCAATAAATAGCGATTTTATCGGTTGGTTATCGCGATTACATCGGTGGCAATATATCGTTAAAAACTGCGATACATGGTGATTATTTAAAAACTCTGAATTGAAAAAGTATTCTGCAAGTCGATCAGTCGATCAGAAGCAGTTCTTTCAACCAAAAGGAAAAATGCGCGCTTTATACAACATTGGGGTGATGTAGGTTAAGCGCCTGTTTTACATTCATGCTAACGTTTTTGTCAATGTTTACAACAATTTTTACTCACCGCGTCTCCATTGTGACGGAAAATCAACGAAATCGACACAATCAATGAGTAGCAGAAGGCCTTCATTCTACTCTAGCAGGAAGTTCAATTCCTAGCCCGACGACTACTAGAGCCACTCAGCTTTGAAAACATTTTATATGTATATACCTACCCACACCTGTGAAAAAAAGAGGGGGAAAAGACCGAGGCAACTGAAAGTTTCTGCAGGCAGCATGTTATCACTTTATGCCACAGGCACAGTATTTTATTCCTCAAGAGCACGCACACACGTAATATTTTGCCCGACGGCGTTTCTGTCATGCTAAAGAAAAACGACGTATGAACATGCAGACGCCAAATTTCTCCCGACACAATAGGTATTGAGTTTTGAGAAGTTATGTCTTTTTCATGTTGGAATGTTCCGATCATTTAGCTGTGAGGAAACGCCAGTTTTGCGTTTTTTCCTACAGATTCCAGTTCATTTTGAGCTATAAAAGTATTTCTTGACCGTCGTTATTTGCAGTGTAAAGGGGATGCGCATACCTCCTTAAATACGAACCAACGCTGTCCTAATTTTCCGCAGCTCTACCTTGGTATTCTGTTTTTTAGATCTTCTGCGGAGATTCAATATTCCGCAAGCATGAAATGCCTGTCGTATGATGTCGTTGCGTCATTCCGTGTGGCACATCAGGGTAAAAACCGCCTTTAATTGCACTTTATACTACGCAACACACAGGAGTTGAAATATTTGTAACACAGAATCGAGCTCAACGTCAGGTTTCAGACCATTCATAGCGTCGCGTCGTCGCTGCGGTGTTCCATCATCGCGTGTAGTATATCAAGACATAAAACGCCTTCAATTACGCTTGATACCGTGCAACACACAGGAGTTTAAATATTTGTATCAAAGAATCGAACCCAACCGCAAGTGTAAGCCTCTTTTAGCGATAGCTTTGATGAGAATCCGAAAGCACCAGGTCGTGAAATTTCACTCATCTGGACGGGCCTACCAGGGTTATGAAAATGATACTACTTAATTTATTGAAATATAATTTTTCAACCTTTTCAGATCCATATTTTGGATCGTGTTAATTTTCTAAAATTTCACTCGATCAGTTTCTATTGACATTTTAACTCCTGTTGAGAGTCTAAGTTTTTGGAGAAGACATTTTTTTCAATTTTGTTATTTAATGCGGTGAGATTCTGTGAAATAAACAACCGTGGCTATTGCGTAAATTATAGTGTAGATTATAAATAAACAATAAATTAATTTATTTTTCCACGAAATTCTTGTTAAAAGATATTTCCTCTACATAATTACAATTTTTTGTCGTCGTCATGCTGAAAATCGGTTTTTTTGTCGGCCTAGGTCTTATCCATTGTGACTGAAAAAAGTTGCCGGCTGCAGGCTGCCCGAGCTGGTGTTCTTCAACAATTTTTCCAATGCTAAAATTTGTTCGAGTATCATTATAATTCCTGCAACAGTTATATTAGTTAAATAAAATAAAATTACCTCTGATTGATACCACATGTTTAACAATGAAACATTGAGGAGTGTTCTACACCTACAAGACTAGAGAGATAAATAGATAGATAGCGAATGGGGGGAGGGAAGAGAGACAAATATATTGGTGCAAATATTATTAAAAACAGTATGAGGGCATGACTTGACGTGACTCAGCAGTATCTTAGGGATGAACCAGAATCCCAAATGAGCAGCAATTTTCACTTAGAAACCGGGAGAGGCGGTGAGGGTTTGAAACTAGCCGGGTAGAGGAGCTGGGTTTTCATTTCTGTCCACATAGTAGAGTTAAACTAGCAGCATCCTTCCAACGTGTTTCTAATCGATAAGTACCATGTAAATTCAGACCACTCGTTTTCCGATTTTCTATCCTGCTGACGATCGTAACAGTAGAATTTTTTTTTTAAGAGAAGGGAAGGTAGTTAAAAAAAAAGAAAACAAATTTCTTATTTTGTTCCCTGCAGATCACCCGTTGAATGTGTTTTAAGTTCAAATAATTAAACAAAACTGCGGAGGCCAGCCTTTTCATCGGTATGAGACCTCGATTTTGATTCGAGGGCCGAGACTTGGCTTTTTGAATAGCCTTACGAGCCTTATATATAGCCTTAATAGCCTTATTTACTTTATGAGAAAACGAAGGGAAAACATGAAACGGATTTCGCTTTAGAATGAAGACTTATGAAGAAGTTAGTCCTGACAGAAATGAATGAACTTTACTTACATTTCATCATAAAAAATCAATTCTCCAAGAGGCTGCGTATACAGAAGGAATATAAGTCTGTGTAAACCTGTGATTGAAAACACACATTTGGATGAAAAAAATGTATGTGATTCATATTTCTCATATCAGCGCAATAACTTAAATTCAATGAGAAAATAAAACTGAAACTGTATAATTGCATTTTATCTAAACGTGTACTAAGATTTTAAATATGGCAGAGGAACATCCTTGAGGGCAAAACTGTGTTTAATCCTGAATAAACAGTAAATGTCTGCATGACAAAAAAAGTGGCCGCAGCCGGTCATTGAATCCCCCAAATGTACCCAAAAGTCGATCATTGTCATTTTCCATGTTTTTTTTTCTTCCTTAAATTTGAGTTTCTTTTTCTTTTTTAATTTTGACCAGAATGCAAGCTAGTATTTGGCTGAGTTTTTGTTTGCATTTAAAACTAGGTCAATCAATTGGAAAATCACTATGACACTTCTTCGCGCCCTAGTCAAAAATCAGCATAGACTTACAAACCATGGCAAATGTTCAGGGGAACATTAATGTGTTTAACATACAATTAATTAATTAAAACACAAATGTGTAGGGATTTGCGGCTCGCAAATCCCTACCATGTATACAGCAATATAACTCACTGACAGGGTTTATTGGCCGGCTATTTATGAAAAAAACCCACTTTGTGTATACCTTCTTTTATCTAGGAACACTAATTTTAGAGAAATCCAAAGATACCGAATTTGGTCCTAAACGACACTTCTCCTTATGTGGTCATATTGTAGAAAAAGATACTTTTAAAGCCAATTTTATTAAATAAATTGTTGCTGAAAATATTTATGAATATAAGCTTTTATATCAATTGAATTAGTATTACGATGCCCTACTGATGACATTTTAAATCTAAAAGAATATCACTGGTTACGGTATTCAGCTTTGCAATTCTTAGTCCCGAAAGTTAAAAATTCATGATAGAATGGGCCACTAGATAAGGTACGAATTTCAGAATTCTGATACATGTTTCTAAACCAAAATTTTACGTAGAACACGATGTACGCAACGAAAATTACCAAAATTAACTCCTTGCGAAGATATTTAATGATTCTTGATGCGTGAATTCAAACCACCCGCTCATAAAAATGCAATGCTCTAAATGATTCACATCGCGCGCTGAACGTTTTCATGACAGTCTCTACGATATACAAATCTGGAAACTTTAATCTTCACGCTTTGGCTCAGCTATAGAAAATTGCTTATAGTTTGAACAATACATGGTGGGACATGAACATTGGTCGACCGAGAAGCTTGCTGAAACCGTTGTAGTGCGCGATTTGACTTACGTAGAGCTTTGAGTTTCTTGTGAGCGGGCAGTTCAAATTCCTCGTAGCCAATGTGGAATAAAAACGTTAATGTCTTCGTTAGGAGTTGGTTTAAGTAATTTTCGTTGTGCAAATCGTGCTCTACGTGAAATTCTAATTAGAAAGCATGTATTAGAATGCTTAAATTCGTACCTTATCTGGTGGTCCATTATGCTAGAATAAAAGCATAATACCCCTTACAAGGGTCATACTTTTCTGGCATCTTATCGATCAGGAGGATAAACTCTACGCATTGCCGCTAGGGTGCGCTACTTGGACTCTATAACATTTATTAAAATAGCACCTAGCATCATCTTCATTTCAGTATTTGACGGATATATGGATTCGTGGTGAGTACTATGAAAATATTATTGATCATGGGGTAAAAGCTGTAGCACTGACGTAACGTCTTCTTACCGGTTCCTTTTTTTGGCCGTGGTGAGATATATTTAGCTATTTCGAGTCCTGTCTTTATTTTGCCATTTCGAATATTTACAACATACCAGTGCAAGTAAGATGTGTTAGGAGCGGTTACGGCAGCATCCGGATCTTGCAAACAAAACGAGACATTTAAAAAAAGGCGGAATTCGAACGGTGGAAAAGAAGTAGGAGAAAGAAAAAAAATCTGAGCTAATCTGCATGCATTATAAGCTCAAACTGTGAAACCTGATTTTTGCCTCTAAAATTTTTCGTGTCAAATTTGAGATCATCTAGTACGTAACAATTAAATTTTATTCACTTGTTTCCACAGATCTGCCCTTGTTTTCTTTTCAAGTTTTTCAGTGCAATTTATTAACGCTGCCTCTTGACGTCGAAATTTTCCTCCGATGTAAGTCTATTTTTCACAAATAAAAATGTATTTGCATTAGCCTCTGCTTCTTGTTTTCATTTAATTTTCGATAGACTCTCTATTCGAATATTTTTGTTTGCACTCTGCATGAATCGTTCATCAATTTTACCCTGCCATTTTTCAAACTTGTTATCTCTCCTCTGTTTCTACGGTTTCTTTCAAATCTAACACTGTATCGTCGTTTTTAATCTCGCCAAACGTATTGCGGCCGCCGTTTGGCGCAAAACGCACATTAGCGCCTACAAGAGTGCAGGAATACTTCACGCATTGCGTCAAACACAGTGCGACCGCTGCGCTGGTTATCACGGAACACATATTAACGCCTACAAGAGTGCAGGAATACTTCACGCATTGCGTCTGGTCGGCAATCTGAATACTCCACGCTTAGTTTAGCTTTAGTTGCTTGTCCGATCTAAACCCAACTAAGGTTATGGATCTCACTACACTACACGCTATCCGGAGAGTGTCCGTCCCTACCGGCGGACCGATTATTGAAACTTCAAAGGAGCCCGATAAATGATAAATTTAAAGTGCGCGCCTAGAGGACCAGGTAATAACCATGTTTTTATGGAGCAAAAAATGCCTTTTCACATCAAAAGTAAAAAAATCCGCACTATCATATTCCTTTATTTCTAAATTGATCGGTGAGACTGAATGGTATTATAAAAATTGTTATTACTGCTTGTGGATATTCGTAAAATTTGAGCATTCGCTCTAATAATATGTTGGAATGAAAATAACAATTGTATTACCTATCATGAACAGAGAATAAACTGAGTCTTTAGTAGCTGGCCACCTTACGAAACAAGGCTTACGCTCAATTTCTGTAGGTTTCAAAACGTTACCATATTTGGCCACTGATGCTCTATTTTTGTAATTCACCTGTAAGAAAAAAAAGATGAGAACAAACCACTTCTGGAATTTGAGTCAGAAAAGAAGTATCGGGCTCTGAAATGGAAGTTTTTCCATAATGCTAGGACAACCTAGAATCAAAGCGGTTACTACGCGGAGATATAAAAAACTGGATCATCCTAAGATCGCCGTATAAAAAGGCATTGGAGCGGCATAATCCAATTTCTGATTGATCTTGCGATTTGAAGCGCTCAAAAACACGTCCAGAAGCGAAGGATTGGAGGGATTTTAACGGATTTTAGAGGTGAATCTCTCGAAAAATTACCCAAGTATAATACCTGATATAATACTACCAAAATTTTGAAAATCCAAAGATCAGAACACCAAAATGCTGATTATAAATCAATAAAACTTTAAAAAAACTGTAAAACATTCAAAAAGATACAGACCAAGCAACGGAATCACCCATTTAAACACAAGTAATTTTGAACGATCTGGACGAGCGGGTGGTCCATTTTTAGCGATGCGAGTACCCGCCTTGATTCTACCCTACTTGCAGCTATTTGGCAACACCGGATTTCCTCCATTTAAACCTATGCTAAATAATCGATTCTCGTCAGAGCACCCAAGGCCCAGAGCCCCTCCAAGGATCGATATATTTCCATAGGTTTAAATGGAGAAAAGACAATGTTGTCAATTTGCTGGATCCGCCAATGATATCGACAGCATAAGTTCGCAATCACATACACATACATGTATCTCGGTTGCGGTGTCTAGAAATCTCCGCCTCTATGTTATTTTCTTAAAGGAGAACAAATTGACATCATTCATTGAAGTTTTTGCAGAATTTTCTTCGCACAGAGAAGAAAAATCACGGCAGTTTTAAAGAATAACCGTTGAGTAGTTTTTCGTTTTAAAAGTAAATGATGACTGGAAGTCTGCGACGTCGCAAACCGATTTATGTGATTGCCGACTAACACCGTCGATATATCTCTTATTGGTAAGTTTGATTGCAGGCGGATGGATCTAATGCAGAATTGCCTCGATAGCCAAATGGAGTATTGCTTTTAGGTTGGATACCAATTCAGTTGTCACCCTCTCTTTCCCCGAGAGTAATCAACTTCCCCGAGGCTATCAAAAACAAGCTCATATCAGCTCCTCATAAGCTATGCCCCTAATAAAGAACAGACCATGAAAAAGGAATAGTAAAAAGATAATGCATCACATTACCCGTAATACGTCCTTAGGTGCTTTTTCAAGAATGTCGGGGACAATTTTGTGCTTGAAGAATGCTCTTTTTATTTGTCCTGGGGTCTGAACGTGAAAGAATGCACCTAAAAGCGGCAATTTTGGGGAAACTTTCAGATGTACATCCTGCGAGTAACTCATCAAAGGTTCAGCATACACTACTGCTGCTTTCCAAATAGAGAGAATCTGCGGTAAACTCACAACAATCACTACCGTTATGCGTGTAAATATTTCCAATGTTCGACTTCTCCAAGCACTCACCGCCACTTTCATCCCACACGCAGAGATAGTTTTCCACAGATTTCAGAACAATAATTGGACGTATTTCTACCAAACAGACCTATGTGCGGGTGAGAAATATGGGGTGTGCTCTAGGAAGCTGCATAAGAAGCAATGTAAAAGTGGGCGTGGTTCCTTTTGAAGAATTGGAAAAGCGGGATATTACATTCTATCAAAGAGACCTATGTGCAACTGAATGCGGAACTCATGAGCCACGGGCATGGTAAGAGAGCGTTGTGGACAGGGCTCACGAGTTAAAGCGCCCCGACGACCATCTCCCCGCCGTTAGAGTGCGCACTCTCATTGCCGCTGACGTCACTGGCGCACAATTATTCCCATTCACTCGCCACGCAAAGAGAACGAACGAGCACACCCCACATTTCTCACTTGCACATAGGTCTGTTTGGTAGAAATACGTCCAATTATCTGGAACGGTAAGAAGATACATCTAGAAAATATGCAGACGCGAAAGTTTCAGAGGTCTATTTCAGATCCAAGAGTTCGAAGCCAGAGTTAAACATGGGACATAAAAGAAGTTCTTATATCTTAGTTGTTCCGATGAGTGTGATAAAGGTTCATCATTTGAAAAAAGGAAAAGAAATGTATAAATGAAAAGAAATTACACGTTTTTAAAAGTAAGATAAGCCACCGCGATAAACTGTTGTGAAACAATATTATTACCGACTTCAGAATGAGCATCTAAATTAAATTGTCTTTAGTTCTCGATAACCTTCGGTAATCGCACATGTCCTGAATTTCACATGCTTATTTTAAAGCACTTAAACCGACTTAAACGTTATCATTCAACTGTTCAGGAGGCGCCTAGCGCACTCTTAACGTCATGCTTCAGAATGGACCTCTCCCTCAAATGTCTCAGGATTATTTTCAATGTTTGTGACACAACCAAATTAAGACTACCTTTATTACTACTTTGTTCATCTGTAAATTTTTGAGCGGAAGATACTTGTCGAATTGAGAGGTATCTAAAAACTACAGAAACTGCATGGAGTCGAATATGTTCGATAATAGGTAAGTGCATGTCATAAGTCGAGTACCACGTAAAATCTACTAAAACTCCCTCTCTCATTAGGTATACAAATTTTCAAATGGGCAAATTCGCCGGTGTTAACAAGCAGTAATTTTATTAACATCACTTAGAACTCTAACAACTATGTACAGAAAATCAGTTCATTCTAAGTTTGAAACCGTTTCAAGATTTTAGTCCAAGGAATATCTGGACCCTCAGTCTTGAACACGACATTTTTAGAAAGCAAGACGCTCTTTCAAAAATGCTTAATTTGATTTACTTAATTTTTACTTGTTTAACGTGTGAAATGCATCCATGTAACTACCTGAGCTCTAACATTAACACAAAAGCATTTTAATTTCAAAAAAGTGGGCCGATGCCATACAATGGTTTCATGATAGAAAGTTAGTTAGTCAATTTATTTAGAGACATCCAGCATTTTAGTTTGATAGTTACACATATACGTTTATCATAATTTCATCACCAACTTTATGTCCAAATTTTACAAAATCCAAACTCGCATAAACACTGAGCATCACAACTGCTAATAGTTTCTAAAAAAGGACAATAATAAAAATATATTCACTTTTTATATATGTGTATTATCCGACCAAAAATACACAGTTTAAATTTTCCCCGAAGATTTAAGTCGTGGACCTTTAAAAGATCACTGATCCAAGGCCATGCATTACAAATATATCCAGATTATATCCTTCCCACGATTTATTGATATAGTTTCATTTTTTCCGGGGGGAGGGGTATCTAAAGAATAATTATTTTGCGATAATATTTAATTTTACTCACTTTGTTCAAAGGGGAAGATGAAACAGCAATACAGATGTCTATGTTTAATCCTATCTGTATCATTAGTTAAATCGAGAGAGGCTCCATCGACATCAACATGGTACCCTGGTATGGATGTTCTTCATAAAGATCCGAGAGATATCGAAAATGATCTCAAGCAATGGAAAATTATTCCTGACCTATTAGACGAAGTTCCCATGCTGCCGATGCAGGTACAGATATAAGATTAAAATTAAAATATGAAACCTTGCCTTTACACGCATGTTAGTGTTGTTTATCAGTAGTGAATACAAATTTTGGGCCTCGAGTTCGTCATCATTACTGATCCCTATGATATTAACATGAATAAATACTGATTAAGACTAAAGTTATCACAATGTACGTTAATGTTCAATAAAGTTGAAGTATAAAAATAATTAAAAGTTGAAAACTATTACTCGAAAAATGCGCTACCGTAACTATATTCATACATACAGCTTGAATCGTGGTTTTCATTATTTTATTATATTTTTTACTTGTTTCTTTTTTTTGCCGCTTGAGGCAGTATTAACATTTCATTGGAAATGATCCGTAGATTTCGACTAACTCGTGGGTCCAGGTCTCTGCCTCGTCAAAAATTGTCCTCGAAATACGAGTTAACTCGCCTTTCATGCTTACTTCTCACTTATTAATACTAAATCGCTTATTATTGTAAGATTGCTAGGAATTAATAATGATTTGATGGGAACGTACAATGGATGATCGTTTGAGGAAGGTTAGACTTATCTTCAGATCTCTAATTCAAAGAAAATACACGTCTCTGATTGGTCTAAATTTTTTACGAGTCAAAGGACCAGAAACGCTTCGTAAAAGCTTGACCTCTAATGCGCTGGTAATTCGAATCTCTAAATATCTATATTTTTTACCAGTATATGTTAATTTTGCAGTGAATGCTTTATTCTTGTAGATAAAGATTAAATTGGTTTGAATTATTTCTAGGTGGAGTGGTATGGTGGTCCTGAAGCACTTTTTGGAAATGAAATTAATTCAACTGTTACAAAAACTGAACCATTTTGGGCAGGTTGGAATGCAAATGTCACGGATTTCTACACTATGATACTCACAGGTACTTAATGTATTCCAGAGAATGACAATTGGTAGGAAATAGAAAGTAGAGTTTTTTTCCTTCTAATGCCAGCGTGTGACTTCCCACAGAGAAGACAAATCTCGTAAGTTTTCATGAATTGACGTGATTTTTCATGATTTTTCTTTTAAAAAAGAAAGTATGACAGGAAGTCTCCAACGTCGTAAACCGAGATACGAGGTCTGGTAGTTTCACCGTCGCTCTGCTATATTTCTTTTATCTCCTGCTATTAGGAGCAATAACTCGAGAAATCAAATTATTGAATGATTCAAGAAGCCTCAAAGGATTATTCGCAAATAATGAAAGTGATAACCGTGTTCCAGGTCTTGATGAAAAATTCAAGGAACATACATTGCACAGAGAAAAACAACACTGGATCGTAGGCAATATTAAAGAGTACGATTTTGCAAAGGGAGAATATTTGACCGAATACATTGGCCCAAATCCACTTGAAGGCAAAGGTTTGTCTGAAAATTGTTTTTTTTAATAATATTTCGTTCCATTTATATCAAACAAACTCAAAAAATGACTAGCGACGTCCAATATTATTACATTTAACTGATACTGATAAAAAGTAGTACCCTCATCCTTTAGATGCCCTAGACGTATTTAACCCGACTTGGGACCTCTTAGTAAGTAGTTCTGGGAAGGTAGTTGTCATAAAAAAATATCCTCGACTCGAAACAGCGAAAGCCAAAATGCTAATTTTTGAACGTGCGTCTATTTTTTCCCCCTTTTAATTCAAATTAATTTTTGATTCGGCCACATCATTGCATAATTTGAAAAAAAAACTTGACCTTATTTACTCTATAATTTCAAAAATAAGAGACACCTCAACGCTTTTTGATGACAGCCCAAAGATACAACTATTCGTGCTTGACGGATGCCCGTGTTGTATCTGCAAAATTGAAGGCGCGATGACGCGACGCGTCAACTTGCAATGCTCCGCTCTATGCCACCATGGAGATGTCTTAGGTTTCGGGAGAAAAGTTAAAAACGGTGCCTGATCATGTCTCTTCTACCTTCGGTTGTGTAGACACTCGATTTTTTCTTTTCATTCAATTCGTTGTCTGACTCTCTTTTCAGGATATATTTATAGACCAATATGTAATGCTCATATCGTCGCCACTCTGACGTAAGGGCGTATCTCAATTTCCACATGAGCCTTGCTTTACATATAAATCTATGCTTTCTAGGGCTCATGTGGAAAGCAAGATACGCCCTTATGTCAGAGGAGCGACGATTGTGTACCGGCCCCAAGCCCCATCCGACCCGCGGGGAGCGGTCTTCAGCAAGCCTCGAGTTATTTTGACACGGCTAGGGCATCTAAAGGTTATATAATAATCAAAAACCGATAGATATTTTCGACCCAGTGTAAAAGATTGTGCCAAGCTATATCAAGAACAACAATATGCTAAGAAGGAGAGCAATTGCTATGTAAAATGATGTACTTTGAGACCGAAAGACCTCCAACCTAATCAAAATAAAAATTCGGATGTATTCATGCTAAATGGGACGATGTGCACGTGGAAAGAAGGGGTGTGCTTGTTAGTGCTCTGACCATAAGAATGCATGGGAAATATAAAGCACCAGTGACGTCATCGGCAACGACGGGAGCGACGACGATCGGCAAGGAGGTCTCTAACTCATGAGCCCTGTCCACAACGCTTTTGTCACATGCCCATGGCTCACGAGTTAGCGTGCCGGTCCTTTTGATTTAATTGAAAATCCCGCTTTTCCATTCTCTCAAAAGTATACTCTCTCAACTACATCCGCTCTTACATTGTTTCTTATGCAGCCTCCACGAGCACACCCCATCTCTCCACTTGCACATAGTTCCATTTAGCATAAATACGTCCATTTAAAACGCGATTGTCAAGTGCAACAAGAGTTAAATGACCTATCATCGCTGAAGGCTGAAAACGCGCTATGCACATAAATGTATCTAAATGGATCCCTGTTGTTACAAACTACACCGGTGACACAGAATCGCCGGCAGTTTCTGCTTACCAGCAACACGATCGTCAATTTTGCCCTGGAGATACCTCAATTATTGATGCACGTTTCCTAATGCTCCAGAATGATTAATCATATTCTACAGCATTTTCCAACATTTTTTTAGTCAATGGGGTAAAAATGATTCTCCAATAATTAGCCTTTTGGTGCTACTTCATTTCTGCATGATACTCCACGCTTTACCTCGAAGTTGGTTTAGTTGCGTGACCTAACCATATGGTCATTGGCACATATTCCATATGTATTCAGGATTGGAAAGGTGCTGTTGGAATAAATCAGGGTCATTGCCCTTTAAAATGTTGTACTCATTTAGTTCTACGAGAAAAAACCTTTAGGGTGTTAAATCAATTTGATACTCCAATATGACACTTATTTTATTTAACTCAATTTAATTTCCTTACAGGATATTTTAGATATGTATTCCTAGCATATTGGCAACCTCATAAAATAGAGTTTAATGAAACAAAAATAACGTCCACGTGAGTAGTCTTTGTCTTTTACCTTGATCCGAGCCTAAACATTGTCACAAATGGAAACCCCACCGGCCCACAGTGGATTGGTTCAATAGGGGAGTTCGGACAAAATTTGGAAACTTTAAAAGCTTATAACTCGGTTTATACAAAACTCTGATATTTTGAAAGTGGTTCCATTGACTTTCTCGTAAAATTTTCTTCCAGAAGCACGCCTTAAAAGTTAAAATGCGAAGATCTAAACATCAAAATTTGCAGTTTTAGTCAACAATTTTAAGTCCAAACTCTCTGATTGACTCGATCCACTTTGCGGCGTGCTACTTGTGCGAGACGCGCATTGGCGCCTACAAGCCTAAAGGGATACTTCACGCATTGCGCAATGCTTGAAGTATCACAGTTAGGTTTGTAGGCGCTGATGCGCGTTGCCTTCTGACCGGTCGGCCGCCCACCCCCTGTTCGCAACAAATGGTCTATGGGTTCAAGCCGATGGATGTTACCTGTGTTATTTAGCTACCCTTTTCCATTAAAAATATCAACTTCCTTTCTAAAACCAGCACCCAACAGTAGTTGTGCATCTGGTCTTCATTTAAAGATACAAATCATGTTATGTGAAGATGTTCAAAAATTGTGAATCACGAATCAATGCGTGGCATGGTATGTACATCGATGGTGAAACTACCAGACCACATATCTCGATTTGCGACGTTGTAGACTTCCTGTAATACTTCATTCTTTAAATAGAAAACTACTCAGCGTCAATTCTTGAAAACTTCTTTGCTTTTTCTTCTCTGTGCGATGAAAACTTTGTGAGGATTACAAGAAATGATTTTGATTTATTCACCTTCAAAAAAATAAAATGGGAGCGGAGATTTTTAAACACTGTAAACGAGATACGTGGTCTGGTAGTTTCACCGTTGACATGCTTGTCAAAACACGAATTCTTGATTGAGAGTGCGAAAAATATATTCCATTCTAATTGTTTTCCCTTGGGTTCCACACATACTTTTGCTTGCTCACGTAAGATATACTTACAGAGAGTGAGTGTCTAATATGATTGTTACTGGAATATCTATTTGAGATGAATATGGCGGGGACGTTAATTTAATGAGTTTATTTTTTAACCATATTTTTTTTTCTTCCTGCAGGCAAAATAATCATCTGCGGTCAAATTTTTCTAGTAAAGCATTTGCGGAGAAGTATGATTTAGGGAAACCAACAGCAGTGAACTTCTTTCGAACAAGACATATTGTAGGCAGCTAGTCAATCACAGAATATTATCTTTTGTACATAAATAGATGCAATTTTGAGTAAATTTATACTTTTAATACCCGTATTCAAATATTTTCTGTGTACGTCTTTGACTTTTTTTTTTTTACCGAAAAAATGATTTTTATTCATTTTCATTGAACATGTATTCAGATAAAGGCATGACAATAAAACGCAAATAAAATACTTTGAAAATTAGACATCAGTTGTTACAGGTTGGTATTACCTCAGCATATTTTTTTAGTTTTGGAAGTATTTTTTTCATTGAAACACTCATATTTGGAAGTCTAGATACAAATAACCAAAATGAGCTCCTATATGCAGCTGCAGTTAAGAAAGAAAAGAAGAGGAGGAAATTGTATGGCCCATCCTCTTCGTTTTCATTTAGAGAATTCAACTTTCGGAAGTGATGGCACTAGTTGGAAATCAACCTAACGCCCTTTTGTCCACATGGAAGTCAAAATTTTGAAGTTTATATACAAACTATCAAATTTAATGTATGATCATATTTTACTTTAGTCGTAAAAGTAGAATTTTTGGTCTAACATCCCTCGCCACCCGTGTGAGCCCTCCATATCCGATATTACCTTGAACATCTAAAACTGGAACTACTATTACCATTTCCACTGCTTGGATGAATTTCGTCCTTTTCATTATAGTCGGAAATCAAAACGGCATCCATTGTCAAGGCAGATATGGTTTAATGCATACTACCCTCCCCCCCCCAATCAGGAAAAAAATCTCAACTTTACGTCGCGGATAACCACATGCCGAAAAAATTGAGGGATCCGCCATTGTAGGGGAACAGGAAGTTTTGATAGTTATAATTAAATGCATATAACCATACAATTTGGAGAAGTAAAACGTTCCTAAGAAAATACAAATTCGCATGCGTTAAGCATTGTCATATGTACTCACGAATTCATGCAATTTCTAAGCACCAATCATCCCCCTCGCATCAGTAAGGTTAAGTAACTTCACTTCAAGAGGCAGTGCACGTCTTTTGATAGTTTGCGCATTTGTTATGTGGTTTCGGAAAATCGCAGGAATCTATATGTACATATAGCATTTGCAAATGTGAGACACTTCACTCCGGTTTGGAATTTTGGAGCTTTCAACTCCAAGGGCTTCACAAAAGAGCTTTGCTGAACTTTTGTTATTATACTTTCCGTTCGTCAATGCACTATCACATCGTAAAACAGGTCAAAGTTTTGAAACTCATTGATTGAGATCAATGTCTCTGCTAAATTAGACTGATATGGAGGTAAACATTCAAGGTTGATCACGTGATGAATGTTGATCGCTTTTAAGGAATTTTTACCACACGTTTTCTATTACTCTTTTCGGAGAATGAGGTTGAAGTCGCGAGCTTTCTTGACTTCAGACTTTGTGTTTTTTGTGTTTAGTTACTTCATTTTTGTGGTAAAATGTGGAGTCAACGGCACGATCCTGATGACGGAGCTCGAAATGCGTGCGGAACTTGAGAGACAGCATGTTGTTCCCCAACTAATCCCTGAAGGGCCTAGACAATATCTGTGGGTAAGAAATGTACTGGAAACCCATTCGTTTTGAAGCTAAAACGGATGTGAAAAAATAGGTGTGCTCTGAAGTGTGCTTAAAATTCTCTTTTTTGATCAAGAGAGAGGGACAGGAGGGCGCCGGCACCCGCGATGGTACCTTTTTTAACAGGAATTGAACTGACAAATCTCAAAATAAAATGAAAGACAGAAGATTTTGTTAAACTTTCTCAAGTCACACTCCTACAGTAGTAACGCAAAAAGTAATACTTAAAAAAAAACGTGTTAAAATCGTGAAAAAATTGAATTTGAGGATTTAGGGGCAATGGAGGACAAGGTATGTATAAATGCAGTATTTTAAAACAATTGCTGTATTAATTATTTCAACGAACACTAGTCTAAAAATATATTCTGTAATATAACCACACGACTAAAATCCAGTTTTTAAGCACCAAAAAGTACAACTTTTTTTCCGCAATACGTGGCTCCATGTTAGTTTAAAATTTTAGACACGCATTCCTTGAAATTGCAAAATCCACACTTATGCGCCCTATCCGTCCAAGCCCCTCAACTCATGTTTTCAAGGCAACACAAAGGTTTTCTGGGATTTTCTGGTTTAAAAATACATATGTTAATTGAAACTTTGAAATTTATCACAGCGGTACATAATAAATATTCAGTACTGATCAGTGAACTTTCTTTGTCAAATTAAGGTTGAATGGTTGGATGGTAAAAAAGCGGAATACGGGAATTTACTGGACCCCCACATCTGCGAAGAAAAACCTCAGCTGATAACATGGAAATTTGAGGAAGGAAAACACCACACTCTCATTTTTGTGGGTAAGAATGTATGTAATTAAACATTGTCGGATCACTATTCACTATCAGTCACGCACTTTCCCTCTCTGCTAAAGTATCTACACTTATTTCAGCATGAAAGTGAGGGTTTAACCCTAAATCCCTCTGACATCACAAAAGTTCAAAGCTGAATTGAGGGGCTTGGAGGACAAGGCACATAAATGCAGTTTTTGTTATCTTGAGAATTACAATACATGTTTGAAGTTTCGAAATTGCATGGATCCTAGTGGCGGAAAGAAAGTTCAAACTAACTTTTTGATGCTTAAAATTTGGAATGAGGGAGTGAATTTGTCACATCATATGCATTAAGACTACTTTTACTTAAAATCATTAGTATCCCATTTGTTTCAAAAACTGCAGTTATGCATCTTGTCCCCCAAGCCCCTGAATTAAACTTGTACCAAAAAGGAATTTTGAAGAATTCTAGCTAAGATGCCAAAGGGTGCTAAAAATTCTACCTGGAAAACTTATTGGGTGACGGTGACTTTATTTCCCATGGAAAAATATTTCCACCGTCCTCTTACAGGAATTTTATACGAAATATTGCTGATGCATTTTTTCCGAATTACTATATTGTTATCTTAGATGCAGATAAGAAGAATGAAGGTGTTCGCGGAGAAAATCCTTATTTGCATTGGCTTTGTGTCAACATAGATGGTCCGGAAATCTTGCAGGGACTTAACGTTGCGAAGTACCATCCTCCAAAACCAGCAAAAGACACAGGTAAAATAATAACCAATCTTTCATCACAAGATATCAATTAATGCCAAAAGGAAGTGAGGAGAGAATCCAATTTTCGAAATTTACTTGCTTATTAGAAGTAATTTTAAGATATTATGGTTTCTGTAATAAACCAGATCTCGTTGCTCAGGGGTTTGAGAAAGGTTAAACCCCCCTTGAAACACCCACGGACCCAAATTATTTTCATAGCTTTTCCCAATAGATATTTTAACAATATTTGTAGCTGTATTGCCTTTGAGTAAAATCTGAGAAATTATTCGAATTTAAATTTACGCGGTTTTACTATTTTTGTATTTTACAACTATACAGGAGTGCACAGATTCATCTGGTTTTTATACGAGCAACCTAACGGTCGGCAGTATTTTGAATTTTCTCCCATCAAAGACACGTAAGTTCCTCTTGAATACTTGAAACGACCAAGGTTAAACTTCGATCGGTAATTTCAGTGTGATCATTTTGTCTGACTCTCCTGCCGTTCATTACTAACAATTATCAAACAAAAATTCGGCTTCTCATTTTTAAGTCTGATCGATTAACTTCAAAGAAATCATAGTCCAGGTTCTTATGTTCAAAAAAAGCTTCCCGTGGAACGGTAAGTGAAGCAAGTGTGGAAAATATTTTAATNGCTTGACAACATCGAAATTCTTTTTTTACGCATCGAAATGAAGAGATTAAGATATTTTCCACACTTGCTTCACTTACCGTTCCACGGGAGTACATAAGAACCTGGACTATCAATAAAATCACAAATATCGAACTGATAATGAAACATTGTTTTACTCGATTTACAACGATGTGCTTAGAAGCTCAGATCAATTGCCCTAACCAGTAGTCTCATCGTATTCGAAGAGCATCTCATCTCGTGCAGCATGAAAAAAAAATTGTAAACCCGTAAATCTGAGATGAGAGAGACTTCACATCTATGGATTTTTTTAAAATTAAATTTTAGTGTAATTTAAAAAGGTTTAGGTATCCATTTAAATACACTCTCCAGCATGACGTAAAAAGTTTCGTGCACTCACAATCAGTAAACAGCCATGGTCAATCATATCAATATCCTACTCAAAACATGTTTCAAGATGCTTTTCGTCTGTGTTACCTGTGTTGCTGAAGTCGAAAGGCTTGCTTCAAAAACTGTCAAAGTCTATTGGGACGATTCAGTTTTTCTTCTTACATTTCAAGTTTAATTTTTGTATAAAATACTAGCCGACACTTTTGACAGAAATGTTTTAAAATGACTTATTCTATTTTGAAAAACAATGTGTATATATATATATATATATATATTGAGAAATAATTGAGTAAATACCTTTAATTGTTTTTTTACTGAAAAAAATCCAATAGGAATTGCTAAACCATTAGCGATGAGTCGGGCAGTTTCCGAAGAAAGCCATTCGATTAAGAATTAAGCGCAGTGCAATGTCAGTAGAGCAACGTCGGTTATTGTAGCAGAGTAAGTTTTCAGAGAATACGTAAAAGTATACGTATAAGTAAAAGTATCTAACAACAATAATGTGACGCAAGAAGCTCCGAGTGCATCAGTGCAATTTTCCTTCCAAGATTCATCGGGATATCTTTGACATAGAGGGATACTTCAACTAACCTCAAAACAAGTAGAACTGCTCTTTTTTATGGCAAATGATGACAGAAAATTTATAAAAAAATAATAATTTGATTTTGTCTAATATCTAACTTCTGAGAGGGACAATTCAAAATGTTGAAGAATCCAAGAGAAACACTGAAATTGTTACTCTTCTAAACTGATTTATAATGTGCAAATAATAACGTTTTCCAGGCTTGAAAATCCTAGTCCTCATCGAGCAAATTTCTCGGTCATTGACTTTGCACAGCGAAATAATCTGGGACGAGTTTTGGCAGCTAACATGTTCCGTGCCGAATATGTGCCAGATCCAACATATTCACCGGGTGATCTCTTGGGATAAGTGAAGAGTTTTGACTTTCTTGAAATAACAACAATGGTCTCTAATTTTTTTTGGCTGGATTTTGAAACAATTTTCATCACATTAACTTTTGAGTCCTTATTTTACGCATCTCTGGCTAACTCTGAGGAAGAATCTGTCCTCCACAAATCACCTGCGGAAATTAAAGCAGCTTTGGAAAAACATAGAATTATACCTGACTTGCTGGATATTGCACCGCCAAACGCTGTTCAGGTATCTAATGAAGCTCAGATAATACTTTATTGGTCATGGAAGTATTTATTCCGTCGAGATATAAGCTGAGGAATGTATGTATGTTTAAGCCGCTTTTATAGCGCTCTCTGGCGCTCTGCGACCCCTAGCCACCAAAGTCCCCCATCCTCCCAAATAGCTTAGGAATAACTATTCTAAAAGAAATACCAATTAACTCTCTTCACAGAGAAAAAATAAAATATAATACACCCATATTCTCATGATTAGTCGAAAAAACTCACACTTTCCGAAAAATTTAAAAAGTTAAAATAATAGTCGAATGCTACGAAGGGGCGTAAGAAGCCCATGGATTGATCTGGACGCACCTTTAGTTTTATTTAAATTTTCAAGAGTGGGGCTGATTACATCTTTGAAAACTGATTTCCCCCACCATTAAATGAAAACTTTCAATGCAATTGAACTACATTATTCTCATTTTAGGTGGAATGGAGTGAAGGTTTGTACGCAAATTTTGGAAACGTAATCGATGATTTAGGTGGTATCAGAGATGAACCATTTTGGATTGATTGGCCGGGAGACAACATGGAAGATCGTTATTGTTTATTCATGTTAGGTAAGAAATATGCCAACTTCGTGGTTTTCGATGAACCATCATGGGGCTACGACTCATGACCGCTACGAAGCCCAACACCCCGAGGGCACCCCGCGCCCTATACTGTCTGCTTCGCGGACCTCTTGTCTTGTGTGGGTTAATATAGCGTAAAATAAGACAAAGCTAAAAAAAAAAGAAAAAAAGAAAGAAAGAAAGAAAAAAAACAACCCGTTCATCGCTGACCATGTGAATGACGATGGGGCGAAGCAGTTCGTTTGCTCTCGGAAATTTCGATGAAAAAAGGAGAGGAGATATAAAAGAAAACGTGTACTATGAATTCAGAATTATCGAGGAGGTCAATAATAATGATACTTTACTATGAAAAAGGAAGCATTTTTGTTGAGAGTATGTCATTGGAAAAATCACTTTTCAAGTCCCCAAATTTTGGCGAAGTTCAAAAAACGAAATTTAACGTCATGAAATTTAAGTGATTAAAGTTCGTTTCTTGAACTTTGCCCAAAATTTGGGGACTTGAAAACGCAATGTTGAACTAATTTTGAACTTACCGAGATAATGTTGAGGCAAAGTAAGGGGAAATTGGCTCATTTTGCTGGAGGACATTTGAACTGACGCATTTGGGGGTCCGAACCCCCCCCCCCCCTCGTCTTATTTTTTCTCTACGATAATTTAAACCGGAGTTATGGTTTTTTGAAATGCTAAAGGTCAACTTTATCATAACTCGGTCAAAAATTAAGATATCGATCTGCGACTTGCGCCAAAATTCTTAATTTTTATGTTCTCTCCAAAGATGCGTAACAGAAGATAGGGTTCACTAATTGGACGCATTCTATCAAACAGGCCGGGTACTAAGTACGCAGTTTCAGTTTGGTATTTATTCGTGAAAATTAGTCTTGTTACCCGCTCTTTAAATTGTTTTATTATTGTTTTGCAGAAATGCGTCCAATTAGCATAGGCATCAATTGGTTTTGATTGCAAAATGTTTATTTTCGCAGGCCTAGATGAGCCCTCCCAAAGTAATCATTCGCTTCGGGAGTGGAAGAACTGGATTGTTGTGAATATTGAAGGATACAACACTACCGTCGTCGCCGGTGAGCATTTGGCCGAATACGTTCGTCCGTACCCCATTATTGGCACAGGTAAAGTATCGTACATCTCCCT
>NW_017547915.1:1663732-1676789 GCF_001854935.1 Bemisia tabaci
AGATAATTGCTTCACCGATTTCAAGTAAATGATACCAAAACGAAACTTGTTTTTACCGTCAAAGAATCATTTACAGACTAAATCAGTTTCACAAAATTTTTGATTTCATAATAAGTAGATAGATAGTTCAAAATATACCTAAAAAAATAAACTACACGCAGTACCAATTGCCACAGTTCACGGTGGGACAGAAACTGTCAAATTTTGATTAAAGCTTATATTCAACAAATATCCCAGGAAAATTTTGCTCTGCATCAGAGTATTTTGATTCTCTAAAATTTTAACACAAATAGATATACGAACGAAGTATTCAATAATCACTGGTCTACCATTTTCAAGGGACTTCCGTATCTTCCCGCTTTCGCAATGACTTTATACAGAACCGACACTCACTAAATAACAGAACAATTTTGCGAAACGCCCTTCAAGTTTTCAGAATTCACACATTTTGCTAGCCAGATTCATCGCAGCAACTCTTATAACCTCCAAAATGTGGTCGATACAGGTAACTAGGAAATCTCGGAAAATATGCGTGGAAAGTTAAAACAGATAGATTTAAAGAGAAGACGGTAGCTGTAGAAACGATTCGAACACGAATTTGGGCAAATTACGCGTAAATTCACATGGATTAATATAGATAAATAAAGCCAAGCGCACAGACTCCGAACAACAACGTGATGAATTCGTAACTGAGTGACAAAGGAAAAATGGCGGACCGCAGCTTAGCCAGGCGGGAACTCTCACCGCGCTGACAGTACCTGATGGTTGGGTCGCCTTTGTGATGGCCAGTTTAGCTTTGTCAAGATGGTTAATCCGTCCATCTCAGCCACAGTGACATCCGCCGTAAGATTCTTGCTGGCTTGGCCTACTTGTGAGGGTATGATAACATACATTGCTGGTTGCACCACTAAAAGATGCAACAGTCGGATTTAATTTAGGCGTATAGGTAAATTGGATTCGTGCTTGGTCACATCGGTCAACGTGGCTGGTGAATCCAACTATATTTGTTGGTTCTCACGGCTTTTTACTTTTCAACCATACCGCATTAGCTGTTAGAGACAACCTATTTTTTTCCGTGTAGGACTTAGTGAGTTTTTGGACTACCGCTCTCTTTTTGGGCCGTAGTATCTTAATTTATTTTGCGAGGAAAGCTCCGTACTTTTGAAGGATGCCTGCTATTCCTAATATGTTGGAGCGCCTCCAATCTCGTATGATACTGTGCAATACCTCTGGTGTGAAATAGTTGCTTCGAGCGCCGTGGTACACTGCGGCGCGGCGGGCGGGCAGCCAGCGTAGAACGCGCATTGGCGCCTACAAACCTAAGTGGATACTTCACGCATTGCGCAATGCGTGAAGTATCCCTGTTAGGTTTGTAGGCGCCAGTGCGCCGCCGCTCCGCTTTGTTAGGCTCTAATATTAAATCTCGTGGAGTCAGCGTTTTTCAACTCCATGACTTTGAAATGTTTGCACACTCTGTATGGATTATTCTCATTTTAATTGATGAAAAAAATATGTAGTAAAGGAAAATATAATGTGCGTTTTGTAAATATTAAGGTGATTCCATGCAAACTTAAGGGTTTACAAAGCACACAAATTTCTACACAATTTCTTATAGCCCTTTATAGCGGATGGTGAAAAAGCAACAGCCAGGCGATAAAGTGTAAAGCCCGGCTATAGGAAGTATAGCACGTCTGCATAATTTTTTATCGCTTCGTATAGCCCGGCCGTAAGATTTTCTCCGCACTCTACAGCCAGCTATATGATTTTCTGTAGCCTTCTTTAGCCGGCTATAAGAATTCCTATGGTATTTTGAAACGCAGCTCCTATCGCCAATTTTTACCAGGGACGTGTGTTATTTATAAACTGAGCGAGATTTTGTAGTTCCAATTTGTAAAATGTAGTGCAATTGTGATATTTTTCAGTGGGGATCATCCTCGATTGCTCCATAATACTTGTAATTTTTTAATTAAAAAAATCATTAAAATCAAAATTTCTACCATGAAAAATAGATTCAATTTACAGTTGAGACCGTAAGCGTTCTTCGGTTTTTTTTTTTTACAGGGTTGCACCGATATGTTTTCCTCGTGTACAAGCAAAAATATAGAAGATATAAACTGTTCAGAGAGTTTCAATTACCTCCAAAGTAAGTTTTTCAATACACTGAATATCACGTTATATTTGAAGGAAGAAAATTTAATAACGAGTGTTACCGCGGCTCTGAGGCGAACTACGAATGGGCTAAATTTTGCAACCACGTACTACTATTATATTTCTGGCTCATCTGTGAGATCATCGACCTGCACAGGGAATCTAATGGCACATATGTTGTTTTTTAAATGAGCTAGAAACAGTAGTTTCTTACTGCAAAATGTTGTTCAGATGCAATACCGATGGTAGCGTGACTTTCCACTCATACAAATAGCAAATCCGACAGCAACCACCCCCCCCCCCCCCCNCTCCAATACAGTATGTGTGCCAAATGAAATTTCTTCTAATTGATATTACTCTCACGACAAATATTTAAACTTTCAGCTGTTTTGAGACTCCGAGATATTTTGGCCTTGTGAAATAATAGAGAATAGATAATATTTAAAAGAAGAAAAAAAACATCCGAAAGTTTACCGAGGACCTTAATGCCGTAGGCTTTTTTATAAATTTGGACAGATTTTTTCAACGCATGATCTCAGTTAACTTAACGTTGGCTCATTAGCTGGAGAACAAGTAACATCTATGCAGTTTTGTTTGCACGCAATAGTTTTTTCTGTTTGTTTGTTTTTTCTTTTTTTTCAGGCGGATTGATGAAAAAAGGGGAAAGTTTTCCGTCAAAAAGTTTGCTAAAAAATATAACCTGGACGGACCGATCGCTGTAAATTTTTTTATTTGTGAGGGTAAGTTCCGACTGACGACAACAACCACGACGACACGGCGACCGAGAATTATAGACCCAAACTTACCTACCTATACGGACACAGGAAATCTTATATGGTGACAGTGGCGATTTGTGAATGATCGATTATTAATATTTTCCCATTTTAAGCTATGGTAAGGAATCGCTTATTAAGGCGTTCGTTGCGAATACCCTGTTTATCGATCCTTTCTTATAAGTTTCAATGGCAGATAAATCGATAAATCGCAAAGCACGCCATGCCACTATATGGTAAAACTAACGCGTGATTAAATACTTGCAGTGATTTAATTGACCAATGTTCAGCCAGTTTGTCCTTCAGAGCAGTGGGAAACAATTGGACAAGAAATGTTGAGCACGTTATGAGTTTTGCTTTTTGTCCAATCAGCACTGGCGATTACGTTTCTTGTGGCGGATTTATTACATTGAAAGTAAAATAATTGGTTATTGTAATTGATGATTGACTCATTTTATGTTTAACTTTCCCGCGCATTGTTAATAGCAACGCACCTATAACTTTAAAAAGCGACCTAACTAAGGTGAGTCGGTTTTAAATGTTGTAAGTAACCTCATAAATATATTTTACCTCTTAAAAATGTTATTTTTTCACATTCACTCTAGTGACATCGTTTCCATATTTCTTATGAATCCCTTCACATTTAATAATCTTTTGTATCTCAAATTTACCTCGTAAGAGATTGAATTTCACTCATTCCAGTATTCCCAGTAGCATACTTTCACATTTTTTAGGAGTTGTCAAATCCTTCGAAATTTAATTACCTTTTGAAATCATATTTTACCTCATTTTAATAACGTAATTTATTTATTGTGGGTTTTCGAATATTTTTAAAATTTAGTAATCTTTTGAAAATATATTTTATCTTGTCAAAATTTTAATTATTTTCCCTATTTTGTTTTGCTATGTTTTTTACTACACGATTTCAATTATCCTCCTATTTATGCTTAATTTTTCTTACGTATAATTTATGTTAATTTAACGTGCAAGGCTATTTACGCAATCAGAACTAACTGCGCTCTTATTCTCCTCCAAAATCCGCAGAACGTATCGCATGATTTTGATTGCGTACGAACATTCAAAAAAAAAGGTCCCCACGAAAAGAGGTGTTCGCTTTTCCAAAGAGAAAATCGATCTCGCCGGAGCCAAAGAGTTCTTAAATCAGGGCCGGATTAAGGGGATGTCCACATAGGCCGCGGCCCATGGCGGCAAATCTAGGGGGCAGCAAATTTTGTAATTTTTTTAAATGAAATGTAGGTATATAAAAAAAATCGGATTTAGAAAAAAAAATTACAAACGAGAGAAGGCTGCAAAATCTCTCATTTCCTGAGAGTATAGTAATTTCTAATTTTGTCGTCTTTCGGTGATACAAGAGACAGCACCTATAATTAGTCGAGTTAAGAGAGAAACCAAACACACAATTTGGCCTGGAACGGCGCGACTTAAGGAGAAATGATGACGAAGACTTGAGATGAAAAGGAGAAGCCCTCGGCGCGGCAACCGGCATGTAACACATATTAGCGCCTACAGGACTGCACGAATACTTCACGCGTTGCATCAAACACAGTGCGGTTATTGTGGTCAGCGTGAAACGAATAGCGCCTACAAGAATGCATGAATACTTCACGCATTGCGCCAGACACAGTGCGGTCAGCGTGAAACGCATGGCGCCTACAAGACTGCGTGAATTCTTCACGCATTGCGCCAAACGCGGTGCGGTCGGCAGGGCGCGGCGAAGGAAGTTAAAATCATTAAACAAAATTTTGTGTTTGTTCTTTCATAATTTTTTTGTTCATTTCTTATGAATGTAAGGCCTTGTCCATTAGGTTCGAAACTTGACTTTCGCGCAAAGTTCCGTGACCTTTTGCTCGTAGTGTTTACAGGACTTTCCCGAAAAATGTGTTCAACACGAGTAAACGCGTCTTATGCACCCCTCCCCCGCTGGCACGTTCACTTGATGGTTTTTATTGATGTTTCAAAACGAATGAGAAGGGGGCGGCAAAATACAGGCGGCCCATGGGCGGCAATAACGAAAATCTGGCCCTGTCTAAAATCGTGAGTCAACTTTGAATTTAGCAGCAAAGTCATGCTTAACTGCACACCTAGAACATGTATTGTGTTCTTTATTATTTACTAAATGGCAAGTAAGCCATCAAATCCAAGGCTCTCCTCATTTTGTAGCATTTAAAAATAGTATATTTTTCGTGCTTTTTTGTTTTTTGTTTCAAAAGTTGTGAGCATACAGGACATTCTTAATATTTATTTCCAAATGTTTGGTGCTACAAATAGTAAAAACCTCTAAACAGAATTTCATAATTAGTTATGACTAGAATTGGTGATTGAATACGGAGATAGAAGCCAGCGTGGGTTTGATGAATAAAAAATCCGATTGAGGAACTATTCTGTTCACAATTACTGTGATGAGCGGCTGATATACCGTTGCTTTCTCATAACCACCACGAATGTTTCGGAGTCAAATATGACGGGTGGTTGATAGGTTGTAAAAACAGCAGTGATGAAGCTGCACATTACATTTGTGTGGTTATTCCTGACAATAAGGTTAGTTAAATTAACAGAGGTGCCATTAACGTCAACATGGTACCCGGCGTTTGACGTTCTCTTGAGAGATCCGAATGATATTGAAAAGGATCTCGAACGTTGGAAAATTATCCCTGACCTCTTGGATGAGGCTCCAAAGGAGGCGGTTCAGGTAAGTTAGTTTTCTTAATAACGCCTGGTTGAAATATTGCTCTCAGTGTTAAACATAAATTGAATTCAATGGAAAGTAGAAACATTTTAAATTTAACCTTTAAAAAATTCTACGGTCATCTAATTTCCTGTACAAAATACCACTCTTAAGTTTTGTTTACTCAAAACTTTGCAATGTATATGTCGCAGGCAGTTAGCAATCGCCGGCAATTTGCAAGCGGTTCACATGTTGTTCCAATAAATCGCAATAATGCGCATCGGCACAATGCAATTTTTAAGGGTTATGGCCTTCAAAAGTATGACCTCGGCTTGAAGCGCCTTCATTTTTGTGATACTCTACGCTTTGTCACGATGTTAGTTTAGTTGCTTGTCCGATCTTAACCTAACTAATGTCACAGAGTTCACTGCACGCTCTTCTAAGTGTGCATATTTCTGTCATGTTTTTCAGAATGTAAAAGTGTCTATTCACAGTATAGGCAACGTAATCAGCACTCTAATCTTGTTCTTTTATTTTTGAATTTTATGATTTTCTATATTTATTCACCGCTGGCTTGTAAATTGCCGGCGATTGTAAATTGCCTGCGACATATACAAAGTTAACTTGAGGGACCAACATGTTGACTTTGAATGCTGAAGAATTGCTGATCATGTAATATTCTCTCAAGGATTTATTTCAATTCCCCAGAGGTGTGACTCGAATCATTCTTAAAGTACAGTTTCAAGGTACTCTCTCAAGTTAAGTAACTTCAACTTTACGAGTTTGAAATAACATAAAAAATAAATAAAAATAAAAGGAATATCACCCATAACATACTTTGAATTTATTTGAATCATTTTTAGGTGGAGTGGATTGAGGGCCTTGAACCGCTCTTCGGAAATGAAATTAATTCGACTATTACAAAAAGAGAGCCCTTTTGGGCGTGTTGGAATTCAAATGAAACGGAGTTCTACACGATGATATTTACAGGTAATTAGACTTTTTCGAGGTATTGCCGCTTTAGGTTCTTTGGCGTTATTTTTTTTCGATTTATGTTTTTTTAGGGGTGATTGGGTGGTGGATGGACAGGCACAGAGGCAAATTTCGGGGATGAAATTATTGACCCGAAAATCACAAAGGAGGAACCTTTCTGGTTAGAGTCTAAAAATCCTAATGATACATTTCTCAGTATGATAATGGTGGGTAAGCAGAATTTGCTCCATGAATACCTATCTCCACCGAGCTACCTGCATTCAACCGCCACCATTACCTAACCCAAAGCTCCTTAACTTCAAAATCGAAAAATTCCATTTTTTAGCGACTTATCGGTCTGGAAGTAGGAACTTTTTTTCTGCTGGTTTAATGGATTCGTGTCTAGCAGCTTCAGCCAACTTTAGACAATGTCCGTAGACATCTTGGGATCTCCATGCTCCAGGCTTTTCCAATTTTCAGGAATTAGGGCCGAGGAGAATCTGTTTCAGCAGATCTACTCGTCAATTCCGTGAAAATTAGACGCCACCACCGGAATTCGAACCCAGGACCTATTGACCTAGAGTCAGACGCGCTGACCACTAGGCCAACCTGGCCGGAAAGTAAGTCATTCTTCATTGTTAAAAAGCTAGTATACGCGTCACATTTAAAATTGCGTAGCTTGTATGGCTTTTGAACGAGGGAAACTAAGAAACATCTGTTCTAAATAATCTACGCATTTCTTCGCAGCACGATGCAAGCATGCACAACTGAAAATAAATTCTTAATACTAAATTAGAACAAGAACCAAAACATTGTATGCTCTTTAAAGGTTTTAGCTCTTCAAATGCCTAAGACAAACTTAATTTAATTTTTATACGACCACACCGAGAAAATTAAGGTAAGTTTTATGATTGCACCACCTGCGTCATTTTTTACACATGTCATTTTCATAGCCGAGCCATTCCTTGTTGTGCATGCAGTCATTGCGGAGAATCTCTTTAATGCATAATTTACCCACGAGAAATTTAAGATATTTGTTAAGTATATATTAGACAAGTAAAATAGATAATTTTATTTCAGGTATCGATGAAAAATTGAAGGCACAAACATCGTACGGAGAAAAACAATTTTGGATCGTTGGAAACATAAGAGATTATGAATTTCTTGGGGGAGAGTTTTTGACTGAATACATGGGCCCAGATCCACCGGAGGGCAAAGGTTCGTTTGAGAAACTTTTTGTTTAACACTATTAATGTCAAATTCAAATAGATCAACGTGAGCATAAGGTTGACAGACGGTGTGCATTTATCAAAGTATGTAATTTCGTCGATCTTGAACACAAATGAGCACTTCCGGATCATCAGGCTTGTACTTGAGAAAGAAGGTAGTTTTAAATTTCATGTGAATACTCGTATTTTACGTTTATGCGACTTATGTAGCTTCAGCAAAATTTTGAAAGTCTATCTTTGAAAATGCATGACTGAAAATCCTGATCCGCGTGCTATGGAGGTAGCCTGGTAGTCCGCTGTGTCTCAAGTTATAGCGCCTTCATGTCTGCTCGATACTAAACATTCTACCGCGCAGTTGGTTTAGTTGCATGACCTAACCAAACCCATTTCAGTAGCAGTTCAGCGCATTTCAATTATCATTGAAATCAGGAATGCAACACTTTAACTCAAAATGGTCCATAGCTTGAATGGAGGAGAAATGCGGTCTCCAGCGCTCTGATCTCGATAAATTGGGGCAATTGTCAACCAAAAACAGCAGGAAAAAAAAACACAAATAAATAAATAAATAAAAATGATCCCTTGAGGATCAGTTCTTCGCAGTCAAACAAAATCCTCGGAAGAAAATACAACCATGAATTTAGTTAAACTTATTCCAATTTTTTCTAGGTTTACTTCGATACGTATTTTTAGTGTATAGACAACCTGATAAAATACAATTCAAGGAGAAAAAAATATCAGCTAAGTAAGTAGACATCCGCTCAAGTTTTAAATATTTTTTCTATGCATATATGTATAGGTATTGTCATGGGAACGGAGTTCCCCATGATATTAGAATCGTTCCGTTGCTNATACAACCATGAATTTAGTTAAACTTATTCCAATTTTTTCTAGGTTTACTTCGATACGTATTTTTAGTGTATAGACAACCTGATAAAATACAATTCAAGGAGAAAAAAATATCAGCTAAGTAAGTAGACATCCGCTCAAGTTTTAAATATTTTTTCTATGCATATATGTATAGGTATTTCCTATTTATAGTGATTTTTAAATTTCAAATTTACATAAAAGTGATTTTTTGAAAGTTGCCGTCCCCTCACATTCTTTATTTGACATTTACAGTGGGCAAGAAGTATCAGTTCCGATGGTATATTTTTCATATTTATCTCATGGAATTTTAAAGATGTCACTCTGACAGCGTTTTTAAAGAGGTATCATTCTTGCTACGAATGTACCAAAAACTTGCAGCTGCATTCTAGTAAAATTGGATTTAAAAAAAAAAAAAAAAAAATCATTCAAACAATAGTTTTCCCTCAAAGTATGCCTTTATATCTGCGATTTTGATAGTGTTGAAGTTGTTATTCAACAGTGCGTGCATTGTATATGCTTTACATTTTTAGTTGTAGCACAAACCATAGACTGACGAGCTGTAATTTTGATTATGTTACTTTTTTGTTAAAGAATCGGACAGATTAAACTGAAATCAGTCTAACTGCATCAAACGTTGCTTCAAATCTTCTCTTGTTTTATTTTTTAACAGAGAACTAAACCACTTAACTCTCAGTGAATTTGTCCTAGATTATAAAATACACACGCACAAAATTTTAAGCTTCAGTGTCGCTTAGTTCTTTGTTTATATAATCATAGGAAATTAGATAACGTCTGATCTAAAGAGCCTAGTTTCAGTTAAGCCCGTCCAATCAATTGTCTGGTATACGTTTAATGGAGTTTCTTCTCGTTTTATTAAAAGCTCAAATTAGGTACGCGAGATTATGGCAAATGATTATAGGATTACGCAAGCCGTCTCCGTACTCCTATCTACTCTTTTTCAAAGTATCAATAAATTTAACCTCCCATTCATTAGGTGAACTATCAAATCATTACATTGTTGTAACTTTTAAAATTTTCTTTCCTCAGGGAAGACGGTTCTCTTCGGACGAATTTTTCCAGCAAAGCCTTCGCAGATAAGTACAACTTAGGAAAACCATTGTTTGTAAACTTCTTCCGAACAAGACACGCATTTAATAGCTAGAAGATGACATGAGTTGAGGCCCTGTTGATAAATCATCGGAAGCCATACGCAAATTTGTATACATTTATATTTCTGTAAATAATTATTAAACTGTAAATATTTTTTAATTCTTGACTTTCACTAAAATGTGTTTTATTCAAATTAAGACCGTATCTGTATTTCCAGCTATAAAAATTTATTAATACTTTAAGTGCAATTCCAACATATAATGGGCTCGCTGCACCTGAGATAAGCCATCATAGCCAATCAATATTTTTCTCGCCCTCCAACCGCCCCCCCCCCTCACCTGGAAAGTCCGTAGATTGTCTACGCATAACCGATAAAGAGGTATCTAGCATCAAGGAGAGGACTTTAAGGAGGAGAAAAAGAAAAGGAGGAAAGCAGGAGGAATAAAGTTTATGTCGTGCATTTTAGGTGCGAATTTTGCTCTCCTCTAATCAATTTCCCAAAAGAAGAGGGGTTCAGATCATTGAATACGTTTTAAATGAACGATCTAAATGAAGTGAGAATTTTTAGTTTAAAGACATGTATTTTGCTGGTGTTTCATTTTATGAACCTCCTTAAAATAGATTTCTTTTTGCGTTTTATAGAACGCTCCCCATAGAAATCATTGTTCACTGTAGAACCTTTCAATTTTTAATGGACTCCTACCTACGATATGCCAATACTCGCTCTTGGGTCTTTCAATCATTGAAATATATCAATTTAAATTTTCTCAAATATACGAGAATCTGATACGCAAATCGATTAATGTTGCAGCTATCCGCTATTAAAAACAATGGTTTGTTAATATTTGATAGTGAGTGGCTGAAAATTACTGTGGTTGTGTACATTTCATGGGCATGGTAGGAACCAATGAAAGAACCAATTTACAGATTTAGCTTGAGGAAGTATTTGAAGACAACAGAAATGCTTTTATTTGGTGTCCTCTTGATGTTAGGAATTTGACAATCGGACTCTCACCCTTCTCAGAAAATAATCGTGAATGTTTTATCGAGTGATGCTGAAATATGATCTGAATTTCAGGGAATGTTTTTGGAATGGGGACTACCGCGGATGAGCGTAGTGTTCTTTGTCGTAGTTTTATTAATCATGTGCGCTATTTGTCGGGCCCTCGATGATCACGCAGACGTCACTGCCGCTTCTACGATACACGAAGCAACAACACGAATCAGCGACATATACAAGCCGCGAGGGGAGCTTACTGCTGACCTCCTTCGTCATGAAATTATACCTGACTGTGTTTACGATGTCCCTACTATTGTTTGCACGGTAAGCTAAGAATGGAGCTATTTGCATGATCCTGTAGCCTGATTGTTGAAATTTTGTGTTTGTCGGGTGGACATGGATGGAATAGGTTAAATGGCGAAGCGCGATTGGTCGGCTATGTTTTATCGCTGCTTTTTCGTACTTTGTCGATTGGAATGGACGACGTGCTGTCGAAAACTCAAGAGGTGCCTTTAGTTTGTCGTTCATTCCAGTCGACAAAGCCCGACAAAACAGCGGTAAGACATAGCCGCACTTAATAAAAAGGTTTGACCCACGTTAATTTTTGGGAGAAACACGCTCCCGAGCTTAAAGAGGCTCTAAAAAGGTTTTATGAGTGACAAAAAGGAGCTTAAAGTTGTGGTGAAGAGAAAACCGTTTTTCAAAGGCGTTCTCCTTATGACGTCATAAAGGGTGACGTCCCATGGTTTCCATCACCGTGCATTTTATGGCATTTAATGTATTTGTGTACGACCGGAATAAATACGTTCAATCGCAGGTGAAAGGATCACGGCGGTTAACGGTCCTTGTAATGTCACGAAATCGATTGGCGCGATATTTTTCGTGCGATATACATATACTTCATGAAGTTTTTCTACTTTTCCTGTATTATCCGAGGCATCAAACAGAAAAAAATGTTTTAATTCAACATTTTGGTTCGGTTTAGTTTATTCTGATAAGATTTTTGTTAAATTCTGTGTGAACGATATACACTTCTGTAATTTTGACCAATTTACCTTCAGGTAGAGTGGGTAAATGGAAAATTCGCTAGCCTCGGAAATCTGATTNAAAAAAAAAAAAAAAAAAAAAAAAATTATTCAAACAATAGTTTTCCCTCAAAGTATGCCTTTATATCTGCGATTTTGACAGTGTTGAAGTGTTATTCAACAGTGCGTGCATTGTATATGCTTTACATTTTTAGTTGTAGCACAAACCTCGGACTGACGAGCTGTAATTTTGATTATGTTGGTGTACCGCTCTGTGAACTTTCAATTTTTATTTGCTCTTATACTCAAATTTAACTCAAATTTTGATCATGTTACTTTTTTGTTGAAGAATAGGACAGATTAAACTGAAATCAGTCAAACTGCATCAAACGTTGCCTCAAATCTTCTCTTGTTTTATTTTTTAACAGAGAACTAAAGTACTTAACGCCTTTGAACTCTCAGTGAATTTGTCCCAGGTTATAAAATACACACGCACAACATTTTAAGTTTCAGTGTCGCTTAGTTCTTTGTTTGACAACTATATAATCATAGGAAATTAGACAACGTCTGATCTAAAAAGCCCGGTTTCAGTTAAGCCCGTCCAATCAATTGTCTGGTATACGTTTAATGGAGTTTCTTCTCGTTTTATTAAAAGCTCAAATTAGGTACGTGAGATTATGGCAAATGATTATAGGATTACGCAAGCCGCCCCCGCATTCCTATCTACTCTTTTTCAAAGTATCAATAAATTTAACCGCCCATTCGTTAGGTACAGTATCAAATCATTACATTATTGTAACTTTTAAAATTTTCTTTCCTCAGGGAAGACGGTTCTCTTCGGACGAATTTTTCCAGCAAAGCCTTCGCAGATAAGTACAACTTAGGGAAACCATTGTTTGTAAACTTTTTCCGAACAAGACACGCATTTAATAGCTAGAAGATGACATGAGTTGAGGCCCTGTTGGTAAATCATCGGAAGCCATACGCAAATTTTTATACATTTATATTCTGTAAATAATTATTAAACTGTTAATATTTTTTAATTCTTGACTTTCACTAAAATGTGTTTTATTCATTTTAAGACCGTATCTTTATTCCCAGCTATTAATACATAAAAATGTATTAATACTTTAAGTGCTGCAAGTGCTTTAAGTGTGCAATTCCAACTTACAATGGCGAACTTATTGCTTTGGGTTCGCTGCAGCTGAGATAAGCCATCATAGCCAATCAATATTTCCCCCCCCCCC